>JANRMT010062824.1:4064961-4088682 GCA_026402145.1 Polypterus bichir lapradei | reverse complement strand
ATCTATCTATCTATCTATCTATCTATCTATCTATCTATCTATCTATCGTATATGGACACACACACACACATATATATACTGTATACTGCCTATATATAATATTTGCATTTCTGATCTCTGAACTGAATTGCTGTTTGAACCGTGTTTAAAGATTGCTTGTGCTTCTTGTTTAGAAGTTTTATCGCTAAAGGTAAGTTGTGCTGCTTTTATTGTTCGGTTATTTGATCTACTGCAAGGGTAGATTTTGTGTTTATTCTTGTTGTTCCATTTAAATGATGTTGAGTGAAGAGAGTAGGATCACTTTAGATAATTACCATGTCATACGAGGAAACTGTTCATCTCAGTAATACATTTTCTGTGTCACAGTCTATCTCATTTATGATGGCTAACTGCCGCATTAGGTGAAATGGCAGAACCTTTCTGCACCGTAAAAGCATAATCAGCACTTACTGAGAAAATCGCATAGACTCTTCAAGTCAGATCAATATATTCATTCAGCAGGCATGTGCTCAGTAGATACTGAATGTGTGATGACAATGTACAAATAGGCTCTTAGAAATAACAACTTTGTTTTCTAATTAAGGAAACAAAGCATGCATCTCAAATTGTGTAATGAAGCAAAACAGCACCATGTCTGGGATGATGAACCCTGCAGGCTGTTTGCAATGCAAAATGCAATATTTTGTCTCCTTCAAAAATGGGAAGCATTCACAAGTGTTACATTTTAGTCAGGGTTCCTAAAGTGGCTTTGGTTCAAGTCCATGTTTTTTTTGCTTTTTCTTGTACTATTTGTTTGTCTACTTAATATTACTTTTTATTATCTGCTGTTTTTTCTTTGCCTGTACTAAGTTCCATGTGTTTTGGGTGTGGTCCCAGAAGAGGCGGGGCCAGCTCCTAATCAATATCAGGAACTACCCTCTGCCCTATAAAACCAGAGGATCTTTGTCTCCAGCAGGGGTGCTTGCTTCCTGGGATTTTGTCCTTTATAGAAATGCAGGATTTTCTGGATCCTGTATATACACCCCTTCAGTAACCGTGGCAGAAATAATCAGATGACAGAACAGATATGGTACAAAAAGATAGTTAGATATATAGAAAAGGTACTACAGTATATAATCTGTATTTATATCTATGTCTATATATATATGAAATCCAACATCTGTACATCTGTATGTCTGTCCGCTTTTCACAAAAGAACTACTTAATGGATTTGGATCGGGTTTTTGTCTATAATTTGCTTGAACATTCTGGTTGATTCTGCGACTTCTCTCTTCGCGGTAAGTATCATAGTCTGTTTGTGGTACCAATTTATTTGCGCAAATCTGAGAGAGAGACTACGGGTGGAGGGGAGGGGGATGTGGGCGGGGCCCTCCTCACTCACGCGCCAGTCTCTGTTTGAGTCGCTCTTCCTCTTGCACTTGTTGGAGCGTACCTTGCCTCCGCTTAGCTAGCGATACCTGTTTGTTCAGCAGACATTATCATCTAGAGCAGGGGTACTCAAAGTTTTTGAAAGCCGATCCACATTCAGTTCACCACCAACCATCGGGGTCTGCTATAGCCAGGTTTACCGTGTAGGTCTGTAGGACTGTAGGAGGCTAGTAATAGATTCAACGCAAATGATAAAATTTTTACAGAAGACCAAGACATGCACAAAACATGGAAAACAATTCAAAAAAGTCACATGACTACTTGCAATTAACACACCAATTACAACAGTTGGTACGTAAATGATTGTCACTCAGTGTGAAGTGTGAAACTGTTGTTTCGATTTCATAATGGCAGCATAGTTTGGTGAGTTAACCAGTCAGTGCAATTCTCATTGCATTCCTGAGGTTCTGGTCGGTAATTACACTTCGATGTTTCGTTATGATAGTGTTCATAGTGGAGAACGCACACTCACAAGAATATGTTGAACCAAACATAGTGAGCACGGAAATCGCCAGTTTCTTTGCAGCAGGTTACTGAGAATCTGTAACAAACTTTGACCCAAAAATTGTTATGCCGACTTCATTCAATTTTGCTTTCAAAACATGAGAAGCTTGCAAATCAGCTGCTTCCATTTGCAACAGTGACGGGTTTGAGTTCGGAAAAATTGAGGCCGCCACAGATGTCCATTCACCGTCAGGCTAGACAATGAAAGGATCAGCAACAAACAAAAACACAGGCTTCAGTTTTCTGAAATCCTTAAAACGTTCATCAAACTCGACCTTCAAATGATGTAGAAATGTGGAAATCAACTGAAAACATGCCTGTTGATCAGCTGTCATGCAGCTCTTCAGATTTGGGAAATACAGCATCTTGCCACCTTCCAAGTCATTGATGAAAACGCTCAGTTTTGTTTCAAAGGCACAACATTTTTCTTGCAATTCGACAACGGTTTTGTCTGTGACAAATTCAGTGTATTTATATGTCCCATAATATCAACAAGAAATGCCAGCAGTGCGACCTTGTCCCTGTCTTGAATAAATGTTAAAAATTCTGCAGCTTTCTTTGTATTCAAGGACTGCAGGAAGTCAGCTACATCTTCACGGAGATTCCAGAACCTTTCCAACACACGGCCCTTGCTTAACCATCTGACGTCATTGTGAAGCAGCAAATCTCCAAATTCTGCAGACATCTCTTCAAGAAAAGAACGAAACAGACGATGCTGCAGAGACGAATTACATCGTAAAAAAATCACTAATTTCACAAGAGTAGACATCACTTTCGCCAGTTCGTCACAAAGTTTTGAACGGCGGGCCGACTGATGAATGACGCAGTGATAAGCAACAAGGTTGGGCTGAAGTGCCTTCATACGAGTGACAAGTCCTCTACCTTTACCAGTCATTGCTGGTGCCCCGTCTGTTGTAAGGGAAACCATTTTTGTTACATCCAATCCAGCTGCGTGCATAAACTGCGATAATGCTGAAAACACGTCCTCACCGCGGGTCTGTTTTGCTAGCGGTAGTAATGTCAGAAACTCTTCAACAAAATTATGGCCATCAAAAAATCTTGTGAACACACAGAGTTGAGACATGTCAGTTTTATCAGCACGCGAGAGCAAACAATTCAGCCTGTTTAAGATCTGATATTAACTGACCACCGACATTGTCAGAAAGGTCATCTGCACGACGACTAGCAGTACTGTCTGATAATGGTACCTGCTGAATCAGTTCAACACACTTTTTGTCGCTAAACAGAACCGAAGAAGCAGACATCATGCATTCTTTAACAACCTCTGCATCAGTAAATGCTTTCTTATGTCTGCCAAGAACCCAAACAATGCGTAGCGAAGCTTCTGTAACATTTGATTATGTGGTGGTCGCTTTCGTCATCAGCGATGAACTCGCTACCAACGACGACTTAAGGGCGTCGATCTTATGCGAACGGAGCTCTGACTTTGGTGGATAATTCGCGTTGTAGTACTCGGCGTGTTTCGTCTTAAAAAATGTCGTTTTACATTGCCGCTTTTAATCACGCTTACCGTTTTCTGCCAATTTTATAGACCAAACGGCTTGTAAAAAAGACCAAAAAAAATGCCAGTAGACCAAACGCAAATTTTATATGCCAAACAGCTTTCAAAAATGCCAGATTTCAGTTATTTGGCATAAAAAAATGCCAGTTGGCAACCCTGCTACAGAGTAAATAATAAAACAACAATAATTTTGGTGCTTTTATATTCGGACTTTTGACTCACGCAGAAGATAGTCGCGGTCCGCCAAAAATGTCTTGGCGGTCCGGATTGTGAACCGCGGTCCGCCGTTTGAGTACCCCTAATCTAGAGATTGTTAAGGAGTAACGTTTGATGTTTTTGAGAGAGAGAGATCACAGCTCCATGTGTTTTAGAGTATAGCTGCTGATTGCCAGAGATATCACGGCCACTTCTCCCCACGCGAGGGATGCTCTCCGGTCAGAGCTGAACACGATCAGATACAGTGCCAACGTTTGACGATGAAGCGTACCTATCTTGTGCTTGCCCAGAATTACTTGTTTTTTTTTTTTTTTTGATTTTTAAAGTTTGTCCTTTTTCACTACTACGTGGGCGCAGCTGCACGGGACAGCTAGTAGATAGATAGATATGAAAGCCGCAATACAATAGATAGATAGATGGAAAAGGCACTATATAACAGATAGATAAGTAGATAGATATGAATGGCACTATATAATAAATATAAAGGCAGTATATAATAGATAGATAGATATGAATGGCACTATATAATAGATAGATAATTAATTTGCTTTAAAATTCAGCTTTCACTTCCAATATACAATGTAGTCTAATCATTTTTGCATACATATCCAGGCCGAAGAGAAGCCACTGAAGCAGTATAAGCATCGTCCAGTTCTTCTGCTTTACTGTGTTGGGACTTTGGTTACATTGGATTGCCTTATTGTTTTTGGCAAATCCTGTTGCTTTTCTGCTCAATTGAGCTTCGTTATTAATGAAGAGCATTTTTATGATGTTCTATTTTTATTTTATAAAGATTCAGCATGGCCCATTTTGTGTCTAGCTGGGGTTTTTGACGGGATTTCCCCCTTTAATGGTCATTTTTGGAAGTGCTTTTGTGAATTACGCGTATAATATTGTAGGCTTTCACAGTGTAACGCTTAGTGACTTTCACATTGTACCTGACACGAACGTTGACAGTTGCTGATTTCACCAGGCTTACCATGGCATTTCGATTGTGCAATGCTGTATCATGCATCAGTTTCACTTTTCTGTATAAATATCTGATGGCCAATTCATTTGTCATCACGATCGCAATGGTTCAATTTTAGGTTGTTCTAGAACTGTATTTACGCCTTTTTATTTGCTGTTGTATTTTCATTGGAGAATCCACCACACTCTTAAATGTTGATGCATTACCATACAGTTACCATAAAGTGTCAGAGAGCATCGAATTATTCATATTTGTTTTTGTTTCTAAGCAGCATGATGCTATTTCATCCTCTAGATGGCAGCAGAATACTATCCCAAGAGTTATTCAGGCGTAACACTATAAAGTGTATTGTTGCACAACACCCCAAGTCTGACTTAGGTTTAAACATCAATAGAAAAAGACAAATGATGAAGAAAGAAAAATATCTAAACTGGTTCATGCTGCCCTGTGCTCCTGGGTACCCTCAAAGCTTTAGAAATGGTTTAACCCCTTGTCCTGATCTCTGCCTCACTACAATTTGGTTGCAGTGGTCTACAAGGAGTTCCTTGGACTTCATAGTTTGGTTTTTGTCCTGACATGCAGTGTGAATTGTGGGTCCTTCTATACACAGGTACACATATGCCTTTCTAAAAGATGTCCAATTAATTCAATTCACCACAGGTGGACCTCAATCAAGTTCTAGACACATCTCAAGAAGAATTAAAACAGGAGGCATCTATGCATGATTTGAATGTGCACAGCAAAAGGTCTTAATACTACCATAGATGACAGATTTCAGTCTGTAATGAATTTTCAAACCTTTCTGAAAACACTTCCCCTTTGTGAATATGGGTAATTGAATGTGGATTAAAAAATAAAAATGGCAAATGTATTAATTTAAATTAAATATTCAATGCAATAAAGTGTGCAGAAAGTGAAAGGTCTGGATATTTTTGGATTCTGTTAAAATTAAGGGGACACCTGGCTGCATAACCGTGCTATGGATGATACTCCTGCCTCTAAGATCCAATGTCATTGGTTAATTTCTGGGACCCCATCACTGCCTGTGTGTAGTTTGCATGTTTTTCCTGTGCCTGCAATGCTTGTTGTCTTTCTACAAAGAATTGATTGTGTGAATGTTATTGTGGTTATGGGGTGTGGGTGTTTGCAAGAGTGGTGTTTACAATGGACAGGCACTCTGTGGAGGTTTGGATACTGCCATGCACCTGATGCTCTTGAGATAGGCTTAAGTTTATGACTTGGATTACGTTGGAGGATGCTATGATAGATAGATTGATAGATAGATAGCGTAGTTGGCAGGATTAGAAGATAGATAGTGTAGTTGTCAGGAATAAATAGATAGATAGCAGGATTAGATGATAGATAACATAGTTGGCAGGATTAGATGATAGACAATAGATAGATAGCATAGTTGACAGATTTAGATGATAGATAGATAGTGTTATTGGCAGGAATGGATAGATTGATAGATAGATAGTGTAGTTGGCAGATTTAGACGATAGACATGAAAGGCACTGTATAAGAGATAGATAGATAACGTAGTTGGCAGGAATAGATAGATAGATACAGTAGCTAGATAGCGTAGTTGGCAGGAAACGATAGATGGATAGTGTAGTTGGCAGGAATAGATAGATAGAATAGTTGGCTGGATTAGATGATTGATAGATAGATAGATAAATAGCATAGTTGGCAGGAATAGATAGATAGCGTAGTTGGCAGGATTAGATGATAGATAGATAGATAGATAGTTAGCATAGGTTGGCAGGATTAGATTAAGGCCAGGACGCCCAGGAGGACCAGAGGAGGGCTTACACCTTCCCCAGACCATGTGGGGGTGACCGCCCTGGTTCCTTTGGGGGCCACGGGTACAGAGCTTTGAAGCTCTACCCTGTAGGGGCCCGTGGTCACTGCCAGTGGACGCCCCTGTGCCTTTGGAGCCCTGGACCTCAGCACTTCCGCTGGGGGGAAGAGGATCGGGGACACCCGGAGTGCTTCCAGGTAAACAGCCGATGCTTCCGCCACACAGGGGCGTGTCGGCGGAAGGTCACTGGAGGACACCTGGAGCACATCCAGGTACGTATATAAAGGGGCCGCCTCTTTGCCTCCTCCTAAGGCCTTGTCTTCTCTACTCTCCCGACTCCAGCCATTGAATGAAGGGAGGCGTAAGCGGTCCTACTGGGTGTCCTGGCTGGGTCGCCACCTCCAACAGTGCCACACCGCCAGCGAAGACCCGTCGGGTGGAGCGTTACGTCCCGCGAGGGCAGTGTACACCCGAAGTGGGTCCTACTCCTAAGCTGCCGGGGTCCGATCCGGCACCCCGGGGCCTATTCTTTTGGCACCCCCTCCGAGGTTTTCGTGCCCTTTTGGTTGGAGCCATTTGCCCCTCTGTAGCCTCCGCCAGCTGTGGTAACACCCCCTCGCCAGCAAAGAGTCCTCTGGCCAAATGGCCCGTCCCATGAGGGCAGGTCCCCAACGACGCGGGTCCTACTGCTCGTCCAGGGTCCGGTCCTGCAACATACAGAAAAAAGGGGGCAGAGCCACTGCCTGGACACCCTCTCCTGGCGTCCCATCTGGGATGCCATTGTGGAAGCCGGCCCGGACACAGACAGGCGGACACGTTTAAATCCCCCACAACACGTTTATTATACACTAGCCGACCCGCGGCGTAGTATACACCGCATAATTATTTATTGATGGATGAACACTTCCTGAAAGACACAGTTGTCCAAATGGGGTGGGTTTGAGGATACAACTGTGAGTGAATGAAAAGATGGAACTCTGGAGAGAGCAACATACAATTGTCTGTGACTGAAAACTGGTTTTAGCAGATACAGGCATATCTTTTTGAAAGTTTGGCCCTGTGCCTTATTAATAGTCATTGCAAAGGCTAATATAACAGGAAATTGTCTGCATGTAAAAGTAAAAGGCAAATTTAAATCTGATGGGGTCAGGGAAATCCGGGGAATAAGGACAGTTTGTGAGGTAGCAGCTGCGATAGTTTTACACTCCAGTACATTGCGGTGAATGCTGGTAACAGTCAGTCTAGTGACATTACAGAGACCTCTTGCTGGCATGAGGTTTCTGAGAAGCATGAGGACTGAACCAATTTTAATTTTGAGTTTATACGGAGGCATGCCAGTGGGAGTAAGACTGTTAAGAAATTCTTCAGGGAATGAAAGTTGATCTGCGGGATCGTCTGTGAAGATGGAGTCAACGCTGGTGCAAGTTACTTCTTCAGTAGGGATAAGTTTCAGTATTTGTTCATTAAGGTGTAGCGAGTCTTCGTTGGTGACACTTAATATAGCTCACGTGCTGAGTTGTTCCGGAGTGACAGTTGAGAAGTCGATGCCTCGAGAGCGAGGGTGGACGCGGGAGGAGGGTTAGAGTTGGCGGGCGGGGCTCTGTCGTGCGTTCCCCATGACGTGGGAGGAGGGTTAGAGGGGGCGGGCGGGGCTCTGTCGTGCGTACCCCATGGTCGGACGACTTGGTCGATTATATATATAGAAAAGCAGCCGGAACCGAAAAGAACAATGAAAAGTCAACGTGGCTCAGAGGTGCATGTGGACTGTAGCAGAGACGAAAGCGACTGAAGCTGTGTTTGGTGAGGTGTTGCATGCGGGCACATGAGCAGGCAATGCGCATGCCTCGAGAGCGAGGTTGGACGTGGGAGGAGGGTTAGAGTTGGTGGGCGGGGCTCTGTCGTGCATATTCCATGATCTTAGAGTTGGTGGGCAGGGCTCTGTGAGTTGGCGGGCGTGGCTCTGTCGTGCGTATCCCATGGTCTCTGTCGTGTGTACCCCATGGTCGGGCGACTTAGTCAATTATATATATAGATATTTACAAGTTAAAGTGCACCTCAAAACCCCCAAAGTCCTGGCCACACCAAAATACCTTCACCGGATGTGCTCCAGGTGTTTCCCAGCAATCTTCCACCGACACGCCCCAGTGTGGCGGAAGTGCCGGCTGTATCCCCGGAAGCACTTCGGGTGTCCCTGCTCCCCTTCCCCCCAGCACTTCCGGGTGTGGCGGAAGTGCTGAGGTCCTTGGCGCTTTAGGCACAGGGGCGCCCCGTGGCGGTGACCACGGGCCCCTTCAGGGTAGAGCTTCAAAGCTCTGTACCCGTGGCCCCCAAAGGAACCAGGATGATCGCCCCCACGTGGTCTGGGGAAGGCGCAAGCCCTCCTCCGGTCCTCCTGGGCGTCCCGGCCGGGTCGCCACCCCAGCCATCTCTGACAATAGATAGATAGCGTAGTTGGCAGGAATAGATAGCTATTTAGCGTAGTTGGCAGGATTAGATGATAGATATTTAGCATAGTTGGCAGGATTAGATGATAGATACATAGTTAGCGTGGTTGGCAGGATTAGATGATAGATAGAGAGATAGATAGCGTGGTTGGCAGAATTAGATAGATAGATAGATAGTAGCACTTTAGCTTTTTACAGAAGCTCAATATTTTGACAGACAATAAGCCCTTCTCACATAAACACCAGAATGGCTAAAAAAGAAAGAAAATGCCTGACTTTGGGTGGCATGGTGGGGCAATGGTAATGCTGCTGCCTCACAGTAAATAGACCTAGGTTTGTGCCCCAGGTCCTCTCTGCGTGGAGTTTATGTGTTCTCCCCGTGTCTGTATGGGTTTCCATCGGGTGCTCCGGTTTCCTCCCACAGTCCAAAGACATGCAGGTTAGGTGAATTGGTGATGCTAACTTGGCCTTTTGGTGTGTTTGGGGTGTGTGTGCGTGTGTGTGAGTTCCCCCTGTTATGTACTGGCACCCTGTCTGGGTTTTTTCCCTGCCTGCGCCCTATGCCTTCTGGGATTGGCTAAAGCACCCCTATGACCCAGGACTGGATTAAGCAGGTTAGAAAATAACATGACATGACTTCTGACTTGGCTGCTCCAGTCCCAGTAAGGCTTTATGCAGGAATATTGCTGTTGGCACACTACTGCTGAATAATCCTTTATCTGAAAGTTCTCAGAGCTGGTGTTTCAGAGAGAGGTTGTGCAGCATTGTTCATAATGTTATTCAGTTTTGTTTTCCTTTTCTCCTTTGGTATGACCTCCAGGGCGTCCAGAATGTGTCCCATAACTGAGCCTGCTCTTTTAATTAGCTTGTTGATTTGGTGGTCCTCTCTTGAACTGATGTTACCAGCGCAGCACACCACACTGGCCATCCCAGACTTGTAGAAGATGTGAAGGATGTCACTTGTCACATTAAAGGAATGCAGTCTCCTAAGAAGAAAGAGTCTTCTCTGCCCTTTGTTCTCTAGTTCTTCTACAGTATGTTATGAGACCAGTCTAACCTGCCATTGATGTGGATCCACAAGTACTTGTAGCAGTGCACCATCTTCACATCCACTCCCTGAATGGTGACCGGTGGTGCAGCGAAAGTCAATAACTAGTTCCTTGGTTTTATTATGTTATGAATAACATTAATAATAATGAAAATCCCACATGGAAATAAAGATGCATTTTAATAATATTGATATTTTCTGTACCCACTCTTTCCATTAGCAGGACCTGAACAGCAGGGGTCTGTCTTGGCATCTACCAAGTCAAGGCAGGAGCCAAACAGATTTTTATCAGGTATCTCCAGACACCTGTAATAATGAAACTGTGATGAATAGATGAAGTCTGATCATTTTAAAAATATTTTATTTTTCTGCCCTTGTTTATAAGGGTCTCCTGTAGGGACTCTAGTTTATTATTTTTCCTGCCAGCCATGCTGATTCTAGCTGTATGTTCATTGGTGACTCTGATTCATTTGTGTGTGTGTCTGTGTGTTTGTGATGGTGGACGTTGGTGTGCGCCACATCCAGAACACAGGCACCCCCTCCATGGCTCCAAGGTTAAAGCCTTCTGCCCATTGCAAGTAGGATATGCTTATGCTTTTGATGACCCTGTCAGAAAAAGTAAATAAGTAAAACAGAGAAAACAGTCAAGATGCATAAATTATAATATTAAATGAACTATGATTTTTGTAAACTTAACAAATGTGCTTCTGGCAAAGTAGCTTGTAAATCTTTACTCTCATTTAAAAGTTAATTTAAATCAGGAAAACTCTCCAACTTGTCAAAGTGAAATGGATTTCAAAGCCTAGGATGAGTACTTTTGCAAGTCCGTAACACAAATGTTTATATTATTTGCATTCAACCCACTTAATCGCCTGCAGTATACCATAAATTAGGTTTTTTATTTTTAATTTTTTTTTTTGCTTGCTTTGTTTGGTCGGCGGCACTGTGGCGCAGTGGGTAGCGCTGCTGCCTCGCAGTTAGGAGACCCGGGTTCGCTTTGCGGGTCCTCCCTGCGTGGAGTTTGCATGTTCTCCCCGTGTCTGCGTGGGTTTCCTCCCACAGTCCAAAGATATGCAGGTTAGATGCATTGACGATCCTAAATTGTCCCTAGTGTGTGCTTGGTGTGTGTGTGTGTGTGTGTGTGCGAGCCCTGCGGTGGGCTGGTGCCCTGCACGGGGTTTGTTTCCTGCCTTGCTCCCTGTGTAGGCTGGGATTGGCTCCAGAAGACCCCCGTGACCCTGTAGTTAGGATATAGCGGGTTGGATGATGGATGGATGCTTTGTTTGGTGAAGTGAAGGCTCAGCCTTTCCTTTAGTATGTGGAGTCTCACAGGATTTGGCAAACCCCGTATTTTGTGTGACAAAAATAGCAAACACGATTAACATGTAATGTGTGGAACGTCTTTACAGATTTGAGTCTATTCTGCATTCCATTTACTTAAGGAGTCTGATGTCAGAGCTGGAAATGACGTCACGCCCGAGCTAACCTCATTCCAGGAAAACATTTCGAAAAACCAATATGGACATGACCAGGAAAACCTTATTGTACTTGCTCTATCGGAATAAACAGCAGTTCATAACAATGCATTATGAAGCATTTTGCGTATCTGTACACCATAGCAACATGTCCACGAAGAGAAGCTGGACAGTACAGTGTATGCGTGATCGATTTGATGAGGCAGAAATAGACAGAAGTGCTAAACACAGTGTATATAATACTGCAACTTTCACTAAAGTTTGTGGTGCATTTCTCCATTTTGGATTGACGTCATGATCTGAAGTTGGAAAAACTTGGGATTTCGCAGACCAGCCCGGAGTTTCCAAGTTGGAATTCCAACTTCCAGTTGAAGTTTCTGATTACCTACTTGAAATGCAAAGCAGCATAACATTAGGATTAAAAGAAAAATGGCGGTGGTGGTGGTACAGAAAGGGTGGGTACAGGAGCCCCCGCATCCAGAAGCAATGTCATTTGCCCTCGATTTGTTGACTTCCAGATCTGAAGGGAGAAGGAGAGGAGAAGCGTTATAAGGAAAACCTTATTTTACTTACTCTATCAGAATAAACAGCAGTCCATAACAATGCATTATGGTGCATTTTGCATATCCATACACCATAGCAACATGTCCACGGCTTGATTCAGGGTGAAATTACAGGTAGGCAAGCTCTGAAATTGTCTCTCAGGCACCTGTGTGAAGTGTGACATTGCCTTCATGCCATCAATTATCTTGTGTTTTTAAATTTGTAATTAATATAAGCCACTTTGTAGAGCTCTGTTTTCGCTTTAACATTAAAGAGTCTTTTTCTGTTGATTACAGTCCAAAATGTCAAATTAAATGTGAGGCGTTCCATGAGTGAATACTTTTCGATAGGCACTGTGTAATCGCATAACATCATATTTTTAAACCCACTTGATCCAGTTCAAGGTTATGGGAGCCGGAAACCTATTCCAACAACAACCACAATTTATTTCTTGTACAGCCCAAAATGTCAAAAGGAATTCCTCAATGGGCTGGAACAGGCCCTGTTTTAGTACTAATGGCTAACAACAGAAATGCAGTATGCACAGCTAATCCACAGCTCTAGTCAGGGTATGCTGAACAGAAGTCATGAGTCTTCAGCCTGGATTTAAATGTTGAGACTGAACATGCGTCTCTTACAAGGTCCAACACCAAAAAAAATGGTGATATAAATCCTATAGCTTGGGAACCAAGAGGGGAAGGGGAGAAACAAAGAGATGGTTATAGAACATCTTCTAACTTGTAACAGTGAGAAGAGGCTCAACTTAGTTGCGTCACTTGGTATGAGTGTGTTCAAATATAGACGTTTTCTTACACTTATTGGGTATACGTATGTTACAGTGCAAGAGTGAACAGCGAGTTTCTTGTAAAACAGAAGAAATCTGCAACAGAAACATTTCAATTATCGACTGAGGCTTACGGTGAAGAGTGCATGTCTCGTGCACAAATTTTTGAATGACACAAGTCGGTGCTCCAAGGAACCCATTGTTTGTCGGCAGAAGATATGAAAGCAAAAAACGACAGAGGAGATCCTCAACAGCCTTTCAGAAAATGGTTTGCTTTGAATGTTGCCAGCATTGCATGCAGCTGTGTGTCGACTCAGAAGGGAGGTTGAATGGTGATTGTAGTTAATTTTCTCAATTTGTTTCTTGTGTCAGACCTTGTATTGTAGCAGGCAGACCATTCCACAGATTCTGGGCCCTGTAACTAAAAGCTCGACCTCCCACTGTTATTTTGTTAATACTTGGAATCATAAGCAGACCAGCATCTTGAGATCTTAATGTGCACTCTGGTTTGTAAGGAATGATAAGTTCAGACGAGTAAGCCAGACCTTGGCCATTTAAGGCTTTGTGTATTATTATTGGAAGTCTGCTCCAAACCTAACTGTAGCTGCAGGAGTGTAAGGTGAGTTCAAGCACAGGTAGAACGCATGCCGAAAGAAATCTCTCAGTCCAAAAGTTTTTTTTTAAATATTTAGTGAAAATTCAAAGCAAACAATCCACACAAGAATAAAGAAAAAAGTTGTTACACGTAGAATAAAAAGCAAAATAAAAGAAAAAAATGTATCTTCTCTACACTTAGCTTTTCTTAACTTTTGCTTAACTTCTTAACTTCTTCTTCTGTATGCTTTAAATGTACGGAACAGCACTTTCAATTAAGTGCTTTGTCTTACATGTTACTTGGCACACAAAACACGCACACAAGGTACGCAAGGCACGATAGGCACGAAGGACACGGTTTAAAACCATGTGCCCTCTACACCCTACACATTGCAAGGCTGATCACTAACTGAGAATAATGTTTAGTCAGAGAAGCTAGAAATAGTTAGAATATACCAATTCAGTTCAACTGATGGGGATTACGGGGAACCTCCCATAGATCATGCACTAACATTTAGTAAAACATTTATGTATCTTATGTAACTAGCAAATGGGTCTCACACTAACTGTAAGGAGCCAGTGAAAGTGCAACTTATGCGTTCGTACTTCCTTGTTTTTTGTAATAGGTCTTCCGGCAGCATTTTAAATGAATGCAGTAGCACTTAGCAGAATGCAGGCACCAATCCCAGACTGGATGCCAGTTGATTAGAGTGTACTCATGCACACTTGCACATGGGCTCCCCAAACCTGAGACAAGCAGACACAGGCAGAAGTTCAGCGCAACACACAGGCTTTATTCTGTTGTGGAAATCGCTTCCTTATTGTTTCCCCCCAACCAATGCACAGTGTAGTACAGCACCAAACAGTACACAGTAATGTCAAGCACTTTGTTTTCTTGCTCTTCCTTTCTCTTTGTCTTTTCCACGACTCCTTCCGGCAAGTGTCATCCTCTCCCTCCCGACTCTGGCTCCCAGAGCTGTGGCAGCTGGTTCCTTTTATGTAGTATCCAGGAATACTTCCGGTGTCCTGTAGGCTTGGTCCAGGACCACTTCCAGGTAAGGCCGGAGCCCGATGTGGCAGGGCCCTTCAGTCTCTGCAGCACCCCTGGAACCCAACCGGGCTGAGCCACCAAACTCCAAATCCCAGCACGCCATGTGGGAATCTGTGGTGCCGTAGCAACCCAGGGTGGGCTGCCACCTAGAAATTCAGGGAAGATCTCACCCCCAATCCTCCCACTTCAGAGGGATCCCGGCCGGGCAAGGGCACCGGCTGCCCGACACAGAGGCCAATATGAAGTCATCGGTTAGTAAAGATGATTTTGCAGATGGGTGAAGAATTAGACTAACGGAAGAAAATCCCACAGAGATACTGAGGGAAATGTCCCTACTCCACACAAAGACATTATGGTGGCTGCCCGTTGTCTGGAGTGCCACCATGCTGCCCTAAGGGAATACAGAATTGTTTTTATTTTGTAACTCGTAACATTCAAAGCGAAACCATTTTCGGTCAATTCTGGAAATCAGCACAGTGCTCTTGACTCAACTATGCTATGATGAAATGCAAAAATAAATTGAGGGTTAAACGCAGAATTTGAAAAACCCAAGTTTGATAACTGAGCACCGTGTCATGTGAAGTGATATAATTCACTAGTTTCAGATATGACATTTATCCATCACTTTTCCATCCGCGAGGCTAGTTGAGAACTCAACCTAATGTAGCGTGGCATGCAATTCTAGGGGAACGACAAAGACGTATAGATTCCTACCGATTGCCAGACATATTTTGTTGTTTGTCTTCTGACAAGGAAGGATAGAAAGAGTCTAAAAACACGAGTGACTGAGACTTACCCAATGGATTTACAGATTTAAAAAAAAAAACGATCACACAGAAGAACATTATTTGTATGATGGTGACATGACAGATAAGTAAATGTAATAATATTTGTCTTGTCAGAAAAACGCTCACAGCTTTATTGGAGTGCCATGCACTTACTTACTTGCTCAGCTGATCATAGTTGCTTGAGTTTTTGAACCAAGCAGAGTAAACAAAAAAGAAAAAGAAAAATCGGAAGCACTCAGAAAGCTGACATTTAATTATTATATTCTCTTCACGGGAATTAAGAAACAAAAACGTGTAGCTGCCTCACACCTCTATAGTCCTGGGTTCAAATCCTGGCCTGATCACTGCAATATTTTCCAGATACAGCGGCAATAAAAAGTCTTCACCTCCTTGGCAGCTCTCACGTTTTATTTTATTTAATTTGGCTTTTTTTTTACACTGATCATCAGCAAAAGACACTTTAATGTCAACATGAAAACGGACCACAGCATAGTGGTCTGGAATCATTATAAATGTACATCATATGTCACATACCTATTCATAGGGGACAGTTAAAGGGCCCTAGTGACTGCTGTTCTACCTCCACTCCAGGGGTTGGCGCTGTGTCCTAATGCCACCCTCTCTCTTTTTGTCCCTCTATTGACCAGCTCATTGATGGCTTTTATGCCTCTGATGTCACTTCTGGTGTCCGTCCACCTGGACCTGCCTCTTCCTGTAAGAAGGGCCCAAAATCAAATGAAATCAAACAAATCACCAGTCAAGTCAAGTTGGGGAGCATGCACTGGTACAGCGTGTTGCCACACCCACCGCACAACAAAACAACTCGGGATCCCGGTTGGCAACCCCCCAAGCAGACACGCGGTCCAATCCCACCCTCTGGAAATGACCCTCTATCTGCCGCAGCCAGGTGTTACGTGGGTGATCCCTTGGCCTGGTCCAGCCACTTGGGTCCCCCAACAATGAGGATCTTACGAGCTGGATCACCCTTGGGGAAACGTGCCACATGGCTGTAGTGCCGTAACTGACGCTCCCTCACAATGCAGGTAGTGTGCCTCATTCGGGACTCCGTGAGCAACACAAAGTCAAACCAGCGGTACCCAAGGATTTTCCAGAGAGACACAGGAGTCCAGTCTTCATCTCAGGTCACTGGATGATGTCCATGTCTCACAACCATACAGCAAGGCAGGAAGCACCAGGACACTAAAGACTTGGACCTTCATCCTTTAGCTGAGATATCGGGAGCGCTACACACCCCTTTCCAGTGACCTCATGACCCCCCATGCTCTCCCAATCCGTCTACTGACTTCATATGAAGAGTCAACAGAGACATGAATGTCACTGCCAAGGTAAGTAAACCTCTCGACAAGGTCGACACTCTGTCCGCAAACAGACACACTGCTGATGGCCGTGCCCAAGAGGTCATTAAAAGCCTGGATCTTGGAAATCATCAGGATTAGATGATATTTACCCTCGAGTTCTTAAGGAGGCTAAACCCTTGACACATATTTTTAGGAAGTCACTGTGCATTGGAGAGATTCCAAAGGACTGGAAAATGGCAAATATCATCCCATTATATACAGTAAAAAGGGTGACAGGGCAGATCCAAGAAACTATAGGACAGTAAGCTTAACATGCATCACAGGAAAATTAATGGAAGGAATTATTAAGGATACAAAAAGGACATAGCAGCACAAGAAAAGGTCCAGTGAAGAGCAACTCGGGTGATTCCGGGGCTACCGGGGTTGAGTTATGAGGAGAGATTAAAAGAGCTGAACCTTAAGGAGATGAAGAGGAGACCTGACTGAAGTGTGCAAAATGATGAAGGGAATCAGTCCAGTGGATCGAGACGGTGACTTTAAAATGAGTTCATCAAGAACATGAGACACAGTTGGAAACTTGTTAAGGGTAAATTTCGCACAAACATTAGGAAATTCTTTACACAAAGAACGATAGACACTTGGAATAAGCGACCAAGTAGTGCGGTGGACAGTAAGACTTTAGGGACTTTCAAAATTCGACTTGATGTTTTTTTGGAAGATATAAGTGGACAGGACTGGCGAGCTTTGTTGGGCTGAATGGCCTGTTCTCATCTAGAGTGATGTAGTGTTCTAATGTTGTAATATTCTAAAACTGGAAGCTCCACCATCTTGGAACAGTCCTGTCTTAAACTCACATCTGTAGACACGACTCCACAATATTTTGTGTTTTTTTTTTTTTTTTTTTTAATCTCGCTGTCTCTAAATACAGTGGGATGCAAAAGTTTGGGCAACCTTGTTAATAGTCATTATTTTCCTGTATAAATCGTTGGTTGTTACGATAAAAAATGTCAGTTAAATATATCATATAGGAGACACACACAGTGATATTTGAGAAGTGAAATGAAGTTTATGGGATTTACAGAAAGTGTGCAATAATTGTTCAAACAAAATCAGGCAGGTGCAGAAATTTGGGCACCGTTGTCATTTTATTGATTCCAAAACTTTTAGAACTAATTATTGGAACTCAAATTGGCTTGGTAAGCTCAGTAACCCCTGACCTACATACACAGGTGAATCCTATAATGAGAAAGAGTATTTAAGGGGGTCAATTGTAAGTTTCCCTCCTCCTTTAATTTTCTCTGAAGAGTAGCAACATGGGGGTCACAAAACAACTCTCAAATGACCTGAAGACAAAGATTGTTCACCATCATGGTTTAGGGGAAGGATACAGAAAGCTGTCCCAGAGATTTAAGCTGTCTGTTTCCACAGTTAGGAACATATTGAGGAAATGGAAGACCACAGGCTCAGTTCAAGTTAAGGCTCGAAGTGGCAGACCAAGAAAGATTTCGGATAGACAGAAGCGACGAATGGTGAGAACAGTCAGAGTCAACCCACAGACCAGCACCAAAGACCTACAACATCATCTTGCAGCAGATGGAGTCACTGTGCATCGTTCAACCATTCTGCGCACTTTACACAAGGAGATGCTGTATGCGAGAGGGATGCAGAGGAAGCCTTTTCTCCGCCCACAGCACAAACAAAGCCGCTTGAGGTATGCTCAAGCACATTTGGACAAGCCAGCTTCATTTTGGAATAAGGTGCTGTGGACTGATGAAACTAAAATTGAGTTATTTGGGCATAACAAGGGGCGTTATGCATGGAGGAAAAAGAACACAGCATTCCAAGAAAAACACCTGCTACCTACAGTAAAATATGGTGGTGGTTCCATCATGCTGTGGGGCTGTGTGGCCAGTGCAGGGACTGGGAATCTTGTCAAAGTTGAGGGACTCATGGATTCCACTCAGTATCAGCAGATTCTGGAGACCAATGTCCAGGAATCAGTGACAAAGCTGAAGCTGCGCCGGGGCTGGATCTTTCAACAAGACAATGACCCGAAACACTGCTCAAAATCCACTAAGGCATTCATGCAGAGGAACAAGTACAACGTTCTGGGATGGCCATCTCAGTCCCCAGACCTGAATATAATTGAAAATCTGTGGTGTGAGTTAAAGAGAGCTGTCCATGCTCGGAAGCCATCAAACCTGAATGAACTAGAGATGTTTTGTAAAGAGGAATGGTCCAAAATACCTTCAACCACATTCCAGACTCTCATCGGAACCTACAGGAAGCATTTAGAGGCTTTAATTTCTGCAAAAGGCGGATCTACTAAATATTGATTTCATTTCTTTTTTGTGGTGCCCAAATTTATGCACCTGCCTGGATTTGTTTGAACAATTATTGCACACTTTCTGTAAATCCAATAAACTTCATTTCACTTCTCAAATATCACTGTGTGTGTCTCCTATATGATATATTTAACTGACATTTTTTATCGTAACAACCAACGATTTATACAGGAAAATAATGACTATTAACAAGGTTGCCCAAACTTTTGCATCCCACTGTATATGGGGTGACCATCTTGACACCCCAACTCTGTATCGTTGCTCTCTGTTACACTTACTGATCTCATAAGTATCCACTTCCTTTTAATATGACACCCCTAACTCAACACTTCCATTGCTGTTATGAGTCACAGATTTAGTTCAATGGAGATCCCCGATTTCGGGTTTCAGGTGATTGTAGTGTAACGCCCTTGCACCACCCTTCCTTTAATCAGTGTGCAAGGCCCTGAGCTCTTTTTTTTGGTGTCGCCACCTCAATTGTTGGCATGTACAATATATGCCACCTTAAGCCTTTAAACACATAACCAAATCACCGTTACTCAAATTTTAAATAAAAAAAAACTCTCTTTACTTAAATGCAAAATGAACCGGTTTCCAAACTTGGTATTTACAAATATATACAATACATAATAAAACACAAACACTAAATTATTTACAGCTATACATATAGCATCGGACCGATAGTACTGTTGAGCTCACCCTTATTAATTACCACATAGCTAATAAACCATAGCTCGGGTGCGTGGTGGCAAAACAAATAAAACAGAACTGGCCCCTTCGCTTGAGGATTTAACTCAAGCCACTTAAAACAAATAAACAAAACGCACAGACCTTGTTTGAATGTACTCTCCTTTATCCTCGGGTACCTCCTTTGGGCCTCTCGTCTCCCTCTCTCTTGAACAACCTCCTAACTCGCTCTTCGCCATTGCTGAACTCGTGTCCTGCCGTCTTTCTCTTTTTTCTCGTCACCAAATCACTCCGTCCACCACGTGTCAGTCCGTCTCCTCTCTCGACTCTCTTCGCGTCCTTCTATCACTTCTTTCTGTCTACTCAGTTTAGCGTGTTGCTAAATCTTTCCTTTCTCCCGCCTTCTCCTTTTATGTTTTAGCGGTTTGCTAAAATTATTTCCTCTTTTTTTTTCCCGTCTCGTTTCGGCGTTCTGCCTCAACTATCTTTCTTTCCTCCTTGTTTTGCCTGAAACTCTTTTTCTTTCCTCCTCTTCTCCTTTCTTCAACTATCTTACATGGACTGTGTCTCGGCCAATCAGAGGACACTTACCTATATAACTTAACCTTACCCAACCCCTGCAACTTGTACCCCATTTCAGTCAATAAACTTTATTAACACAAAC
Organism: Polypterus bichir lapradei; assembly: GCA_026402145.1. Taxonomy (NCBI): domain Eukaryota; kingdom Metazoa; phylum Chordata; class Cladistia; order Polypteriformes; family Polypteridae; genus Polypterus; species Polypterus bichir. The sequence goes on along the minus strand of JANRMT010062824.1, from coordinate 4,068,499 downwards.
TCGTATTCGGATATTCCTGTTTTCGTTTTTTAAAACCAAGCCCAGGTTACAGTAGTATAAATGTGCCTGCTTGTGGAAGGGACGATTTGTAGTGTGTGTGGAAAATTAGTGAGTTTTTTGTAGAATCCTTAAAGTAGCTGGGGTGCCAACTGGGCCACCTAGTTTAATATTCTTTTTAAAATCAAAAAGCCGCAGTGAAATAAACAGGCACATGGGGACACTGGAACACAAAGTACTCGTTTCCTTCGTTTAACTGCGAGTTACGGTCCAAGTGAGACTCCATCTTCCATCTTTTTATATGTTTCAGACTGGAAGGGGGCGGGTCTTGTGGAAGCAATGGGGGCGTGGTCAGTCAGTCTTCTCTGTGTTGCGATGTTAAGAGACAAGAGAGTTAGCAACAGCAGCCCAACACCCTGGAGTAGTACTGCATACCTGATCAGAGACGACAAGGTGATCCTCAGACGTGCATGCGTGACATGAATCGCTATGGTGGCCTAACCTACACAGGGGCTTCTTCGTAACACTTTGTAGTCACCGAGGGAGGACAAGAAAACGTCCAAGTTACTGAATTTTCAATTTAATCAAACATGAAAGAATGGAAAGAGTATGACCCAGCTGGAAATCTGCTAGGGCAGGCCATCCACCCTGAACTGAAAACTGAAGAAGGAAACTGTGATGGAGGCCACGGAGAGACGTTTGAGGACTCTGAAGGAGTTACAAGCTACAACGACTATGAGACTGTGCAAACAACAATTGTGCCTGGGAGCTTCTCCAGTCACAGCTTTATGGGAAAGTTGTGATATAAATTGGCTAAAATGTGACTGAAGGCACATAGGAGCTTCTGAACTCTTCTGGAAGAAGTCTCTGTGATCTGGTGGGGCTGAAATTGATCTTTTTGGCCATTAGAGTAAACGTCATGCTACAAAAACAACAACAACATTGATTTCTGTAACACGTTTTCATACTAAGGATGTAGCTATAAGTGCTTTACAAGATGCTCAAGAAGTGGTTACTTGCAAAGAAAAACAAATTGAAATTAGATAAGAAGAATAAAGCATAAATAGTATACAAAAGTAAATAGTGCACACTGACAAAAGATACACACACGCACCGGCCACTTTATTAGGTACACCTGTTCAACTGCTTGATAACAAATCTCTAATTAGCCAATCACTGCATTTTGGCCTGTAGACATTGCCAAGACGACCTGCTGAAGTTCAAACCGAGCATCGGAATGGAGGAAGAAAGGCGACTAAAGTGACTTTGAACGTGGCCTGGTTGTTGGTCTGAGTATTTCAGAAACGGCTGATCTACTGGGATTTTCACACAAAACCATCTCTAGGGTTTACAGAGAATGGTGCGACAAAAGGGAAAATATTCAGTGATCAGAAATGCCTTTTTAATGCCTGAGGTCAGAGGAGAATGGCCAGACTGGTCTGAGCTGATAGAAAGGCAACAGGAACTCAAATAAGCACTCGTTACAACCGAGGTATGCAGAAGAGCATCTCTGAAAGCACAAACAAATGAAATGTTTTAAAAGACCTATCAAATTTCAGATATTTCAAAACATGCTTTCTCTCTCTTAAATTCTCTTTGTCTCCTTCTCTCTTTCAATTTTGAACAGGAAAGGCGTCTTTCTTGGAAAAAAACAGGTCAAATCACTACAAAAATGCTTCTTTGACTGCAGAATCTTCAACCCTCTAAACAGAAATTGTAAACTGGGCCAAGAGAGGGTCATAAACACCGACTGAACTTTCATCTAAAGTGAACCAAAGCCATAATCCAGAGTGCTTTACCGGTAACATGAAATTCTCAAGAAAAGTGTTTCTTTTAAATTCTTTTCGAAAAGAGTCTTGCCTTTATATTTAAAACAAAGTACTGGCAGACTTTTCCTGCAACCAGAGGCTTTTAAAATAGGCCATGTCTGATATATTAAGTGTTGCAACAAGAATAGAATGTGATGTGAAGCACAGCATGATGACAGCAAGAGAACAGAAACGGAACCTTTTCTAAGAATTGAAAAATGGAAACATTTTCAAAAAATCTCCATAAATCATTTAGTTTGCTAATGATTTGGAGACATTGGTTACAAGCAGATAAATAAGGCCTCCCTATGAACTTTATATCTTCTCTCGTAGCCTTTCTGCGTTTTTTCTTTGTCATTTTGTAACTGGCCTTCCAGGTTAGTAGTTCTCTGGTCCTTTGCTTGCAGCTTATAGATAGATAGATAGATCTGATAGATAGATAAATAAGAAAGGCACTATATAATCGACTAGCCATGTGCGCCCAACTACGTTGCGTGTGTTAAAGTTGTCTGTGAAGGGCTCCCTGTTTAAACGTGGCTGCCAGTCGTGAACTGGACCCTTCGTCGCACAGCATTATGATTTTTTTATAAGGGAAACAAAATTACAAAAGAAAACCCTTGGACATTGATTCGATAAGAACGGCCTACTCGGAATCACTGTCCGAATAGTAATTATGTGGTGGTGTAGGAGCATTTCTGCTTCTGTCTGTTCACAGTCTGTCTCGTTTTCATGACGCTATCGTTTCCTCTCACGATGTCATCTCAACCTTTCTCCAATCTCGCACGTTGCTTTGTGGCAATCCAAAGAGTAAGGCAATATACACGGAGCAATGGTTATAAAAGGGGGACACATAGGTATCCAGGCTCTTTAAAGCATAAATAGGGATCACTTCACTGACATGTGAGCAAGCCACGGTACAACTGTGAGACGCGCAGCACTCGCTGGCTACAACGTAACAATAATAATTTCTGGAACGTGCTGTTACGTTGTCATTCATTTTACTCACTGTCTTTCTTTCATCCATATGTTACGTAGGCACGTACCTTTTATCTTCAGCAATCTCATTCTCTAACCAGGCCTCAGGAGCTAACCAGCGTAACACTGTCCACCACCCCTTTCGTTATTCCGGCACATTGTTGACATCCGTGAGTAACAACAACGTACTAAACTGGAAGGCGGTCTACGCATGCGTGGAATTCTCGGACAAACAAAGATCAAATTCTAAATGAAGATCTCTTTAGTTAATTTAAAGCACAACAATTTGTTTAGTTTGAATGTCTGTGTTTTGAGGTGTGACTGGCGTACTACAGTCTTCAGTAGTATAAGCCTGGAGGAGATTCTTAATGCAATGCCTATGTTTTAGCTGTCTCTCTACTGCCATCTAGTGCTTCTTCATCAAATTCATTCGCGGACAAACAAAGATCAAGATCCAAATGAAGATTATATATAGAGATAGATAAGAAAGGCACTATATAATAGATAGATAGATGTGAAAGGCTCTATATGATAGATAGATGTGAAAGGCGCTATATAATAGATAGATAGATAGGAAAGTCACTATATGACAGATAGATAGATAGGAAAGTCACTATATGACAGATAGATAGATAAGAAAGGCTCTATATAATAGATAGATGTGAAAGGCTCTATATAATAGATAGATAGGCAAGGCTCTATATGATAGACAGATAAATAGATAAATAAGAAAGGCACTATATAATAGATAGATAGAT
>JANRMT010062824.1:4034656-4049376 GCA_026402145.1 Polypterus bichir lapradei | reverse complement strand
ACAGTAGAATAGATTGTTTAGGTTTTTCATTTCTGTGTTAGATTTGTATTTGTTATATTATTTGGTATGTTAGCACTGTCTTTTGAATTGTGTCTGATCATTTTCATCAGTCGTTTCCATTAGATTTCATATCTTTTTCAATACGGATGTGAACCTGCATGGCTGAAATGCTGGCACTGCATAGCTGCAAGTCACTTGATTGATTCAGAGCTGAGCTCCTCTGTGTGTAGTTTGCATGTTTTCTCTTAATCTTTCCTTTAGGGATTCCAGTTTCCTCCCAGGATTCATACCAGTAGGTGGCTTTGCAGGTCTAAACTAATGGGAAGTGAGCTTGTAGCTATCAGCACCCCACCTTGGGCAGGTTTCAAATTGGGACACTTTGTTTTGCAACCATCCTTAATAAGGATAAATACTTTTGAAAATTGATTAATCCATCCATTTCCATACCCACTTCATAAGAACAGAAGAAATTTGACAAGCACCAAATGGTCCAAAAAGCTTGATTGTTTAGCTAATAGCTAAGTTGCCCCCAATATCTCATCCAGATCCTGCTTAAAAATGGTCAAAGTTTCTTCTTCAACTCCATGTCTCGGTAGTTTCGGTAGTTTTTTCCAGATTCCCACTTCATTTTAAGGTAAAGACATGCTTCCCGGCTTCAGTCCTATATTCCATTCCCCTTAATGTCCACTGGTGTCCTAGACTGTCCATCCATCCATTATCCAACCCGCTATATCCTAACTATAGGGTCATGGGGGTCTGCCAGAGTCCTTGACTGTGTGGTTCACTATTAAGTTGAAAAAAATTTGGTTGGATTTACTCCATCAGTGCCTTTGAGGATTTTGAAGAGCTGGATTAGGTCACCACATAGTCTCCTCTGCTCGAGACTAAAGAGTCTGTCAGAGTAGGACATGTCCTTCAGTCCCACGATGCACTTGGTTGCACTCCTTTGCACAGCCTCAAGTGCTGCTGTGTCTTTCAAGGAGTTCAGCCACACAGGATTATTATCGTATATACTCACGTTTAAGTTCTCCTGTGGATAAGCCGGAGCTTGATTTTTACCGTATAATTTCTGGTATTTTATAATGTCGGTCGTATAAGTCGAATGTGGAAAACTCACGCTATTGCTTGAAGAGATTACGATTTGCTAATGCCCACCTGATAGAGTAACCACGGAGCACACAGCCTTCTTTTTCTATGTATTGTGCCTACGTGACCACACGGTAATAACCAAACTATTCTGAAGCGACATTTGTACTGTTTTGTGTTTTTTGTATCACCTTTGTACGCCTTTATCATAAGAGCATCCCTTATCTACGATGGAGCATTCGATCAGAAGAAAATATGAAGCTGGTTTTAAATTAAATTAAAAGTCATTAAAGTAGTGATTGAAATTGGTAACTGCGCTGCTGCAACAAAATTCGATGTGTCTGATAAACTAATGCGAGATTAGAGGAGGCAAGAAGATGTAAAAAAAAAAAAAAAATAAGTGTTGTATTTTTGAACTGGCGTATAAGTCGGGGTCTGATTTATGATGGATTTTTCGGGTTTCAAGACCCGACTTATACGCGTGTATATACGGTAGGCACAAGGCAAGTACCATCTCTGGTCAGTTTGCCAGTCAGTTGCAGGGATCAATAACTCACAGTCACAACTCCACACTTGGCCAAATTAGAGTTGCAGATTAACAAAACATGCTCATCTTTGACAGACATCCTGTAGAAAATCTCACTCAGACATGACGAGGACTATGACTGTGAATCACTGAGGTATCAACCCAGTAGCCCTGTTTAATTATTTCAACTTCTTCGTCTTCTTTCGGCTGCTCCTGTTAGGGGTTGCCACAGCGGATCATCTTCTTCCATATCTTTCTGTCCTCTGCATCTTGTTCTGCCACCCCCCATCACCTGCATGTCCTCTCTCGCCACATCCATAAAACTTCTCTTAGGCCTTCCTCTTCTCCTCTTGCCTGGCAGCTCTTTCCTTAGCATCCTTCTCCCAATATACCCAGCATCTCTCACCTGCACATGTCCAAACCAACGCAATCTCGCCTTTCTGACTTTGTCTCCCAGTCGTCCAACTTGAGCTGACCCTCTAATGTCCTCATTTCTAATCCTGTCAATCCTCGTCACACCCAATGCAAATCTTAACATCTTTATCTCTGCTGCCTCCAGCTCTGTCTCCTGCTTTCTGGTCAGTGCCACCGTCTCCTGCCCATATAATATAGCTGGTCTCACTACCGTCCTGTAGACCTTCCCTTTCACTCTTGCTGATATCCGTCTGTCACCAATCACTCCTGACACTCTTCTCCACCCATTCCACCCTGCCTGCACTCTATTTTTCACTTCTCTTCCACAATCCCCATTACTCCATACTGTTGATCCCAAGTATTTAAACTCATCCACCTTCGCCAACTCTACTCCCTGCATCCTCACCATTCCACTGACCTCCCCCTCATTTACACAAATGTATTCTGTCTTGGTGGTCCTACTGACCTTCATTCCTCTTCTCTCATATCTCCACCTCTCCAGGGTCTCCTCAACCTGCTCCCTACTATCGCTACAGATCACAATGTCATCAGCAAACATCACAGTCCACGTGGACTCCTGTCTGATCTCGTCTGTTTAATTTATTTCAACAAAGATGCAAAAAGGATTCACAAAAAAGGCACAATGAAAAAGACACTGACCACAGATTCAGCCCACTCAGACAGGCACACAGTGAGCCACTGGTAGGCTTTGAGTTTTCATGCTTTTCATGCTTGCTTTCTCCAGCACAAACTTACTCCCCGTCAAAGCCATGAACATCTGGGCTGAAGCCCAAAGTAGAACATTAGACCTTTAGAAAAACCTTTGACAAGAACAAACCAAAAAAATCTCACCAACTCTATCCACCCAATTCTTCCAAAACAACATCAAGTCGAATTTTGAATGACCATAAAGTCCTGCTGTCTACCACACTACTTGGTCACTTATTCCAAGTGTCTGTGGTTCTCTGTGTGAAGAAAAATTTCCTAATGTTTGTGCAAAATTTACCCTTAACGGGTTTCCAACTGCATCCCAGTGTTCTTGAGTAACTCATTTTAAAGTCACCGTGTTAATCCACAGGACTGCTTCCTTTCAATCATGTCAAGTCTTTATCTTTTGCTTAAACTGCAAAGGTTCAGCTCTTTTAATCGTTCCTCATAACTCATCCCCTTTAGCCCTGGACTCAGCCTAGTCACTCTTCTCTGGACTTTTTCTAGTTCTGCTTTGTCTTTATGGAGACCCAAACTGCACACAGGTCTGTAGATGGTGCCTCACCAGTCTGTTATAAATCTTCTTGGACTTGTACTCCAAACATCAAGGTGCTATATAACCTGACATTCTGTTAGCCTTCCTAAAGGCTTCTGAACACTGTCTGGTAGTTGATCGTGTCGAGTCCACTATGACTCCCTAATCCTTCTCATAAGGTGTACACTCGATTTTCAAACCTCCCATTGTGTATTCAAACCTCACATTTTTACTTTCTACATTTAATACTTTACATTTACTGACATATCATCTGACAATCTGTTATCCTTCTTAATGGCTTCTGAACACTGTCTGGCAGGTGATAGCCCTGGAATCATCCTAGTTGCTCTTCTCTGGACCTTTTCTAGTGCTGTTATGTCCTTTTTGTAGCCTGGAGACCAAAACTTCACACGTACTCCAGATGAGGCCTCACCAGTGTGTTATAAAACATGAGCAGAACCTCCTTGGACTTCTACTCCACACAACAGGGCGCTATATAATCTGACATTCTATTAACTTTCTTAATGGCTTCTGTCCACTGTCTAGAGTATGTCCACTATGACTCCTATATCCTTCTCATAAGGCAGTGAAAGGCAACCTTTTTCGAGTTGCGGCACACTAAGTCCAAAAATTTTCTTTCACGGCGCACCTGAGGGACTACCCATAGATAAAGTCATGACGACACAATCTATGGACGGTCGCCAATAAAAATAGTTCATTTTACAAGTTTGAAAGACATTTTATTAATAAAGGAATCAGAGGATAAATCTTAAATTTAATTAATGTAAACGTTGATATTGTTTTTCAGCACATACTGTATGAGATTGATGCAAGGATCAATTTTTGAAAGACAGACGCGCATTTCCTTGTCGATCATTTGAAGTCTCTCGCGTTTCTTAGACTTTATTTCCGTAAGTGTTCCGTTATCTGTTTTTCCAACATAAAATATATATTTTTAAACATTATCTTTTTAATCAACCAAAAGTTCAAAAACACTAGCAATTTAAAATATTTTACAAAAGTTTTCGCGGCGCCCCTAAAAAATTCCGCGGCACACGCACCGGCTGCCCGACAATGTCATAAGGGGTACCTTCAAGTATCAGACATCTTATAGTATATTCAAATCTAAAAATTCTACTTCCTACGTATAATGCTTTACATTTATTTCTATTAAATTTCATCTGCCATAAATGTACCCAAGCCAATATGCTGTCTTGGTCCCTCTATAATGAAACAACTGATTCCAGACTATACCTGCCAATTCACCAAGCTTGGTGTAATCTGTGTTACGTTTCAGTCAGGGTTCCTCACCCATCTGGGATTCAAATATTGTATCTTTATCTATTTTATTATTATTATTTTTTGTTTTTGTATATCAATACTGTGAATTATTTAGTATCTATATGTCAGTGTATCATCTGCTATTTTCCTTCTGTTTTATGGGTGGTCCCACAAGGCTGAGAAAAACCCAGAGTCCCTTGCGGTTCATTGAATGCATGATGCTGGTGGCAAGTTCTCTAGTGTCTTTCACTCTTTTGTTTATTCTCCATTTGCTGGATTTTCTGACTATTTTCTTCTGCCTTTTAGCCATTCTTGGATTTTGTTTTGGGATTGCCTATTTTGAAGAGACTGCTTTCTGTGTTTTTTTTTTTTTTATTTTGTGCTTCTTGTTTCTGAACATTTTTTTATAATTTTTTCTTTTTCTTAATAAGTATTCTTCATTGCCCTCTTTGTAACTAGATGGGGTTTGTTAGTTTTGCCCCCTCTAGTAGGTATTTTTGTGATCTTTCAGGAGTTTGTACTTAGGATCTTCTCTTGTTCATAACAATATGGGAATTTAATCAGCTTGTTATTTATATGCCTATCCAGATCATTTATATATATTAACAATAGCTAGGAACCCTGCACTGACCCCTAAGGAACATCATCCTTAATATCACCCAATTCTGATGAAGTTCTTCACACTGTGACTCTCTGCTTCCTGTGTCTGAGCCAATTCTGCCCCCACTACACCCTGAACTCCCACTTCTTGTAGTTTGATGCCCAACCTCTCACATGGCACCTTATCAATTTCTTTCGGAAAGTCCAGGTAAATAATATCATATGAACCACTCTGATTGTGTCCTTTTGTTTTTTCCTCATGGAATTCCAGCATGTTACTAAAACACGGCCTCCCTTGTCTGAACTCATGCTGATTGTTCAGTAAAACTCCTGCTCTTGACATGTCTGCTCCATTAGCTTACCTGTGATGCACGTTAAGCTTACAGTCGTGTTGTTACTTGGATTTGTCTGACCACCTTCTTTATATAACAGGATATTACTTGCCATTTTTCCAGCCCTTAGGAGTTTTCCCAGCATGCATTGTGCCAAGGGTTTATATACCGTATGTACTCACTAACGTCCTTAGGCACTTGAGGAGAAAAGTGATTTAAATTGGAAAAAGAGTAAACTTTCATAGGACATCCTGAATTCCATGTTACAGAAACTTTTTCATTGACCCTGCCTGTGCTGCCTCCACCACCCAATAAGCCATTTCTAAATTCAGCACATCGATGGTGGAGGCAAAGCTCACTGTCACAAGTAAGTGGCCATCTTGGTAAAGACACCTGGGAGTCGAAATCAAATTCTCATCTACTAATTCAATAAGAGACAGTTAATGTGAAGATGGATTGAGTGGTGAGGACCGCGAGCTGATTATAAGGCCACATTGTGAGGTAGGGGATTGTGTGAGAGGAATGAGACATGCAACCAAAAGACGGGTGATAGTGTGTACTCGAATGATCGTAGATAGTGACACTGAGATATTGGGCAAGAAAAAGAACAAAACAGAGCCACCCAATCTAAAGTTTAAGGGGCAACACACAGAGCAGTCCTGCCTCCTTTTCTCTTCATTCTGTACACCTCTGACTAGAAATATAACAGCAAGTCAGGTCACTTGGAGAAATTCTCAGATGATTCTGAACTTATGGAGTGTATCGATCAGGAGTGTAAGACAGAGGAGAGGAGTCAGGTGGAGAACTTTGAGAACTGTCTGCAATTCAACGTCAGCAAAACTAAGGAAATGCTGATTGATGTTCACTACACCAAAAAGACTCTTACATCTGGTCTGTATTCAAGGACTTCATGTAGAGGTCGTCCATTTCTGCAAGTACTTTGGGGCCCACATCAATGACAGGCTGGATTAGTCTTGTACCACAGAGGAACTATAGAAGAAAGAGCAGAGCAGGCTGTTTCTTCTTAGGAGACTGTGCTCCTTTTATGTGGGAAGTGGCATCCTTCACATCTTCTACCCTTCCAACAGGTTCTTAAATCTCAGCAGAGGAATTCTGAAGCTATGTTAGAGTAACTATTGTGTTCTTGGTCACCTACCCGACCAAGGCTCTTCGTGCCCAGTTAATCAGTTTTTGACGGGATGACAGACTCTATGAAGAGTCATAATTGTAAGAAGCTTCTTCTTTTATTTAGAAATTATGGAGGTCTCTGTGCTCTTTGGAACACTCAGAGCTTTAGAAATGGTTTTACCCCCTTACTCTATGATCTGTGCCTCACCAAAATTTCATTGCAGAGGTCTATAGAGAGTTCCTTGGACCACTTGGCTTGGTTTTTGTCGTGACATGCAGTGTGAATTGTGGGACCTTGTGCCTCAACACAATCCTGTCTCTTAGCTGTCCAGGCAATTCCATTGACCTCAATGATTGGTCATTGTCAACTGCAGGAATTTGTAAAGACAGCTATGTGCCTTTCTTAATCAATCCAATCAACTGAATTGACCAGAGGCGGACTTTCAACAAGGCGTAGAAACAACTCAGTGATGATCAATACAATGGGATGAACCTGAGCCAAATTTCAAGTGCCATAGCAAAGGGGCTGAGTACTAAAGGGTGTGGTGGATGGCGTGGCCCCTTGCCTGGCCGGAACACCTCTACGCTGGAAGGACCAGGGTTGGAAGCATGGCCAGAACATTACCTACCCCAGAGCACTAGGTGGCAGCCGCCCTGGGTTGCAGCGGTGTCTCGGACGCCCGAATGGCTCCATGGGAATTGGAGTTGGATACAGCCCTTTTGGGATCCGTGGGCACCACCAGGGGGTGCTGCAGGTGCTGCTGAGCCCTTCTCGGCAGCTCTTCCGCCACATCGGGAAGTGCTGCCGGAAATGCGTCAACGAGCAGCTGGAGCACTTCTGGGAGCCTTATAAAAGGGGCCAGCAGACACTACTCGGGGAGCCAGAGTTGGAAGAAGAGAGACGAAGCTTGCCTGGAGGAGTGGAGGAGAAAAGAGATAGAAGAAGAAAAGAATTGTATGTTGTGCTTTACTGTGCTTGGGGACTCTGTTTGGCTTGTGGGAAACGAGGGAAGGCGTTTCCCATGGGAAAAAGAAAAACATAAAGTCCTTTGTGCTTTGAGTTGTGCCTCGTGCGTCTGTCTGTGTCGGGTTGGGGCGGTCGGAGTGCCCTCTAGTGGCCACAAGGGTTCAGAGTGCATTATCGAAAGATTATAATGAATAATTTATTAGCAAAGCCCCATAATGATCTGCTACCTCAGGTATAGCTAACAATTTTAGCTTGAGTGTTTTTGGGTTGCAAGGGATGAGGGTCTCACTTTGCATGCTTTTTTATCACTCTTCAATTATAATATCTATTATATAGCACTTTTTTACTTTACCATTATACTTAATTATAATTATGTACTTTATTATAATCCTTATTTAAACCCTGGAGATTGCTGACGAAACGGCTTCTACAAAATTTTGAATTAAGGGTTTGAATATCTCTATGAATGAGGGATTTCAGTTTTTGATTTTTAATAAACTTACAGACTCTTTTGAAAACACATTTTCACTATTACAGGTCATTGAGTGTAGATTGATGGGTAAAAATGGTAACTTTATCCATTCATCCATTATCCAACCTGCTATATCCTAACTACAGGGTCATGGGGGTCTGCTGGAGCCAATCCCAGCCAACACAGTGCACAAGGCAGGAAAGAAACCCCGGGCAGGGTGCCAGCCCACCGCAGGGCGCGCACACACACACACCAAGCACAATTTAGAATTGCCAATCCACCTTTGGACTGTGGGAGGAAACCCACGCAGACATGAGGAGAACATGCAAACTCCACACAAGGAGGACCCGGGAAGCGAACCTGGGTCTCCTAACTGCGAGGCAGCAGCACTACCCACTGCGCCACTGTGCCGCCCCTAACTTTATCCATTTAAAATTAAATATGCAAAGCAAAGTGTGCAGAAATTGCAATCTCAAAACGTGAATCACTATGTTTGAACGTTTTTGGTTTCTGTTTGTCATAACTGGATATTTTTCAGCTTTCATTTTACATCACTTCTGGTGCTCCAATGGGGTTGGTGCATTTTTAGTTTATAATTACTGTCATTAAACACAAGTTTTCAATGCAAATGAATGTTTGAAATGATTGTGAAACAATAACATTGACTTCAAAATGCCAAGTACTTTAGTTAAAAAATGGTTTGAAGCATTGATCAAGATAAAATTCAAAGCTTCAGATGAAATGTCATTTTCAGGACCCATCAATCCACATTATGGGACCAGAAGCTCCAGCAACCTTCTTCTCAAGGTAGAATTCAATTCTTGATGTCGCTCCATCGCGGGACCCACTCAGGCACACTCCTCAGCCCTCACAAGGGAGCAATTTAGTGTCTTTGAGAGCTGAGAGGAAAACCAGAGTACCCACCATGTAGGCATGGGGAGAACATGGGCACTGCATTTGAACTTTGAATGCCGAATGCTTCATGCGGCAGCCATTTTGAACTTTGTAGCTCAATGAGAAAAACTCCTCAGCTAAAGAGAATAAAATTTTCATGAGTATCAAAAAATAGCTCTCTCAGTTTTACATAAAACTGTCTTTGATTTTGCCCTTAGTAAGTGCTCAAGGTTTGGATAGGTGTACTAAAATTTGAGTTAACATTTTATATTTTAAGCGTTGCACCACTAAAGGACACAACATAATAAACACCCTTTGAAGTCCCAGTGGGCATATTTTTTGTTCATTGCACTGTGAAATAGAAAGAGAATGGCTTTTTTTTCTTTTTTTCCCAATTGATCTTGATCTTATACTGTTGAGCCAAGGATGCAACCTTTGCAGAAAATTCACAGAGGTAGTCATAAAACATGTTTCACAGAAATTCATGATGATGGATGACTAGGTATCCTTTTCAAACTGGCAGGCAGGATATGGCCTGCATAAAAAAGTCTATGAATATGCCAAAGGCAATCGTATGTTTGAATGCATTAAGCATTTTAAAGAGATGAAGGTCACAACATTTTAATACATTTAAGAAACACTTCCTTATTCTTGCCTTTCCATTTTTTAGGGGGTTCATCCACTTTTGTAGACCCATTTTGGGTTTTTTTTATAGGAAGACATACACTATACAGCAAAAATAGGAAGTGTTATAAATTACATTTACGTTTACATTTATTTGCTTGTCAGACGCTTGTATCTCGAGCGACATAGAAAAGAGGAAAACATAATCGAGTAATATTAGGCCTGGAAATTCAGGGGAATTGGTTTTGGAGGTGGGGGGGGGCAGTTCTTGACTCATAATTCCATCTTTGATCAATCAGTTGAAATTGTCATAAAATATAACCGAGGGGGTTCAAAACTTTAAATTCCTACCGACTACACTTATGATGTAATTAAAATGTAAAAGTTGTGATGCACAAAACTAAAATCCTTTGTCAGAGGCCATAGATTTTTAGGCACAAAACATTTTTTTTATAGACAATTTGAACTGAGTAATACATTCTTTTATTAAAATCAACTGTCCATTATTTATACTGATTGCTATGACACCTTCATCATGTTTTTCAATTTACTTTACTGATTCAGTTTGTTTGAACTTCCTGATTAAGTGAATCAGTTCATTTGATTTGTCAATAAAAATAAAAAACAAAACCTTTCAGTTGGGAAGAGTTATTAATTAGTATTTACTTACTTATCATATTTAACTTATTTTTATCCATCCATCCTTCCATTATCCAACCCGCTATATCCTAAATACAGGGTCACGAGGGTCTGCTGGAGCCAATCCCAGCCAACACAAGGCGCAAGGCAGGAAACAAACCCCAGGCAGGGTGCCAGCCCACCACAGACTTATTTTTATGAAATTGTATATTAAACATACTGGCAATTCATATAGTATAACTAGCGACTGGGAGCCCGATCGAATCGGGCTACAAATTCTACGTTTGTGAAATCCTTACTTTCTCTGCAAAGAATTATTTGTTTTTTTAAGTCCTTGAAATGATTTTGTTATCATGGCACTGATTTGTGCTTAAAATAGACCTTTTCGGCCGATGTAATGAAGAGCTTCCTGTTTAAACGGGGCTGTGAGACGTAAACTCGGCTCTTCAGCGCACCTCATTTGATTTTTTCCAGCAAACAAATTTTCAGAACAAACCGTATTTTACGACTCTAATCAGAGTCGGAGTAATAATTATGTTGTCGTGGTCATTTTAGATCTGAGATCGGCTAAAATTTAAACAATGACTGTTGTTAATACCCAGCCGTCATTACTCAGTTTGCCAATAGATGTCAGAAGGACGGATGCCAATACCGAACTGCCCAAAGATAGATTTCGATGTACCAAGCAAATGGCGATACGTTCTAAATTACTTACGGTTCCGGAGCTGTCGAAGGGTTTAAGTCAGTCGACGATGTTAGTCCTGGAAAGTACGCCCCACCAAACCAACATTCCTAAAACCAACCGAACTTACTGTTATCTGCTCGAACCAACATCGACTTACTATACTCGGCTGTCCAGCGGTGTCACTGAAGCATTCGAACATTCTTAGCCAATCGTGCAATACTGCGTCTGCGTTTACAACGTCATGTCCTAACTACAGAGGCAGAGTCCCATTGCATGATTCTAACTTGTATTGAGTCGAGGTATTGATGCGAACACCATACATACGGGGAATTGACGCGAAAACCATACATACGGGGTATTGGCGCAAAAACCATACATACGGGTATTGACGCGAACACCATACATACAGGGTATTGACACGAACACCATACATACGGGGTATTGACGCAAAAACCATACATACGGGGCATTGACGCAAAAACCATATATACGGGTATTGACGCGAACACCATACATACAGGGTATTGACACGAACACCATACATACGGATAGTATCAAATTATTTTTAAGGATATCTCTATGAAAGCATGAAGAGTAATATTATAGAAGAAATGCATAATTGAGATGAGACATAAGAGTTGGGGCGCCGCCTTGGTGACCCCGTATAATTGAAGATTTTAAAAAACAAAGCAGTCCTTCAACAATCACAAAGACATCTTCTCAGGCACAAATTCAACATCAAACTAGAAACACGATGGCCATTTCCTGGGTTATGTGGTCATGTGACAGGAAGGGGCAGATCCTGACAGATGAACAAGAGAAGTTATGTCAACAATGGAGTGGCTGTCTGTCTTCTGTTCTGCCGAGAAAGGAGGAGAGAAGGCATTAGAACATAGCACCAACACCTGATTTGGCTGATAATTACCATCACCATAGCCCATAAGAGTCTCCGCTGCGCATGCATGTGACATACACTGTACCTGTAAAGTGCCTTGAATTAATGCTCAGTGTCAACAGATGCTAATATGAAGTTTGTGTGTATTGTTAAGGCAAGTAATGGCTTAGGAATTAGACTGTAGGCCATAATGTCACCAAGTAAGGTGTATCTCCAGTAATGACTTGCTATGCGACCCAAAGAGTGTCATTTCACTGGCCACAACTCATATTTTTGAAATGTGGAAACAGTTGTATTACAGTGAACCTGCACAGGGCCTTGGGATCAGGCTCACCTTGGAAAGGTTCTATATAAAATAGAGTTTGTCATGTGTTGGATCAGTTTAACTGAAGGAAGTCTCAGGCCTGTCTGATATACTATAGGAGGCCACAATTCACTAACAAAAAAGTACAAAACAGAAACCCACTTAGAAAAGAATTATTTAGCAGGGCCCTGTTTATAACGTGATAGATGAACAGGCTGTGGTTACAAATATGGAATAATTTTAGAGTTAGAAGTTAGAAATTAATATAGAATTACAAGATAAAAATATTGTACATGTCCCTAGATCATAATTAAAGATAAAAAAAAATCATGCTTTAATAATATTAAAATATTCTGCACAACTTTCTTTCATGGTGGCGCAGTGGTAGTGCTGCTGCCTCGCAGGAAGGAGACCAGGGTTTGCATCCTACGTGGAGTCTGCATGTCGTCCTCCTGTTTGTGTGGATTTCCTCTGGGTGCTCCAATTTCCTCCAACAGTCAAAAAACATGCAGGTTAGGTGGACTGGCAAACCCAAACTGTCCCTAGTGGGTGTGTGTGTGTGTGTGTGAGAGAGAGTGTGTGTTCCCATGCGATGGACTGATGCCCTGTCCAGGGATTGTTCATGCTTTTCACCATATGCTTGTTGGGATTAGCTTAAGACCCCTGTGACCCTGTTCTGAATTAAGCAGTCTTAGAAACTTTACAAACTGGTATGGTGTGCATATATACAGGTAGTCCCCAGGTTACGGACATCCGACTTACGAACGGGGCCGCAGCTGCGATGCACGCGCCTCAGTAACTGCCGCTCCGTCATCTTTGCCCTATGGGCGCTGCAAGCGGTGGCTGGACGTAGACTAGAGGGGAGCGATTTTGCTGCTCGCGCAGCGTAGTTTTCCTCGGGCAGCTCCCGGCGGCAAGCAGTTTCAATGCCTGCCCACCGCACATGGCTGCCCCGTTTGTTCTCGCTGGGTGGCTGGTAATGCTGCATGCGGTGGCTGGATGGAGGCTAGAGGGGGGCGATTTCGCTGCTTGCGCAGTTTAGTGTCCCTCGGGCAGCTCCCGGCGGCAAACGGTTTCAATGCCTGCCCACCACACATGGCTGCCCCGTTCATTCTCGGTGGGCGGCTGGTAATGCTGCAAGCGGTGACCCGGTTGTGGCTGAATGGAGGCCATTGAGGGTGAACGGGGTGGTGGGGGGTAGCATTGTAGTGTGCCTCGGATGACTGCCTGTTGAATGGGGGCGGTGGTGGGCGATTCACTACCCGCCCTTGGCCGCACCCTGTTCATTCTCGGTGGGCGGACGCAGCAGGTATATACTGCAGTGGAGGTGACTGTGTGGTGGGCGGGTGGTGAACCGCCCCTCGCCGCCTCTATTCATTCTCAATAGCAAGCCTGCTTGTACTGTTACGTACATAGCAGGAAGCTGTCTCTCATTCAGTACATCAGACATGTTGATGATGGGTGCCTTCCTGCTGTGATAGCGTGTGTAGTGCTGTGCAGAAGAGCTCATCTTAACCTTTTTGTCTTCACCCTTCAAGAATGTTTCTGAAACACAAATCTGATACAAGTGCTGGTGATACAGTAAAGAAGAGAAAAACAATCACCATTGAAAATAAAGTAGAAATAATAAAAAGGTCAGAGAGAAGTGAAACTCCATCATTCATTGGCAGGGCACTTGGTTACAGTCGGTCAACAATAGCATTTATTAAAATAATGGACCTGTTCCCACTTACATACAAATTCAACTTAAGTACAAACTTACAGTCCCTATCTCATATGTAACCCAGGGACTGCCTGAAACCACAAAAAAGTTGATAAAGAGTTGGTACCACCCGGTGATCCCATGTATTTGCAAGAAAAACAACAATATATATATAGAGTAGCAGGGTGAAAATGGCAAAAGCCAAATGTTTGTTGTGCCAACCAGGCAAAATCTTGTTTAATTCCAACAACAAAAAATAAAAAGGTAACAAAATCACGTGCTTGTAGGCACTCTTTGTTAGGGACGGCGCCCTTGAATCAGTCTTCTCTGTGGGTCACACTTGCTCTCTTCTCTCTCTCACTCTATTCTCTCTCTCTCTCTCTCTCTCTCTCTCTCTCTCTCTAATGTTCACTATCATGGTCAGGTCTGAAATAAGATGCCACCTTCTCGGTGTGTCTCTGCTTTATAACCAGCTGACTGGAAGGAATGAGGCTTCCTTGGCTTCATTTTCCTCAAGGGAAAACAAAACTGTGAGGGGAAAAAGGAGACAAGACTGATAGTGACAGTGCCCCCTTTCATCTCAGGGGGGTACCACAAACTTTAAGTAAGCCTGGAAGACAACCTTATGGTGAGAAGAACGAAGAGACAACAGAGAATATAAATGTTTAGGGCACCCCAAAAGGTGATCCCTATATGATTAAAAAACACACAATAAATGTGGAGACATCTTTTGGGACATGGTGGAGCTGGTTTTCAGGGTTGTGAGGTGGAACCGGCAGGTTCAGGAGGCCAGAAGTGCCGTCATTGATGTTCCATCCATTCTGCACAGGGAGAAAGAGAAAAGGTTTTAAGTGATAGTGCCAGCCTCTGAATTGGTGTGTAATTACCATTCAACAGCTCCTGAATTGTCTCATTTAGGAAATGTGTG
>JANRMT010062824.1:4006288-4027133 GCA_026402145.1 Polypterus bichir lapradei | reverse complement strand
GCCTTTCATATCTATCTATCTATCTATCTATCTATCTATCTATCTATATATAAAAATAATAATCCTTTACATTTATACAGCACTTTTCTTACAGCTCTTAATATGGACAGTGGGGAGTATGGGGGAACCTGTTGAAGCCCATTAAGGCATTCTGTGTGTGATTTTGGGTTGTACAAAATTAAATTGTTGTTGTTGATGTAACTCAAGTATGTACAATATGTATATAAGAGCAATTAGGCTCACCAAACACAGCAACTTATTGATTATTGATTTCTCTCCCCTGGCTACATTAGCAAAATCCCCAGTGAAATATAAAGCCTTTTAATAATGAACATTAAAAATGAACTTCTGCTCAATTGCCCCTTCTCCAAGATTCATAAAAAAAAATAGTTACCAGCACTAGCGGCAAAAGAAAAGAGATTAGACACTGTTTGATTACGGTAGGTAAAAACACTTGTGATCCCCAAGCTGAGCTAATGGCTAGTTATTAATTAATCAACAATAACTCACAAAGTAAACACAAAGAAACAATTAAGTATCACAAGAAAGAGCATTTAACAGAAAGCCAATTATCTAAAAAGTGATGTCCTGAGGGAATAATAATCATTTTGCTTCAGATGTAGCCAAAGTCACTATTTAAACGTGTTGTGAAATATTTTCTGATGCTGTACATCTGTATACTTGTAAACTTTGCCTTCAGAAGCTGCTCAGAATATTAAACACTAGCTGGCCCCCATGGCTCTGCCAGGGCAAACTTTAAAAATCAATAAACAAACAGGCATCGCTAGCTAAGTAGAGGCAAAGTACACTCCAAAACGTATATGTAGACGGAGGCTGGCGCGTGAGTCAGGAGGGCCCTGCCCGGCTCTCCAGTCCTGATATCACGCCTCCCCCTCCTCTCAGCCTGCAGCCTCTCCCTTTTTATTTGAACGAATAAATCGCTCCTGTAAGCAAACTAAGATACATAGCACGATGACAGAAGTCGCAAAATCAACAGGCATATTCAGGCAAATTATAGAAAAAAACCAACATAAATCCATTTAGTAGTTCTCTCGTTTGCTAGCTAAGCAGAGGTAAAGTACGCCCCGAGGCAAGAGTGTGAATGAGGACAGTCCCGCCTCCCCCTCCCCTCAGCCCGCTGCGTGTCTCTTGGATTTGCGCAAATAAATCGTTACCGCAAGCGAACGAGAGGAGTCGCAAAATCAACCGAAATGTTCAAGCAAATTTTAGAAAAATCCGTTAGATCCATATAGATCTAAATCCGTTAAGTAGTTCTCTCGTGAAAAGCGGACAGATAGATGTTGGATTTAACATATAATAACTATCGGTACAAATCAAAATCAGAATTCACAAATGTGTACTTGGAAGTTTGCTTTATTTAGTCCTGTTTGCACAAGAAAACATGAAATGTGCCTTCTCAGTTGCATCTAATAACAAGACAGAAAGAAATGAAACAAAACAAATCGAGACAATACAGGTTAAGGTAAGGCATTTTGGGAATGCATATTTACGGATAAATAGTTGCAGAATACGTATGAAACCTTAATCATTTTCTCTGATATTCCTTATTAAAAAGTCTTTATGGCACTAGGAAGAAAGGAAAGCGACTATCCTTCTTGATTTACTGAAGTTAAGTTCTACATGTAATGGATGTCTATCTTGGCTATACTGCTGCAGTATACAAGGACAACACAGAATACAAAAAATGAAATATAAAATGAGGAAATAGGCAGCATACAAGAGATAAAGTAGGTTTACAAAGTCCAAGGGATCCAGTCTGCAGGTATCCATAGACACTGAGTAGACATTCAGCCCTGTTGTTTGTTTGACCTTTCACTGCATGACGGTGGTTGCCGGAGTGAAGTCTCTGATGCCCTGAGTGAGTCGGATCAGCGATGATCTCTGCGGCGCTCTTCCTTACCCTGAACTCCTATAGGACTTGAACGTGTGGTAAGTTGCAGCCTACAGTTTTCTCATGGGTTCTGATGATGCGCTACAAATTGGCATTAACCTGAACAGAGGCAGCCAACAATGGCTTATTTTGCCTGTGGAAATGTATTGTTACAGCATAAGAGTCCACATTAGCAATACTGAATGGATAAATATGTTGGCAAATCTTCTGTCATGCAGAAATTTTTGATGACTTTTAAGGGGATTGAATACTTTTACATGCCACTGTAGCTGTGCCTCCATATCAGATGTTCCACCTTTTGTCTGCATATGAACTCATCCTTGTTTGAAATGAGGCCTATTAGTGTAATGTCATCTGCAAATTTAAGACAGATGAATCTCCAGAGGTCCAGTCATTTGTATAAAGTGAGAGGGGTAGTGGAGTTGGGACATATCCCTGCAGCCCACCAGTACTAAGGGTTAATCGGTCAGACGTGTGTGTGTGTGTGTGTGTGTCCAACCACACACACTGTTTCCTTTCTGAAAGAAAGTCTGTAATCCACTGGCAGACTGAGCTGGGCAGGGTAAACTTGGTGAGCTCAGGGATGATTGTATTGCACATAGGGCAGAGGTCCACAAAGAATTGTAGCTTTATGGCCAGGTTAGCTGTTCAATTGTAATGCTGTCTGTTTTTGCATGGAAAGAAATCTTCATTGTTTGCTGCTGATTGAGGCTGACACTTATCTGCCTACAGTGCCGGCTCCCTTTGAGTCTGGTAAATGCAGAACACAATTAAACAAGATTAAAGCAGGCAGAGACGTTACGCATTCCGTACGCACCCTTCTTAATACGGTACGCCCGTCCAAGGTGAAGAAAATGCACAAAGGCAAGTTGATAGAATAGAAACAAGAGTTGATAAATATTACATTGAAAAAAGCTGCTGGGGAATTGCACTTTGGTAAATTGAAGACCTCTCTTTTTATTAGTTCTGCCGTGATCTATCTGGGGAAGTTGGGAAGTGAGGAAATTCACACTGCAGTTATAGATTTAACCGCAGAAGTGACTCAGAGGTTATGGATTGTGTTACCATACATAGGAGGCAGGCTGAGCTGATCCGCGACTCCACTTGTGGGCTCGTTGGCGAGCTTAAAGGGGCCATGAGGCTACATAAGAGTGCTAAGATGATGAATGCTGGCATTATGTGGTCACTTCATAAAACAAAAGCTGCCTTTTACAAAGTGTTCATAGTGTGTTCAAAAACCAAATAAAAAGAAATTATATACAGTACGTTCAGAAAGTATTCAGACCCCTTCACTTTCTGCACACTTTCTTGTGTTGTAGATTACATTTTAAAGGGGTACATTTGCCATTATTGCCCATCAGTCTACACACAATAACCCGTACCGACATAGGTTTTCAGAAACTTTTGCGAGCTTATTAAAAACCCGAAAGCTAAAATCTCTCATTCATCAAAGTAGCCAAATCCTTAATTCAGTACTTTGCAGAAGCCCCTTTAGAAGCAACTCCAGCTTCAAGTTTTCTGTGGGTGCATCAATACAAGCTTTGCACGCCTGGATTTGGGCAGTTGATTCCATTCTTCCTGGCAAACTCCTTTCGATTTAATGGGGCATCCATAAACTGTCATCTTTAGGTCTCTCCTCAGATATTCTGTGGAGCTTTCGCTGGGCCACTCCAGAACTCTCAGAGCCTTGTCCCAGAGCCACACCAGCGCTGTGTTGGCTGTATTCTTCAGGTCATTGTGTAACAATCGCCCGATACGGGACGCGATTACTGCACTTCACCAGCTGAGAGGAAAGTGGATGATATTTGAAGGATAAAATAGCATTAAAATAATCGGTCCTCTGCCCCTCTTCTCCCTTATACGCAGAATACTTAGCAAATATCAGAAGGATGTTGGACTGGTTAAGTATATTATAATCCAATTGATACATTTACATGCCCGGTGACTGAGTGCTCGTTTGTGATCCCTTCTCCTTACCATGCCCTACCCAGCCTCCCTAACCCCAGCGGCCAAATCTTAATCCCCAGTGTAAAAAGAACATAAAGAAAAAAGTTCTCAAAAAAAAAGAAAGATTTAATGTAGTCCATAACATGGCAAAGAAACCTGCAGCACCGTTCTTACTGTATGATGGAGTGGAAAAAAACAGTCCTCAGATGAAAACGGCTTCTTGGCTGGCTATCCCGAAGAAACTTAGGCACTAGCCTGACTCACCAAACGGGAGCACCCCGAGAACCTCAACCCCTGGCCTCTTCTTGGGGAATCGTTGCACTGTTTCAACTTCGGGGTGGCTACCCACAAATAGCAGATGTCCCTGGGTGAAGTCTGATCATGAAGTATTCTTTTAAGCGTAGATAGCTGCACTCCTTGCCTTCTGCCTTTTTCTTTTTTCCGCCATTCCTCTTAAAAAGAAAAGTCTCCTGCCGAAACATCCTTTCCCTGCTTAGTTGTTATAGCAACATGACGCCGGCAACTGGCAGCTGGAATCCTTACCGGGCGAGGTCCTTCCAGCACTTGGTCGTCCACAAAAGTGCCTGAAGAGATATTCCTTGGAAACCCTCCCAACCACATTACGCAGTGACGGCCAATTCAGAAAGCCAACCCGCCTGACGTGTTATGTAGCCTTGCTGCAATTGTTGTGACAAAACTGTCTCACCAGCCCCTTCCAGATCAGGTTTTCTTTGATGACCTCTCTGTATTTGGCTACATTCACCTTTCCCTCAATTCTGAATGGTCTCCCTGTTCCCTGTGTGCCCATAGTACAATGCCTCCACCACCACCGTCCTTCACCTTGGGGAAAGTATTAGGCAGGTGATGAGCACTGCCTGATGTTCACTATGTATAGTGCTTGGGTTTCTGCCCAAAGAGTTCAATTTTTGCCCCCCAATCTTTTTCCTCATGATCTAAGTCCTTAAAATGCTGCTTGGCAAACTCTGAGCAGGCTCTCATATTGCCCTTGTGTGACGGACGCTTCCTCTTCCAGTTTTGGGAGCCTCTCGAACCTGACACCATCAATAGTCATGACCGAGATGAGCTATGCAATGAGAACACCAAACGAAACAAGAGTTCAATGCTTTTATTAAAAACAATCCTAAACAGTGTCCGAATAAATAGTGCAGTGCTTCCTCAATAAATAAATAATCCGTAAAAAAGTGAAAAACCTGAGGATTAAAAACAAGGCTAAATTCGAGAATAAAAACCAACAGTCACTGCGTCCAATGAGCCGAGCACAGCTCCTTTTCCCTTATATCTGCCCTTGCAGTCGCGCTTCTCTTTTTATATGGGGATGTGGCACAGGTGTGGCGATTAGCAGCTCCCGGCATCAATGACGGACACGGTCGACTCCGCACCAGTGACATCTCAGTTCTGATATTAATTGTAGTTTTAGTTTTTATTTTATTTTATAAAAGTAATTTTTATTTTTATTTCATTCTAGCTTTCAGTGGAGTCAACCATTTTTATTTTTATTTATCGTATATACTCGCTTATACGTTGGGTCTTGAAACCCGAAAAATCCATCATAAAAACAGACCCCGACTTAAACGGCCATTCAAAAATTTATTAATTGTTTTTTTTTTGTTACATCTTCTTGCCTCCGCCAATATCACACCAGTTTCTCAGACACGTCCAATTTTGTTGCAGCAGCGCAGTTACAAATTTCTTTCACTACTTCAATGACTTTTAATTTAAAACCAGCTTCATATTTTCTTCTGATCGAATGCTCCATCGTAGATAAGGGATGCTCTTACAATAAAGGTGTATGAGGGTGTGAGATACGAAAAACACAAATCGGTGCAAACGTCGCTTCATAATAGTTCGGGTCTTATCATGTGGTCACATAGGCACAATAGAGAGAGATGGAAAGGTTAGGAGCACACGCTGATACAGTGCATTGCCGCACCCACATAGAAAAAAAAGGCAGCGCTCTCCGTGGTTACCATCTCAGGTGGGCGGGCGTTAGCATATCGTAATCTCTTGGACCAATAGCGTGAGTTTTCCGCATTCGACTTCTACGACTGACATTATAAAATACCAGAATTTATAGTGTAAAATTAAGTCCCAACTTATCCGCGGGAGAACTTATCCGCGAGTATATACGGTAGTTCTGTGTTTAAAATTTTAGTTTTTATTTTATTTAGTTCTGGCCTTTTTACATAATATCAGTAGGGGTATAGGGGTGGCCTATTCTAGTAAGAGTCCTGGTGCTGTGACGAACCTTCCACTTTCTGATGGTGGATCCAGCCGTGCGCAATGGGACACTCAAGCTGAAGCCATTTCCTCCCTTGTGTATGTCAACGAGTTTGATTGTCACATCAGCAGAATTATCCTTTTCCTACATTTTTGCAGTGATGGATCATCAAAGACTATGGTCTTTACAAAGGGGGCTTTTTATATCCAGAGAGAGAGACAGGACTCAGAAGTAGAACCTCATTATGTTTAACTATGGCTGTCAAATGACTGTCACCTTTGTGTCGTTTGTAATTCATTTGTCATTTGTGTAAACCTGGATCTTCCAAAGCACAGAAGTGTAAATACTTCTGCAAACACTCACTTTGGAGTTTATCTTCTTCAGTTAAATATCTACAGAAAATGGTTTATTGTGACTTTGGTAATGTATTGTTCCAACTGAAGAGTTTGCATTAAAAATACTGAATGGATAAATACCTGTATGTGTGCAAGTCTTTTGTCATCCAGAAAATTAGGATGACTTTCAATGGATTTGAATACTTCTGCATATAACTGTCTCAGAATCATTTCCTGTAAAATGTCCCATTCTTTCAATGGGACTTTGTGTTTAATGTAACATATCTTGAAATGCATTTCATATCTATTCTCTATATATAAAATCCTAAGTCTAAAAGTGCAACGATTTTATATGAAGTTTTTTGTCACGCTTTAAATCGGGTTTATTTTAAAACCTACATATATATGTTTGGTATCATTCTTTTCAGAGTTTATCAAAATTTAATGTGCTGTTGTTAGATTTTCAGATTCCTATTCCGTTTTTAAATTATAAACTAAAAAATGTCAATAACTCAGGGCCGGATTAAGGTGGGTGCTATTGATGCTGTAGCATTAGGCCCATTCCTGAAATAGGCCCAGATGAAAACAGACGAGAATTTTCCGGAACCTGAACAGTTTTCCTTTGCTATATTAACCTCAAAATAATTCTTAGAATGAAATTTGAAGTCTGACTTTTGGACGCCTAGACACAGCGTTACTTATTATACAGTTACTATTGTTCTTTGCGCTGTGACGTAACTATAACGTTATTGTGTTTATTGTTAACCGAAGATTTCAAGTTAATGCTATCAATTTTACGTTAAACAGTTTACTTAGTAATTTAGCCGCGTTTTTTGCAATATCTTGTGGATTCTTGCCACTTTATTATTGTTCGGTAAGTGCCACGTAGTCAAGTTTTCACCTTGAAAGTTAGTTGTACAGTAAAAATCGATGGCTATTTAAATGGTTATCTGTAAAGGTAAAACTAAAATGTTTAGATTTATTAAAATCCTCGACAGGATTCTGGTCTATTATGAAATTTGAATTGTGGACAAATTTTTACCCTCAAGAGCCTGAACTGAGTCACTTTGACCCAATGGCTCTGCAAATTCATTTCATCTTACTCTGTTTCGTAAGAGAATTGCGAAATTTTGTGTATTTCATTGTTAGGTTTTCTGCATTAAGTGCACTTTTCAGACAATTGCTATTGAGTGTTGATGTTACATAGTTTGATGTTAATCTCGAGTTGTTACCATACTACGTCATTATTATTATTCATGTTCAATAAAGGATGGCTGGTTGCGTCGCAAGCAATTAAGTCTCCTTGGTTGGTCTGAGTGCGCATGTACGGTGAGTGTCGATTGCATATGCACCAATCCTTTTTTGCGTTGCAGCATGAGGCCCAATTTCATCTTAATCCGGCCCTGCCCGTGAGACGAGACTTTGTGCCAAGAGATTTAACCATGCCCGGTGCCGGAAATAAAAGACAAAGAGTAGGACAGTTGCTGTACAGGATTTTAAATATTTGAAGCACCACGGGAGATGCAGATCACACGGCACAGCAGCAGCAAGACAGCAAATGATCGAGCAAAGAGGAGGCAAAAAAAAACTGTATTTGTTTCCCATTGTATCACCGTTTAAGAGGGGGTTTCGGAGGAGTGACCGGGGGTGCATTCAGCCCCCCTCTTCACAACACAAGCAGCAGAGACGCGAAGTGCAGGCTGGGGGGGTTGGCAAGCAAAGCTAGCAGGGTGTGAAGCCCCCTAGTAGAGCTAAAAAAAAGTGCAGAAACTTTTTGAACGTCCCCCGTATATGCCAAAGAAAGCTTTAAACAGTGTGTCATCCTAGAATGAATGCATTCAGAAGGGCCCTCCATAATGTCTGGGACATTGACAGAAAGGTCAGATGACTATGTGAGGATCACCTTAAATGTGTCCGCTGAGCAGCAGAGCCTCTTGGGGCTTATAACCTGCGGTAAGGTCAAGGACGGCTTATCCAGATGTCGATCCTGGAAGATAAAGCGCAGAGTGTAAATAACAGCACGAACAACACTGATGAAAAACCTGATATGAAGGTGTCGGGATACAGTACTGTATCATTTTGTTTCTGCTAGGCTCATCAGTGGTGTGAGGATGCTGTTTCAGATTGGTAACACACAGGCATTGTTTGATGGAGGTTTTCTTTTTTTTTTTTATTTAGAAGCCTTGAAGAAAAGCCATAGTGTTTTGACATCAAGGAAAAATCAAAAAATACAGGAGCACAAATTCAAATTTTAAACCTCAAGGTGGGCAGACTTCTCTGGGCATGAAAACACAGCGGATTCAGAAAGTATTCAAACCACTTCTCTTTCTACATGCTTTATTGTGTTGCAGATTTCATTTTAATCTTGTTGCGGAAGTAACAAATGGGATCTACTCTACTAATTCCCTTTATCAATTTAAACACTTCAGTCATATCACCTCTTAATCTCTGTTTGCTTAAGCTGGGAAGGTTCATCTCCTTCAGTTTATTCTCATAGCTCATACTGTACCAGTCAGTCACAGATTCAGCCTCATCTCTGGACTTTCTCTAGCACTTTTATGATAGATAGATAGATAGATACTTTGTTAATCCCAAGGGGAAATTCACATACTCCAGCAGCAGCATACTGATAAAAAGCAATATTAAATTAAAAAGTGATAACAATGCAGGTATAACAGACAATAACTTTGTAACGTTAACGTTTACCCCCTCGGGTGGAATTGAAGAGTCGCATAGTGTGGGGTCTCCTCAGTCTGTCAGTGGAGCAGGACGGTGACAGCAGTCTGTCGCTGAAGCTGCTCCTCTGTCTGGAGATGATCCTGTTCAGTGGATGCAGTGGATTCTCCATGATTGACAGGAGCCTGCTCAGCGCCCGTCGCTCTGCCACGGATGTCAAACTGTCCAGCTCCGTGCCTACAGTAGAGCCTGCCTTCCTCACCAGTTTGTCCAGGCGTGAGACGTCCTTCTTCTTTATGCTGCCTCCCCAGCACACCACCGCATAAAAGAGGGCGCTTGCCACAACCGTCTGGTAGAACATCTGCAGCATCTTATTGCAGATGTTGAAGGACGCCAGTCTTCTAAGGAAGTATAGTCAGCTCTGACCTTTCTTACACAGAGCATCAGTATTGGCTGTCCAGTACAGTTTATCATCCAGCTGCACTCCCATGTATTTATAGGTCTGTACTCTCTGCACAGTCACCTCTGATGATCACGGGGTCCATGAGGGGCCTGGTCCTCCTAAAATCCACCACCAGCTCCTTGGTTTTGCTGGTGTTCAGTTGTAGGTGGTTTGAGTCGCACCATTTAACAAAGTCCTTGATTATTTTTTTTTATTTTATGTCTTTTTTGTAATATGGAGACCAAAACTACTGTATATACAGTACTCCAGATAAAGCCTTACTACTGTGTTATTTAACGTAAGCATAACCTCCTTTGACTTGTACTCTACACATCAAGGCGCCTTCAATTAGCCATCTTGATCATTTCTGCGTACTATCTGAAGATGCTGATAGTGATGCGTCCATATGACTCCCTGGCCCTTCTCATAACAGACACTATTTAAGCTTCAAACCTGCCTCATAGTAAGAAGACCAGGGGGTCTGCATGTTCTCCCCTTGTCTGTGTGTGTGCTTTCTCCGGGAGTTCTGGTTTCCTCCCAATGTCCAAAGGCAAACAGGTTTGGTGGGTTGGTGTGGTGTAGCGGGTCCGTGAATGGCCAGTTTCAAATAATCCAAATAGCCCTGTCAGTCCCCGTGGGTGCGGGGAGCTAATGAGGTAATTGGGGCCAGTCGCACCTGCATGTGAGAGTGTGATCGTTCTCAATTGCTTCATCGGCTTCCTCCAGTGCGTGATTAAGACGGAGCCGTTTAAACAGGGGGAAAAGGGAGAAGGGAAAAAAAAAGAAAGATGGGGGAAAAGTGAGAAAAAGATGACTAAAGGGCAGTCTTGGGAGGACGATCCAGCCACCTAGAAGAGAATGGTAGTCAACACGAAGGCTCGGCCCCGGAAGTGACGTCAAGAGGGCCAGGTGGGATCTCCCATGAATGGTCTACAGAAAAGGGAGAAAAAGAATCAGTGTACTCTGCCACATCCTGGTATGACTCGGAACTGCCCTCACTCAAGCCCTTTAGCTCCCATGCGCACGTGTGTGACACTGGATAGAGTAAAGTTCAAAGTTTAAAAATTCAACTTTAAGAAGATTTAAATGACTTTATTTTGTTGCAAGATGGTGCTCTGCCTCATTTCCACTTGGAGGTCCGGCGTTACCTGAATGACACCATTACAGGATGACAGAAGAGGTGGACAACGAGATCTTGCTCGTCGTCTGTGGCCTCCCAGGTCTCCAGACCTTACCCAGTGTGATTTTTATCTATGGGGGGTACATTTAAGAAAGAGTGTTTGTTCCACCTATGCCTGCTAATCTTCAACATATGTGACATCGAATTAAGGAAGCTGTGAATTCAGTAACTAGGGTGTGGTCTACCATTTTAATGTTTGCCACGCTACACATGGTGCTCATGTTGAGTGCTTGCAATCTCAGGGACTATAGGACCACACGTTGAATTTTCCTCTATCAAATGATGTGAGGAATGTATTTCTGTCTTATACAGTTTGTTTGAAATACATTTTGAAATCTGCTCTTTCATTTTGAATAGCCTTGTATATCTTGTCCAGATTGTTTATGCATATTAAAAAGATCAGCAGTCCCAGCACTGACACCTGAGGGACACCAGCATCACCTAATTCTGATAAGGTTGCTCTCATCTTAACCCTTTGCCTCCTAGGTTTGAGCAATTTTGTACCCACCTACACACTACACCCTGAATTTCTACTTCTTTTAGCTTGATGCTCATCCTCTTGTGTTGCACCTTATCAAAAGCTTTCAAGATAAATACCATTATGTGCATGTCTATGATCGTGTTCTTTTGTTGGTTCCTTGTCAAATTCCAGCATATTAGTGAAATGCAGCCTCCTTGTCTGAATCCATGTTGACTATTCACTAACGCTCCTGTGCCAAGCATGTGTGGCTCGACCTTTTCATTAATAATTCCTTCGATTAATTCACCTGTGATGCACGTTAAGCTTACTTTCCTGTATTTACTTGGGTCAGCAATGAGGTAATATTGGGTAGTATCCAGCCTTTGGGAATTTTTAGAATTATGGATTTATACTATGACCAGTAGGGGGCAATGCAACAACCCAAAAACAGCCACACAGACACAAGTCCCAGGTGCAAATGTAAGGTTACTTTTATAAATTAACTTACAAAAAGCTCCTTTTAATAAACACCAACATCAATCCAAATTCTTTTCTCTCTCTTCCTCTCTTGCTTCTCCTCTACTGCTCTTAGGCGAGCTTTGTCCGTCCTTCACGCCCAACTCTGATTTGCCTGGATGAGGTCGAATGACTCCTTTTATCTTAGACCCATTAGTACAGGGTGGCGCAGGGAAACGGAAAATTTTCAATTGACGATCAATGCCTGAATAAACACAATACAAAATACATTTAATGATGAAATGTATTGTACAGGATTTGCGATTAATGATGGTAATCAATATTCATTCAATATTCATTTTATGCTTTGAAGAAAACATCACGAAGGTGTCGTCCATTTCTCCGTACACATTCTGACAGCCTGCATTGCTGGACGTAACATGTCAAGAGGATTGCCAGCGATTTCCTCTTCAATCCTTTTTGGTTCAGCAGTGGTTGCAGGACGTGTGTGGTACACTCGGCTTTTAAGGTGTCCCCACAGAAAAAAAAAATCACAACTAGCGAGATCTGGAGATCTCGGAGGCCATGGAATGTCACCGTTAAATGAAATGATGCACCGTCGAATAACTGCCATCGATTGTTGGGCAGTATGCGAAGTGGCTCCACCTGGGGACTTCTTTTTTAAGGCTGAACCCGTTTCTTCAAAATTACACACCCATGTTGTAATTCGCATGAGCAGACGGGACACAACCGTGACGACGTACAGTACAGGCCAAAAGTTTGGACACACCTCCTCATTCAATGTGCTTTCTTTATTTTCATGACCATTTACAGCACTCCATCACTCTCCTTCTTGGTCAAATAGCCCTTACACAGCCTGGAGGTGTGTTTGGGGTCATTGTCCTGTTGAAAAATAAATGATCGTCCAACTAACCTGACTTCTGCACAACACAACTGCTGGTCCCAACCCCATTGATAAAGCAAGAAATTCCACTAAATAACCCTGATAAGGCACACCTGTGAAGTGAAAACCATTTCAGGTGACTACCTGTTGAAGCTCATCGAGAGAATGCCAAGAGTGTGCAAAGCAGTAATCAGAGCAAAGGGTGGCTATTTTGAAGAATATAACTAGAATATAAAACATGTTTTCAGTTATTTCACCTTTTTTTGTTAAGTACATAACTCCACATGTGTTCATTTATAGTTTTGATGCCTTCAGTCATGAAAATAAAGAAAACACATTGAATGAGGAGGTGTGTCCAAACTTTTGGCCTGTACTGTAGCTGGAAATGATGCCAAAGAAGCAGCCCCAAAGCATGATGCTCCACCCCACCATGCTTGATGATAGGTATGGCGTTTGCCGAATCATTGGCAGTCCCTTCTATCCGCCAGAGAGAGAAACACCTTTTGTGTTGAGGCCAAAAAGTTCAATTTTGGTCTCATCAGACCCAAGTACATGATTCCAGAATGCAGGACTCTTATCAAAATGTCTGTTAGCAAATTCTAATCGAGCTTTTAGATGACATTTCTTTTAGTAGTGGCTTTTTTCTGGGAACTCTGCCATACAGCCCATTCAATATTTTAGTCTTGTGCACATCCATCCCAGCTGCAGGTCACTGAGAGTCACCTTAGGATAGTTTTCTTGACATTCTCTTTGTTATTTCAACAGGGTAGCCTGGCCTAGGCCGCTTCACTAGGCTTCAACTTGTCTTCCACTTCACTATGATGGCTTTCTCAGTGGACATACTGAGGCTAAGGAGCTTGGCAGTCTCCTTGGCACCATTGCTGTCTTTAAACTTGTTAATCACAGTGGTTCTCAAGTCATTAGAAAGTTCCATTGTCTTCATTTTTGTCAGTTTTTGAGGTTTCACCAAATAAGCCACTAGTACCGATTTCTCAGTTGTATGTTCCTAAGAACTGGCCTCAATAATCACTTATAGTCCAGTCAACCTACGCTAGAGGATTCATTGCTTGATTGTTTACGCCTGTTTTCATCACCCTTATTGCATTGTTAACAATCATACAGTCTCCAAGCTATTAGGGGTCGAATACTTGAATATTCAACAGCAGATTTAACTGATATGTTCTTTATCGTTGCAGCATATTTTGATTTTTAGGATTTTTTAGTGAAAATTTATTGTCCAAGAGGCCCTCATTTATATATAACAGTATGAAACTAAAGAAAAATATTACAGGAAATTTAAACTTTGTCTAGGGGGTTGAATACTTTTTCAACCCACTGTATTTACTACTGGATACCACGGATACCCCACAAGACCTGCTGTTTTGGAGCTGCTCTGACCCAGTCGTCCAGCCATCACAGTTTGGCCCTTGTCAAAGTCGCTCAGATCCACACGCTTGCCCATTTGTTCTGCCTCCAACACATCACCTTCAAGAACTGTACATTCACTAGCTGCCTAATATATGCCACCCATGGACATGTGCCAATGTAATGAGATAATCAACGTTATTCACTTCACCAGGCAGTGGTTTGAATGTTCTGGCTGATCAGTGTACAATGTTAGAACAACTCACCCAGTGCCGAGGGTAATAAACTGTAGAGAGAATTGTTCTTTTTAATTTTATTGAATTTTTCAAATCAAATAACACTCCATACACATAACTCGAGTTTTACAAAAAGAAAAAGGTTTGAAACAAATCAACCCCCACACCTGAGAAAGAGAGCTAAGCCAGCAGTGTAAAACATTATGCTAGTAAATACAAATGAATAGACAGAATAATAAATGAATAAAGATAAATGAAGTAAAAGAGGGGAAGAGAACCTGCTTCCTCAATTTAAATGCTTATTCTAAAATGTTATTGATTCGATCCTGCCAGGTTTTGAAAAAGTTCTGCACAGATCCTCTAAGTGCGAATTTGATTTTTTTCCCATTTCAAATAGTATAGAACATCAGTTACCCACTGACTTAACAGAGGAGAGTTAAGATTCTTCCAGTTGGGCGAGATAAGTCTATGTGCCAATAGTGTAGTAAAGGCAATCACAGTTTGTTTGTCCTTCTCCACTTGTGACCCCACCAAACGCAGCTTTTAGTGGGTTAGGAGGGATTGTGATACCAAGGCTGTCTGAGAGGCATTTAAAGATTTTAGTCCAAAATGATGCTAATTTGGTGCAGGCCCAAAACATGTGGCCCAGTGAGGCCAGAGCTCGATTGCAGCATTCGCAGGTTGGATCTCGCCCTGGAAACATTTTGGACAATTTTAAACAAGACAGATGCGCTCGATATATAATTTTAAGTTGAATAATTCTATGCTTTGTGCATATGGAGCTTGAGTGAATTCTGTGCATTGCTACTTTCCACTCCTTTTCTGCAATATTGAGTAAGAGATCCTTTTCCCAACATCCTCTGGGATCTTTGAAAGGGAGGGACTGTAAAATAGTTACACCTGCGTTCATTACCCTTATTGCATTGTTAACAATCATACAGTCTTCAAGCTATTAGGGGTCGAATACTTATTCAACAGCAGATTTCACTGATATGTTCTTTATCGTTGCAGCATATTTTGATTTTCAGAATTTTTTAGTGAAAATTTATTGTCCAAGAGGCCCTCATTTATATGTAACAGTATGAAACTAAAGATGCATTTTGAAAGAAAAATAGTACAGAAAATGTAAACTTTGTCTAGGGGGTCAAATACTTTTTCAGCCCACTGTATTTACTACTGCATACCACAGATACCCCACAAGACCTCCCGTTTTGGAGCTGCTCTGACCCCGTCATCCAGCCATCACAGTTTGGCCCTTGTCAAAGTTGCTCAGATCAACACGCTTGCCCATTTGTTCTGCCTCCAACACATCACTTTCAAGAACTGAGCGTTCACTGGCTGCCTAATAAATGCCACCCATGGACATGTGCCAGTGTAATGAGATAATCAACGTTATTCACTTCACCAGGCAGTGATTTGAATTTTCCGGCTGATTGATATACACTGTTAGAACAGCTCACCCAGCGCAGAGGGTAATAAACTTTAGAGAGAATTGTTCTTTTTTTGTTTTGTTTTGTTTCTGTAAATCTACCCAGTGATTTCACCTCTCCACATTTCTGGTCTTTCCATCTGTTTGCAGACAGAACATGTCATGCTCACGGGGACAGGCGCCGACCAATTTGCAGACCGTCAAGGCTTTCCCAGAGTTGACACAAATGAGCTGATATCTGAAAAGGAAAGGCACAATTGGGAGCATCGGAAGAGATACGGCGAAGGTGTACAAGAACAGTTCAATTCCCGGTGGTAAGTAAGTCGACCGAGGAGGGGTGCTAATGTCACTCTATTCTCAAGACTATTTTCATCATTTTATGGTATAGTCACATTCATTTGTGGAGGTGTCTGTTAAGGGATTTTTCTTGTTCTCATGGAGACTTTCCTTTTTTGAATTCTTTGTTAATGTTAATAAACTCTTTATTATTATATTGTATTATATCATTGTAATGGTAATTCTGAGCTGGGGGTTTATGGTTCCCCTTTCCCTTTTTGAGTTTAAAGATTCTGGCTCCTTTTGTTGTGCAGGTGTATCTTTGACATCTAAGTTTTATTTTTTGAAAAGTTTTGGAGTGATGCCTCTTTTAATGCTCTTACTTTCAATCAAGAGGAGCCAGTTGAGGCTGTGTGGGTACGTAGTTAGTTTAGATGTTTCCTGGGCACCTCCGGTGGAAAGTGTACCACACATGGCCCACTAGGAGATGATAGAAATAACACACTAGTAAGACCCACTGGAGAGATTACGTCTATTGACTGGCCTGGAAAAATCTTAGAATTCCACCAAGAGAAGCTGTAGTTAAGCTGTTGGAGATACGGAGGCCTGGCTTAGTCCAGCTTGGTATGCTGCTACCTTCGAACATCACCAGGAGAAGCAGAATGAAAAGAACATTACAACAATCTGGACGATAACAGGCCATTCAGCCCAACAAAGCTCGCCAGTCCTCTCCGCTTATTTCTTCCAAAAAAACAACAAGTCGAGTTTTGAAAGTCGCTAACGTCTACCACACTACTTGGTTGCTTATTCCAAGTGTCTATCGTGCTTTGTGTGAAGAAAAACTTCCTAATGTTTGTGCGAAATTTCCCCTTCACAAGTTTCCAACTGTGTCCCCGTGTTCTTGATGAACTCATTTTCAAGTCACCGTCTCGATCCACTGGACTAATTCCCATCATAATTTGAAACACCTCAGTCATGTCTCCTCTTAACACTAGAATTACCAGAGCCTACAAAAAAACTTGTAGATCCGTCCCTCCTTAAAGCGCTTTGCACCTCTCCGTCAGCGTCTTTTATCCTTTAAATGTGTTGATAAGCAGCAAACAGCAAGCAGCCTGCTATCACATTCCCCCACCCCTCACAGTTTTCTCAGTTCAAGTCACTTCCAGGTGCCTTATATAAGGGGTCAGCGGACGTTACTCAGTGAGCCAGAGTCGGGAGGAGGAAGACAAATCTTGCCGAGGAAGAGCAGAGGAGAATAAGAAAGAGAAGAAAAAGGATTGAGTATTGTTTATTGTGTGTTCTGCTTGAGACTGTGTTGTGCCTGTGGGAATTGAGGAAGGCGTTTCCCACAAGGTGAAGAAAAATAAAAAACTTGTGCTTTTATAAGTGTGCCTCCTGCGTCTGTCTGTGTCCGGTTGAGTGGCCGCTACGCCCTCTAGAGTTGTCACAGGGCACAGAGTGTATTCCCTAAATTAAAAACGTTCATATTAAATATTATAACATTTTCTGCCACTTATTCAGGTCTGTGTTGTGGGGTGCAGCGGGCCCACCACCTCCTCTTACTCCTCCGAGACATTCATGGACCAGCAAGGTGATATAATTTCTCCAGTTTGTCCTGGGTCTTTCCCGAGGTCTCTCCCCCAGGTTGGACATGCCTGAACCACCTCCCCAGAGAGACGTCCAGGAGGCACCTTAAATCAGATACCTCAACCACCTCAACTGGCTCCTTTTGAGGTGGAGGAGCAGGCAGCTCTACTTTGAAGGCTGAGCCCAGACACTCTGCAAAGGAAGGTCACTTCTGCTGCTGGTATCTGCAATCTACTTCTTTCAGTCACCACCCAAAGCTCGTGACCATACGTGAAGGCAGGAACGTAGCTCAACCAGTAAATCAAGATCTTTGCTTTTTGGCTCAGCTGTCTCTTCACCATGACTGACCCCAACGTCCACATGACTACAGATGCCACTCCGATTCCCTCCTCCGTTCTTCCCTCACTCATGAACAAGACTCCAAGATATTTGAGTCAGCACCTCATTATCATCCTGAATAGGACCCTCCAACTTTTTTCTGGCTGAGGACCATGACTTCAGACCAGTAGGTGCTGATCCTCATCCCGGCTGCTTCACACACAGGTACAAATCCACCCCAGTGGGTGTCTAAGGTCGCGGCCCGATGAAGCCAGCAGGACCACATCATCCGCAAGTATCAGAGATGTGATCCTGAGGTCATCGAACCGGACAACCTCCGTCCATTAGCAAATTTTTTATCAGCATTACAAGCAGTGTTGCACCATTTTGACCACCCACCACATTTTGTTTTATTTCTTTGTAGAATTTGCAAGCAACAAACTGTTCGGGTGCCAGCCAGGATGTCCCCCGTTAATCGGTTGGAAAATAAAGTAAAAAGGCACCCGATGGTGCAGTAATAAGCTTAAATCGCCTCAAAGGCTAAGTATTACAATATTGCTGTCGTGAGAATAAGGGAGCTCCATCCTCTCTAGCATCGTGGTCCAAATGAGACGCTGACATTCTGGGGCATCTCCCATTTAGAGAGGCTTTGCTGGAAGGGGCGTGGTCATGAGCCAAGCCTGTTAGTGGTAGCACCCCTTCTCACTCTGGTGAGGTATTACAATACTTGGATGAGTCCTTGAGGTGTCCCTCATGACGTTGTTGTACGCAAGTAAAAGAATCGTAATTTCAAGTTGATGGGCCCAAAACATGTGAACGTTTTGAAATAATGTGCCTCTGCTCACTCGCTCACACTGCATACTTAAGTTTCTTGTTTTCTCCTTGTATTCAGTAATGGAGGCGTAGTCACCTTTGATTTCTTCTCTGCATTTTTCATATGATGGTTTATGCAAAGAGAAATGTGCTTTGATAAGAGTGCAATAGACTGCGGTATAACACAATTATGTTGAGCAGAGTAACTGGAGTGTAAATCAATAGTAGCTGGCATTAAGGATTTTACTGAATCACTGTGATGACAGGCTGTTCAAAATACTTTGGCTGATTAATTCTGTCATGGCAGAAAATTAGTTGAAGCACTCTGTCAGATTACATTGTTGTGATTATTTGCATTGCATTTTTGTTACAAATGAGTACATTGATTATTTCAAATTTGCTGTGCTTTATCTCCTGAGCCGGCTCGCAACGGTTCGCTTCCAGAGAACGGGCAGGTTCTGTTAGCCTCCAGTGAGCAAATCAGACATAGGCAGAAGGAAGTTCTGAGGCTCCAGCAGACCCCCCGTTTAACATGTGATAAACAAAGCAAGAGAAACACCGAGGACGTCACAGGTAGCATATTTGTTGGCTCTTGTAGACAAAAAGGTCTGTCCTCGCCAGAAGCTACGTTCCAAATAAATACTGACTTCCTGTATGGTGGCTGATTAAGAAGGGGAGAATGCCAGAGACGTCCGAATGGCAGGTGGGGTCATGTAGTCTTCGAGGGTGGTCCTCTCCACTCGAAAGTAAACAGAAACCTTGTCACATCAACCGGAGGTCAACCACTAAATCAAGAGCTTTACCTTTATGGTCAGCTGTCTCTTCACCATGACAAGAGCTGTCTTCATGCATGGGCACACTGGGCAGTTGCCCGGGGGCCACACGAGCATAGGGTCCCTATGCTAATCTATGTATGCTGTGATTTACTGAGTGGTTGTGTAGGTAGGGGGCCCCAGTGCACTGCTTTGGCCCGGGGCCTATAATGCTGTTAAGCCTAAAGGTAGCCAACTACCAACGCCTGCAGAGGTATTAAATATAATTATGATAAGAAGTGATTATCTATCTATCTATCTATCTATCTATCTATCTATCTATCTATCTATCTATCTATCTATCTATCTATCTATCTCTCTATCTATCTATTGTGGTCGCTGAAAGTAGGAAACGACAGGAGACGGACACCAATAAAAAATAAAAAGCAATTTCTTTATTTTGGGAGTAGAGAGGCTGCAGTGGCTGGCGGCTCATATTGCTACATACGCCCAGCCCGCTAGGAGTAAGTCTCTTTTCCTTTATACCCAAGCTTGTTGATGAGAATAAAAAGAGGAAGCGCAGCAGTTCATTTTGAGGTTATATATAAATTGCTACTGCCTGTTTTCACATCCTGAATTTATATGTTATGACAAATAACGTTCACAACACGTTGCAAAGGTTTGGGGTTTTGCCCCGTATAATCTCGGTTCTCAAAATTGGTCAAATTGTAATGAAAAAATACATCAAACATTCGAACTCAACCATGGCGTGAGGCTTGTTTTCATACAGAGGACAAAATGGCTACAGGAAATGATGTGGCAGGAAGTTGGCTGAAACCGGAAGTGACATCATTATAACGGGCCCAGAAGTGATGTAATCGGGATTGGCTGGAAGTGACATCATCCGTATTGGCCGGAAGTGACTTTGTCGCTGAGGGACCGGAAGTGACGTCATCTGCAGGAGAAGGAAGTGGCTATGAATCCTGAGGAGTTGTTGCGGAGCCCTTTTCAAGTATTGGTATTGTTGATGGTGATTGTGTGTTATTATTTGTCCTCTTTGGTTCTGTAAAGGTAGAGAGAGAGATATCAGTACTGCAATTCAGCCCCCCGTCGGACAATATATCACTCACCTCCGGGCTTGTAGACTGCCTCCTAAGTGCACATGTGTGACAACGTGCAGAAAAGCACAGTGTTTCTTACTGATACAAGAGTTGTCAGCATATTCACAGTCTTAAGCAACACACCTCTAGCCTAGCTAGCCTTGCAAGTACACAATGGTCAGTTATAGCAAATCCGTCCTATGGTCACAGGGTGTATGCAATTCAGCAGATTTAGACAATGCTCACTTCCTATACTTTTTGTATGCACATAGCTTATACAATATCAAGGGTTACATAAAGGTTACTTCAGTACATTACATTAGTTACAATGAAATTACATTCTTATAGCTTTAGTATCTGCATTAGATTACATTTGTTCGGTTAGCTTAACACATCCTTATTTAATACATAAGTTTCA
>JANRMT010062824.1:3969580-3991288 GCA_026402145.1 Polypterus bichir lapradei | reverse complement strand
CGGAGATGGCACCTACCTTTTCCATTCTCTTTGTTACATATTGCACGGCCATATCAGGCTCACTCTTGATATCCGGAGGAACATTGTGTCTTATGTATTGAATGACTGGGACAGGTTCAAGGTGTGGACTGATGACGGTACAGGAGATAATTATACTACAGAGGAGCACTAAAGAGTGAAATGCTTAAGCCCTTCACCTATGGTTCTGCATGTGAGTTGATGGCTGCCGCTGAATTGTTCGGTTGTCGCTTTCAAGTGTACCGAAATGGCCAAATATTTTACACCTTTCGACAACCGCCAATGCCTCTTAAACATCTTACATTCACAGGTGACGATTTCAGCAGTGGACACTTTGATGTTTATGAGTGTTTAAACTCTCAAAAGCTGGATGTGATTTTATCGATGAAACCGGTTGTGTGCTTACAACGCTTGACAGATGCCGAATGTCACTTCAACACAACAAGTCCTGCAAATACTGTCGTAATTGAAACAAACCATGAAACTCAAACCGATTATGACAGCAGCAATCCAAGCTGTGAGATTTGAGACAAGATTACTGTTCACATGGCCAACTGTACGTTACATGCTCAAGAGTAAGCTCAGCGCACAGCTTGGTCATATTACAACTGGAGGGCCGAACTGACAACGTGGCATACAAAGAGATCCTTAACAAATAATTGTTGCCATATTTTCCCTCAGTTTAAAAAGGTTCAATTTTCTTCTTAATAAAAATTTTAAGGCAGAACTTCGCCGCTGCGAAGCGCGGGTATTTTGCTAGTATATATATATATATATATATATACTAGTGACTGGGAGCCCAATCGAATCAGGCTACAAATTCTACACTTGTGAAATCCATACTTTCTCAGCAAAGAATTATTTGTTTTTTTAAGTCCTTGAAACGATTTTTTTTATCATGGCACTGATTTGTGCTTAAAATAGACCTTTTTGACCAATGTAATGATGAGCCTTCTGTTTAAACGGGGCTGCGAGACATGAACTCAGCTCTTCGGCGCATCTCATTTGATTTTTTCCGGCAAATAAATTTTCAAAACAAACCGTATTTTATGACTCTAATCAGAGTCAGAGTAATTATGTTGGCGTGGTCATTTTAGATCTGAGATCGGCTAAAATTTAAACAATGACCATTGTTAATACCCAGCCGTCATTACTCAGTTTGCCAATAGATGTCATAAGGACGGATGCCAAAACCGAACTGCCCAAAGATAGATTTCGACATACCAAGCAAATGGCGATACGTTCTAAATTACTTACGGTTCCGGAGCTGTCGAAGGGTTTAAGTCAGTCGATGATGTTATTCCTGGAAAGTACGCCCCACCAAATAAATGTTCCAAAAACCAACCGAACTTACTGTTATCTGCTCGAACCAACACCGACTTACTATACTCGGCCGTGCAGCGGTGTCACTGAAGTATTCGAACATTCTTAGCCAATCATGCAATACTGCGTCCGCGTTTGCCACGTTATGTTCTAACTACAGAGGCAGAGTTCCATTGCATGGTTCTAAATTGTATTGAGTCGAGGTATTGATGCGAACACCATACATATGGATAGTATCAAATTATATATAAGATTATATATATATTTATTATATATATTTATATAAATATATATATATATGTATTTAGACCCCTTCACTTTTTTCGCATTTTGTTAAGTTGCAGCTTTGTACTAAAATCATTTCAATTCATGTTTCCCCTGCCCAACATCAAGCAACCCTCAATACCCCAGAATGAAGAAGTGAAAACAGGATTTTATGAATTTTTGCAAGTTTATTAAAAATAGAAAGCCAAACTATCCCACTGGTACACATATTTAGACCTTTCCTATAGCACTTAAAATTTGGCTCAGGTGCATCCAATTCTATTAACCTTCATTGAAATGTCTCTACACCATGTTTGGAGTCCCCTTCAGGTCAATTCCACTAACTGGACTGATTAGGATAGGCACAGACCTCACTGTGGATCATACTGAAGAGATCCATGACCTTAAACGTGGCACTTTCATAGGTTGCCACCTTTGCCCCAAGTCAGTACATGAAATTTCTGCTCTTCCAGATCTTCCCCAGTCAACTTTAAGTGCTATTATTGTGGAGTCTGGGAACAGCAGCTCCAACATGAAGTGGTAGACCACGCAATCACATAGAGGGGGATTACGAAGTGCTTCATGAAATGGGTTTCCGTAGCTAAGCATGCTACACCCAAGTGTAAGATCACTATGTCTAGTGCCAGGCATCAGCTGAACTGTTGTAAAGCACGTCACCATCTGACTCTGGAGTAGTTGGAAATGTGTTATCTGGAGCAATGAATCTCACTTTATTATTATTATTAAGTCCGATGGACGAATCTGGCTTTGGCGGGTGCCAGGAGAACTACCTTCTGGTCTGCATTGTGCCAATTGTAAAGTGCAAATGGGTTTGGCTCCTTGGTTCCTGTGAGGGGTCCTGTTAATGCTACAAAAGCAAAGACATTTCGGACAATTGTGCACTAGCTACTTTGTGGCAACAGCTTAGGGAAGACCCTTTTGTGTTCCAGCATGACTGTGCCCCTGTGCACAAAGCCAGGTCCATAACGACTTAATGGAGGAACTCAAGTGGCCCATGCAGAATCCTGGACTGAACCCTAATGGACTCCTTTGGAATGAATTGGAGCGTTAATTGTAAGCCAGGTCTTCTCGTCTAACATCAATACCTGACCTCACAAATGCTGCTTTGGCTGTAATTGTCAGTAATGTTAGAGCCGATTTTCAAGCCAGGTTCAAGTTTTCTGAATCCTGACTTTTGCTTTTGAAATGGCTAATGCGTGTTTTCACGCATAGGTGTATTTATACATGGGTCCCCTGGTCCCTTTCTCTTCTCTCTCTGAATGACGAATACTCCAATTGTTCCAGGTGTCATCACTTATCCTGCTCTTTCAGCATGAAAATACACTTTCTGCACAAACCGACATTTAAGTGTTCTTTTCAGAATGCTGCAAACTTCCAAAAAGCTTCAAGTAAAGTATACGGCATGTCACTGACGTTCTGAACTGTCAGAGCTTACGATTCTGAAAGCATTCATTGAGGTGGCTGCCATTCTTCTGTGATTCACTTACTGTAGTCAGGACAAACTTTCCTGGTCACCCTCGCATCTACAGGACCATGTGTACATTTGTAGAGAGCCCAGAGGTGTTTGGCATTTTGCCTCTGGCGTAACCTCAAGTCTGTAGAGAGGGCTACATCACTAAATGTCAGGCAGAATTTTAAGTGGGACAGACAGAGGAGCAGCTGCTTAAATGACAGGTATGAAATAAAGCTGACATTCACAAAGCATTATTAAGGTGCCACATGAGAGGGTGGGCATCAAACTAAAAGAAGTGGCAGTTCAAAGTGTGGTGGGTATAGAATTGGCAGAGACACAGAAAGCAGAGGGTGATTGTGCGAGGAACCAAATCAGATTTGGCTGACAGTGTCCAGCAGGGGTTAGTGCTGGGGCTACTGCTTTTTTTGATATGTATATATTGTGAACGTCAGACGGGCAGACATGTTGTTTTTCCACCACCACACGTTTATTTACAATATCTATTTACAAAAGTCAGTGCACACAAACCCCCCCCAAAGTCCTGGCCACACACACAATGCCTTTCTTTGGGCCGCCTCCGCACTCTCTTCTCCTGCTTAGTCCTTCTTCCACCCGACTCCAGCCTCGAATGAAGGGAGGCGGCCCCTTTTATCCTCACCCGGATGTGCTCCAGGTGCTCCCCGGCAATCACCCGCCGACACGCCCCTGTGTGGCGGAAGTGCCGGCTGCATCCCCGAAAGTACTCCAGGTGTCCCTGCTCCTCTTCCCCCCAGCACTTCCTGGTGTGGCGGAAGTGCTGAGGTCCAGGGCTCCTAAGGCATTGGGGCGACCACAGGCTTCTACAGGGTGGAGCTACAAAGCTCTGTACCCATGGCCCCCAAAGGAACCAGGGCGGTCGCCCCCAGATGATCTGGGGAAGGCGCAAGCCCTCCTCCTGGGCGTCCTGGCCGGGTTGCCACCCCAGCCACCTCTGACAATATAAATGATTTGTATAGAAATTTAAATAACAAGCTGGTTAAGTTTGCAGATGCTACCAAGCTGGATGGATTGGCAGATAATCTCAAATCCATTGAATCATCACAGAGAGACCTGGAAAGCAGACAGACTTGGACAGCTCTGAGCCTGATGAAATTTAAAGCTAGTAAATGTAAAGTATTACAAATACATAATGGGGGGGTCTGAAAATCGAAAGTACACCTTATGAGAAGGATTTAGGAGTCACAGTGGACTCTAAGCTCTCGACTTCCAGACAGTGTTCAGAAGACATTAAGAAGGCTAACAGAATAGCAGGTTATATAGCGCCTTGACATGTGGAGTACAAGTCACAGGAGGTTCTGCTCAAGCTTTATAACATACTGGTGAGGCCTCATTTGGAGTCTTGTGTGAAATTTTGGTCTCCAGGCTATAAAAAGGACATAACAGCACAAGAAAAGGTCCAGAGAAGAGCAACTAGGCTTATATATATTGTGATGGGCAGCCTTGGCCATTACCCAGCCGGGAGACGCCACCTGGATGGAAGGACCAGGGGAGAGAGCATCGTCAAGACACTACGTCCCCTGTGGCACTACAGGGTAGCCCTCCTGGGTGGCTGTGGCAACACAGATTCCTGCAGGGCATGGCGGAAATTGGAATTTGGCACAGCCCTGTTGGGTTCCATGGGATCCACCAGGTGAGATCTACAGAGCCATATGATGGATTTCCACAATACCTAGAAATGATTCCAGGTAGCGCTAATGAACCACTGGGAGTACTCTCAGGAACAACATAAAAGGGGCAGCCACCCTCCCTTCAGAGAGCCAGAGGCTGGAGGAGGAAGACGAAGCTTGCTGGGAGAGGAGTGGAGGCAGCAAAGAAAGATAGAAGGAGGAGGAGGAAGAAGAAGAAGACGATGATGATGAAGAAGAAGAAAAATAAGGGACTGAGCTTTGTGTGCTTGTCTGTTTTGAGGTGGGGAGCAAGGGAAAAGCACTGCCCCATGAACGTGTGTGATTTGGACTTGTGCCTCTGTGCCTGTCTATGTTCGCATTTGGGAAGCTGTATGCCCCTGTATTCCACTATATATATAATATATATATTGACCAAAAGGGAGCGTTGCAGCACCCCAGACCTCAGACACAACCTGACAGGCACCAGTTCCAGTATAAATTAAAGGTGTATTCACACAAACTACCTTATACAAAGGCTTCAAAAAGCAACATAAATTCAACAATTCTTCTCCTTCTTTTTCCTTTTCTCCTTCCACTCCTCCAGGTGAGCTTTGTACTTTTTCCTCTCCTGATTCCAACCGGCCTGGATGAGGTTGAGAGGTCTCTCTTATCTTGAACCCGGGAGTACTTTTGGTTCCAGGGCATAACTCAATGGAAGTACTACCAGGTCAGTCAGAAGTCCCAACTAGCAAGGATTGTGAGTCCCAACAACTCCCTCTAGTGGCCCCCATGTAACCCAGCAGGGCCTCTCTCGTGGGACTACAGGTCACAGCATGCCCTGTGGGTGTCCTTGTAGGGATCCTAACCCAAGGAGGCTGGTACCTAGAATATTGGAGGAGAAAATATTTATCAGTGCTCATCTTCTCCAGTCCTTCCATTGCACTGGACTCCCAGCCAGATAAGGACCCTTGTTCAGTCCTGGCTGGGATGTTAGTCCCTATTTGCTGTCCATTACTATCTTTTTCTATGTATATATATATATATATATATATATATATATTTTTTTTTTTTTTTTTTTTATATATATATTTTTATATATGAAATCCAACATCTGTCTGTCTGTTTGTCTGCCGGTCAGTCCGCTTATCATGA
The DNA here is from genome assembly GCA_026402145.1 of Polypterus bichir lapradei. NCBI lineage: Eukaryota > Metazoa > Chordata > Cladistia > Polypteriformes > Polypteridae > Polypterus > Polypterus bichir. The sequence goes on along the minus strand of JANRMT010062824.1, from coordinate 3,985,411 downwards.
GAGAACTACTTAACTGATTTAGATCGGGTTGTTTTCTAGAATTTGCTTGAACATTCCGGTTGTTATTGAGACTTCTCTCATCGCACTAAGTGTCATAGTTAGCTTGCAGGAGCGATATTTTCACGCTAATCCGACACAGAGCTGTGGGCCGAGGGGAGGGGCAAGCATGACATCAGAAGTGGGGAGTCACTCTACTGCTTTGTTTTGGAGCGTAACTTGCCTCCGCTTAGCTAGTGATACCTTTTTGTGTAGTGATTTTTAAAGTTTGTCCTGTTTCACTACTACGCAGCCGGAGCCGCGAGAAATGGCTAGTGTATACATATATATATTGTAAAACACTAGGAGTCACAGTCTCTCCTTAAACCCAACAGACAGACACACTGAACACAGGGTAAAATCAATAAGAAAACCTGTAATTCTTTTTTTTTCTTATTATAGTGCCCAGAAGCACCCCCGCCACCATAAACAGGCAAAAAACAATACTAATAATACAATAAATCCACACAAATCTCTCCTCCACACTTCCCAGCAAGCTCTGCCCTCTACCTCCCAACTCCGGCTCGCTTTCTGGGTCTTCAGTAGTCCTTTATATAGTCCTTGACCTGGAAAGGCTTCCGTTCTTCCATCCCCTTGACTTGTCAGCACTTCCGAGTCAATTGGAGGACTTGAGGTTTTCTTCAGCCCAAGAGTACTTTGGGGCTTCCGACCCCGTGACTTGGGAGTACTTCCGGGCTATATGGTAAATGCAAATTCCCAGATCTTCCTTCAGTGTCTCCTGGCAGCACCCACGCTACCCAGCAGGGCTGTGATGCCAAACTACAGATTCCATGATGCCTTGCGGGAATCTGGGACACTTCTTTGCTGCAGGGAACTCGCCATGTGGCGTCTTGGGGGAGGCAGTGTCTGACTGTAGCTGCCTTCCCCCATTGTTCTTTTCTTTGGGTGTCCCGGCCAGCTTTTGCAGCGAACCGTCCACCACTATATCGATTTGCTCGCCAATCCCCCCGGCCTGCGCTACACACCAGCCACTTCGTGTCTCTGCCTCTCGTGTTGTGAAAGGGAGGCTGAACGCACCACAAGGAGATGTGGTTGCTCCTCTGAAACTCCTCTTAAACGGTGATACAATGGGAAACAAATACAGTTTTTTTTTTTACCTCCTCTTTGCTCGATCAGCTGCTGGCTTGCTACTTTGAACATTTAAAAGCCTGTAGAGCAGCTTTCCTACTCTTTGTCTTTTATTTCCGGCCCCAGGCCTGGTTAAATCTCTTGCCACAAAGTCTCGTCTCACGGGATGCGAGTTCTTGATATTTTTTAGTTTATAATTTAAAAATGAAATAAGAATCTGAAAATCTAACATCACATTAAAGTTCAATAAATTCTGAAAAGAATGATACCAAACATATATATGTAGGTTTTAAAATAAAGCCGATTTAAAGTGTGTCAAAAAAGTGACATAAAAACGTGCACAAAATCTTTGCACGTTTAGGCTTAGGATTTTATATATAGATAGTAGATATACGTGTGTATATATATATATATATATATGCATCCTGTCAACCAATCTGCAATGAACCTGAGACTTAAGACCGTTTTTAAAATCAAGAAGATTGAGCTGCCGAAAAAAACATTAAAAAGCCACTGCCCAGGTCAATACCATCATAGCCTTGACAGACAATTTGTGGAAAGAAGTGTAAGTGTGTCGTAGCTGAACAGCCCCGCACTCCAGGGTTGGGCTAAAAGCCTCCTCATTGCAGAGGGGACCAGGCAGTCGGCACCAGGTACCACCAGCAGAATGTCTTACAGCAGCAGGCTGAGAGATCAAGTGCAGAATATGCAGCTAAGCTGAGAGGGCGATCAATCATATCATTGCTGGATGTACAATCCTGGATTCTACTCAATACCTATACTGACACAACAAGGTGGCCAGCTATCTGCACTGATCAATCCGAGGTGCACTCAGTGAAACAAATGCAGACAAAACGGTACCAGTGCATGCCAGACATGGCAGTTCAAATTGATTGTACGATTTCAGTTAACCAACCCAATATAGCTGTCCATCGCAAGAAGATCGAACCAGCAGTCCCAGATGACAACAACATCTGAAACTGAAAAGCAAATCAGATATTACGATCTGGAGATCCAGATCAGGAGGATGTGGGACACCACGACTAGAGCTGTGCCTGTGGTGGGTGGCCCTCAAGAAAGGATTCAAATAGAATCTACAGGAGCTGTCAGGACACCACACAGCCCAAGATGTATAGAAAATTGCACTGATGGCAACCACACGCATTCTTCATGAAGGGCTGTTATAAACCCAATATCCCTAGTTGGGATGCATATACCTCAGTAACCACCAGCAAATTGCCATGATAAACACATAAAAAATAATAATAATAATGAGTATACAGTGATGTATGAAGGGTGGTTCATTTCTTGTGATGGAAACCTAGGAAATGGTTGCATTATTAGCACAGAGAGTGTCATGTTGCTGCTTCCACTAAATTAGAGTGCTTAATCCTGATCGCAGCCTCCCACTGAGCCATCTACATTTCATTCCAAATGAGCTCTCAAGCACTTAATGAGAGCCTTAATTCAATTCCTAATTTGCATAATTAGACCTTTTTAATTGTTTTCATATCAGAAGCCATTAGAGTCAGTTTGCTGAAAGATGCAATTATGTAGTGAGAAGCTCATGTGGAATTAAAAAGCAGACAGTTGAATAGATGTGAGGCACAGAGTGCCATTTGAGGTCTGAACCCGCCAAGGCTTCTCCTTTATTTGCTTTCAGGGTGCAGCTGGTTCTCTAAAGCAAAAGTTGTTTTTTTTTTCCTCTTTATTTCTTTCTTCTTTTCATTGTTCACTTGTTGAGTCTTCCACGTGTTTCACAAAGCAACCATGCATAAGGAAGGATGATCTTGTGGGACTTGCTAAGCTGAGATCCAACTGCTCTTGTTTTACAACCTATAGATTGTAGAATTTTACGCTTGTCTAGAATGATTAGTTCTGCTGGCTGCATTGTATCTTGCTTTTTTTTTGGCCTGCTAGTCAGGAAAATCTATTATGAACCTTTGTGAGAAACATTATCTAAACAAAGAAAAATCAATGAGGGTTTGCCCCCGCTGACGACCATCTTTATAGATCCTGTACATTACTAAACATTACCATTTGTCCCATTTTATCTTTCTGAATGACTGAGCAGATGTTGTCGCCATTGGTGTGACAGAATCCCCATGATATGGAGAACAAAGATACTGCTGAACGGGGTAGTCGTGTGCTGCTCTTCTTGTTGATTAGGCAAACAATCAAAGCCCCTACCTTTACGGCCGTTTGAGAATGCTTGCTGAAATAGGAGCAGTCCATCAGTCCGTGGCCATCAGTGAAGGTTTCTGATGCTAAACACATCCTCAGTTTTCTGTGGATAACTTCCCAAAAACTCACTTGGGACAATACTGCGATTTGTGCCAATAGGTGTGCCATGTCAAGTCAGCACCAATTTCTTAGTAGTGAGCAGTGTTAACACTCCACCTGGCACCATCAGGGGCACAGTTGCGTTTAACCAAAGAAAATCCATTTGGGACCACCACAGAGCAACTTCACATGCATTCATTGAATCCTGTTAGGCTATAAATATAACACCAGGTCATGTCACTTGCAGGAATTCTCTGATGGTTCTGTGCTAAGGGGGTGTAATGACAAGGGGGCTGAAACAGAGGAGAGTAGTTGGGAGAGAAACCAAGGAACTGCTTATTGACTTTCACCAAAGAGCCTCTACTGTACACCTGGCCAGTATTCAAGGAGTGGAGGTGGAAGTGGTGCACTGCTACAAGTACTCGAGGGGGTCCACATCCATAACGGGCTGGACTGTTACACATGGGAACTAGAGAAGAAAGGGCAGAGCAGGCACTCCTTTCTTTAGGAGTCTGCATATTTTTAATGTGAGTAGTGACATCCTTCACATCTTCTATAGCTCTGTGATGGCCAGTGTGGTGGGCTGGGCTGGTAACATCACAAAAAGAGAGGCCCACCAAATCAACAAGCTGATTATGAAGACAGGTTCAGTCATAGGAAGTCGTAGTGGTGTAAAGGATAAAGACGAAACTGACAGCCATTATGAACAATGCTGCACATTGCTCTCTCTGACACACAAACACAGAGGACTTTCAGCCAGTGGATCATTCAGCAGAAGTGTGTTAAGAAACGCGACTGGGGCTCCTCCACGCCAACAGCAATACGCCAATATAGGGCCTCACTGGGACTGGGACTGGGACCAGAAGTTTTCTTTCTTTTTACTTTTCTTTTAAGTCATTCTGGTGTGTATGTCAGAGGGGATTTGTTGTTTTTCATAATGTAATGATATTTTTGTATTGATTAAGCTTCTGTGTAAAAAGTCAAATGTACCCTCTGGGAATAAATAAAGATCAGTCTATCTATCTATCTATCTATCTATCTATCTATCTATCTATCTATAAAATCCAGCATCTTTTTATCTGTCTGTATGTCCACTTTTCACGAGAGAACTATTAACACATTTAGTCTTTTTTTCTATAATTTGTTTGAACATTCCGGTTGATTTTGCCACTTCTCTCATTGCGTTAAGTATCATAATTTGCTTGCAGCACCGATTTATTTGCACAAATCTGAGAGAGGCGCAGTGGGCCGAGGGGAGGAGGAGGAGGCAAAACCTCAGGAGTAGGGAGCCTGGTGGGGCCCTCCTCAGTCCTGCGCCAGCCTCCGTTCTTGTCATTCTACCTCTCGTCACATATTGGAGCGCACCTTGCCTCCTCTTAGCTAGCAACACCTGTTTTTTCAGCAGACATTATCATCTACAGATTGTTAAGAGTAACGTTTGATGTTTTAGAGAGAGAGAGATTAGAGCTATGTGTGTTTTAGAGGGTAGCTGCTGATTAGCAGCGATATCACGGCCATGTGCTCAGAGCTGAACACGATCAGATACAGTGCCAACGTTTGACGATGGAGCGTGCCTGCCTTCGGCTTAGCCAGAGATACCTTGGTAACTTTTTACACTTTTAGCAATGAGATCACACCTACATTCTCACCCATGATAGCAAAACCAAAAATATTGTAAGTCAAGAGGCCCTTGGATATGAAAGCTGTCAATATAAATTCTTCTCAATACAAATTATTACATTTTTTTTATTTTTATTCATTTTTAAATATTATATTATATAATTATATTATATAGTGCCTTTCATCCATCTATCTATCTATCTATCTATCTATCTATCTATCTATCTATCTATCTATCTATCTATTATATAGTGCCTTTTATCTATCTATCTATCTATCTATCTTTCTATTATATAGTGCCTTTCATATCTATCTATCTATCTATCTATCTATCTATCTATCTATTATATAGTGCCTTTTATCTATCTATCTATCTATCTATCTATCTATCTATCTATCTATCTATTATATAGTGCCTTTTATCTATCTATCTATCTATCTATCTATCTATCTATCTATCTATCTATCTATTATATAGTGCCTTTTATCTATCTATCTATCTATCTATTATATAGTGCCTTTTATCTATCTATCTATCTATCTATCTATCAGTTATATAGTGCCTTTCATACCTATCTATCTATCTATCAGTTATATAGTGCCTTACATATCTATCTATATATCTATCTATTATAAAGTGCCTTTCATATCTATCTATCTATCTATATACAATCATGTGAAAAAGTAAGGACACCCCATGGAATTTGTTGATTTTTTCAAAACATTTGAACAGGCAAACATTAGATTTTCATACAGACAGTGCCTCCAGATAAAGGTGACATACACGAACAAGTGACACATTAAATTGACCAGGTATGTTTATTCTAATAATCTAAATTGACAGAAAAAATGCAGATTTGTTACATGGAAAAAGCAAGTCGTCCCCTATGTTAATCACCACATCCAATCCATCAAATTAGAATCAGGTGTTCCAGATGAGATGCCAAAGATTTGAACCTCCTTGGGAAGTCTGCAGGTGGACCTGACTGCTTTTTTTGAACCTCAGATACAGAGGGTCTGGTGTGCTCTTTGCTGTTGACGTGTGTGGTGTCATCATGCCAAGATTAAAAGAGCCCTTGAAGGCTCTCAGAGAGAAGGTTGAGGAAACCGAGGAGTCTGGCAAGGGGTTTTAGAAGATGGCCTAATGATTTGAAATCAGCCATTCCACTGTAAGTGAAATCATCTACAAGTGGGCTAGATTTCTGTAAATTTGTTCAGGACTGGCCGGACCAGTAAATTCAGTACAAGAGCTGACTGTTTAATACTAAAAAAAAGTCACCAGGAAAGCCATAATTTCATTGTAGGATCTGCAGGTAACTCTTACAACAGTTGGTGTCAAAGTGCAATCATCTATAATCAGGCAGAAATGTGACCTTCATGTGAGGTGTGCCAAGACAAAGCCTTTGCTGTCCAAAAAAGAACATTAGAGCAAGACTACAGTTTGCCATTGAACATTAAGGCAAAGAACAGTGTGAGCCGGACAGATGAATCACAGATAGAGTTGTTTTGCTACAATAACAGTCAACATATTTGACAGCATTTCAGGAAAACAACCTCACACCAACTGTGAAGCAGGGTGGTCTAAATGCTGCCTCAAGGCCTGGGCAGTTTGTAGTCATCAAGTCAATTGTGAACTCAGCATCATGTGAAAGTGTGTTTGAGGAGAATGTGAGGCCATCTATCCAAAAGTTAAGGCTGAACCAGAAGTGACCCTCTCACCATGATTATGATCCAAAGCACACTAGCAAATCCACCAAGGAATGTCCTGAAAAGACAATATGGAAGACGATAGACTGGCCTAGTCTAAGCACTGAAATGTTGAAACGGGTATGAAATGCAACAGAAACTCACAAACATCTTGCAAAAGATGGAATATTACATGGAAGAGCTGTCAAATATTTCACTGTGTCGATGTCAGGGACTGGTGGGCCATTCTGCAGTATGCCTACAAGAAGTCATTTGAGCTAAAGGTGGGCAATACCAGCTTCTTAGGCCATGGGTGGACTTTCTTTTTCCCCCAGTAGACCATTACATCTTAGATCAATAGATGATTGAAAAGGCACATTTTTCTTGTGTTTTTATTCCAGTCTATCACCTTTACCTGCAGGCACAGCTTACATGAAGGTCTGAATGTTTGCCTGTTCAAATACGTTGAGAAAGTCCACCATTTCCATGGGGTATACTTACTTTTTCACATGACCGTACATATGGACACATTCTCAAATCTGTTTAGTCCAATGAGGCGGGGGGGTGTAAGGTGGTAAAGAAACCCATGAGAAGGACCTACCCGATTACAGGGCCATGATCCAAAGATGCAAGTAGAGATGGTAGTAATGGACTCCTATCTCCTATGGACTCGTTCCTACCATATTTTTAATTCACAGCAGAACTCACACACTGCCTTTTAGTGACTAATTTAAAAACCACATATTTAGAATCATTTGCCTTAATATAAATGTAAAATGCACTCCATCTATGGTGGTATCTTTATAAAGATGAAGTGGAAAAACTTCGCTTTCAACTCATTTCTTGTGAGAATAAATAATTTAGTGCCCGTCACGTGTACCGCTGTCTTAAAGTCTCGCTCAATATAGATAAGCCAAGAGTGCCCATTTGTATAAATAATTAAAACAACCGCAGACCGTTCTCGTCTCTGCCGTATCACTCACTGTCTCTTTGTGAAGAGGAAACCAAAGAGGAGACGTGAGGATATTTGCCGACATTTGTCACCCGCGTCCGCCTCTGCTGTTATACAGTACGTCTTGCAGATCCGTCCCAGATCTCTTTCAGTCCGCCACAGGCTAATGAAAGGAAAGTTCAATCTGATCTCCAGCCTGGCATCTCGCATGCCGCTTTCACTAATCAAGCGTGCTGTCAAATGCCCGCCCCATTACTATAATGTTACACTGCTTGGAGATGTTTGATGGGATGAATCAATAATAAAAAGGCAGCCTCAAAGAGTTTAAGAAGAAGTAAGTTGGTCCCGGGCACCATGGTGGCGTTTGCCATGCTGCTTCAACATCTTCGGTCGATGGAGCTTGACTGTCAGTCATGTCACTGTGGACACAGAGTTGGCAGGTTTACCCCCTGATGACATTTAAAGGATTGTAAACGACGTCCAGGTTGTTGTCATACTACATAGTAAAATTAAGATTTTTACTTCCATGTCTCTGACTTGTCTGTTTGACGATGTTGTGGCATTGCCACGTAAACGCTGCCGTATCTGATTTGCATCTGTCTCTTCGCTGTCCTCAGTGTAAATCTGGTTTGCTATGGGGGGGGGGGGGGGGGAATCAGACACATTCGGTAGACAGTGGTAAAGAAGACCCTTGGGCTGGGGGGTGTGTGGTCTGTTGCTATAGTTTCCAGGGGTTGTCATGGAGAGAGGATGCCAAGATACAGTTAAAAAAAGAAAGGCAAAGAAAGAAAAAGAATAAAGCAAAGGGAACTAAAAACAGCAAACAGAAAATATCCATGACCTGACCCACTTACAGAGGGGGGGGCACCTCGAAGACTTTGCCGGCCGACCCACTCTGAAGTAGAAACGGATGGGACAGTCGGGAGAAATGAACGTGGGTGAGCTTGGAGCCATCCTTGCTTAATCTGGGGTTGCTCATTTGGAGACTAATATTATCAAAAGTGTCTGAAAACTGCCTGGACTTTGGGGTCCGTCTGTGTCGAAGGGTTTTCTTTCTTTTAAGTTATTTGCATACTGCGTTTGTTAGGGTGTGGGGGAGGGAGGTGCATTCACGAGTTTGGTTTCTGCCATTTATGTTTGTATAGTTTTTTTTTATAAGATTGATTTATTAATACAATTAATTTCATCTTGTCTGTTTTTCACTTTCATTTTGTTGATGTTATGTAAGTTATATTTACTTAACCTGCCTGGATCCACGTCTTTGGCCGAAGCATGTCAACCCGTGTTGAAGAACAGGGATCGCTACATGCCGGAAAACAAAGGCAGGGGCAGGAGTCCCTGGAGGCTTATCTCCCCGTCGTGCCCATTCGAAGGGAGGAGGGGGCAGTGGAGGACCGGACTGGCCTCCCCAAAGCAGGGAAGGGATTGGACAGTGTGTGTAGGGTTCCCAGCGATGATTGGTGGCAGGCAGGGCCAACGAACGTCCATTCCAAGCATGATGAAGACCTGACAGAGCCTTGCAAGGGTTTGGGGAGCTGTATGTCCCTGGTATTCCACACCTGCCATCTGACCCATATGCACCACCTTTAGAGGTGACGTGTAGCGAAGTTGGCCAGGAAAGCTAGTGGTCCTGGTGTTCAAATTATAGCACACAGAAAAAAATAAACCAAAACACTGGGCCCCCCAAGGTCACAATTTTGGGTTCCAAAGTAGTCTACCTTAACTTTATGGTCCTAGAGAGTAACTGTGCCATATGTGGTCCATATCTGTCAAATGGTGTTGTGAGCCAGCAGGTGGTACTGGTGTGAAAACAGTAGTACACAGGAAATAGAACAACCCACTTGTTTTTTGCTCAACCGTGGGACCCTCTATAGACAGGTGTGTGCATTGGCTAGTCAGTCTAATGAGCTGAATTGACCACAGGTGGACTTCAAACAAGGTGCAGAAACATCTCAATAGGATGGGATGCACCTGAGCCAAGTATCAAGTGTCATAGCAAAACGTCTGGATACTGGCGTCGATGTGATATTTCAGTTTTTATTTTTTATTTGCAAAAGTTTCTAACTTCTAGACAGATGGATGGATGGGTATGAAAGGCACTATGTAATAGATAGATAGATAGATAGACATGAAAGGCACTATATAATAGATAGATAGACAATGATAAACACATGGTCATTACTAAGTTAAGCTGTATAGAAAAACAAGCTCTACTACCCCTCTGAGATGGGTTGAGTTCTAAGCGATCACCAAAAACCTCAATGTCACCATTTGCAGTGAACCATCGGTTGGAATGTATTTTGTAATTCATGTAATAATAAACTGTGTTCCAACAGGTGGTGCATCACAAACATTTGTAGTAGTAAATTGGTGCCATTTGTTGAAATTAAGTGAATACATATATCTCTATTTAATTGGTGTGGTGTTCATGTAAACAACAAGCAAATGGACACACAGATACGCTGACACACTTGTCCTTTTATTAAATAGATAGATGGATATTATAATGCAGGAACGTCCTATTTTGCCTTTTACAGATATGCTTATTTGTCTTCTAATTGTTTTATTATTGTCATTTTGGTGCCTGTCTATCCCCTCTCTGTGTGCACCTTTGATTTTCTTCAACTTTGTCTTCAGTTCTGCCCACTGACACCATAATGCCATTCATCTTTCCTCCCCTTTTCTTTGAGATCCTCATTACCTGTCGCCTTCCTATTAATCCCCTTGTTGAAATTCTTTGCTGCGTCATTCAGATTATTCATCATCCTTGCTAATCCAGCCTCAAAATTAGCATCCATTACTCGATCATGTACAGAGATAATGTCCTTCATTGGCGCGCCTCTGATTTTACACTTTTCTCTCATCACTCCATTGCCTTGCCGATCATCTGCAAGGGTATTTTAATTGGCTGTGATTTACAAGATAGTAAATGGTCAGGGACACAAACTTATGCATAACTATTTTTAACCAGAACATTCTAATTAGACAGAGAAGGCGCATTTGCCCTCATTAATTAGCCAAACTGAAAAACAGCCTGATGATTAACTTAGCAATGTAGTGTAATTATATTTGGTTCACATTTTTATCCAAGGTGACTTACAAGTTCAGACTACACAAGGGTTGTATGAACTTTTTTCCCCCATATTAAGTGAATCTCTTTGTTTATGCATGTAGGGCACTGTATTTTCCAACCTTCATAAGTCGACTATATTTTTACATCCATTTTAATGGTAGCTTGATTAAGAAGGTATTAGTTTCTTTTAAAACCGTGAACATTTCTGAGTGTGTCCAGACTTTTAACTCCGAATGTAACCCGTGTGTATTGTGGGTGGAACCCAAAGAGGCGGGGTGATCATGATGTCATTACTTTGGACCCGCCTTCAGCATTTATGTTAAGGTTGTGGAGGAGTTCCCAGCAAATCATCATTGACTGTAGAGAAGGGCTTATCTGGAAATACACGGTGAGTCAAAATTACGTTAACATTTGAAGGGCAGAAGCAGTTTATTCACAAAACATACTTCATATGTCCAAGATGATTTACAGGAATGTCTCAACCTGTTCAACATCATGTTCAACACATGGACCATTTGCGGCACATAAATTGTCCACAAAAAATGGTGTTAACATAATTTTCACTCATCTTGTATTATGTTGTGTTATACATTATGGAAAAAATATGCATGTTATGATTATTACAATAGCTTTATTAACTCAAAAGAATGTCACAGTGGCACAGTCCACTTCTCATAAGTGTTCAAAATACCGCCCTTTATTATTTACACATTCTGTATAGTCTACTTGCTACACTGAACCACACTTTACTAATAAGAAGAAAATAAATAATACAAATAAATAATATTAGTAATGAATAGTAATACAAGAATAAAATCTGTGTTTTACGTACTCACAACTGTACACCTCTTCTTCTTCTTCTTTCAACTGCTCCCATTAGGGGTCGCCACAGCAGATCATCTTCTTCCATCTTTTCCTGTCCTCGTCATCTTGCTCTGTCACCCCCATCACCTGCATGTCCTCTATCACAACATCCATAAACCTTCTCTTAGGCCTTCCTCTGTTCCCCATGCCTGTCAGCTCTATCCTTAGTACCCTTCTCCCAATATACTCAGCATCTCTCCTCTGCACATGTCCAAACCAACACAATCTCGCCTCTCTGACTTTGTCTCCCAACTGTCCCACCTGAGGTGACCCTCTATTGCCTTCATTTCTAATCCTGTCCATTTTCGTCACACCCAATGCAAATCTTAGCATCTTTAACTCTGCCACCTCCAGCTTTGTCTCCTGTGCCACTGTCTCCAGCCCATATAACATAGCTGGTGTCACTACTGTCCTGTAGGCCTTCCCTTTCACTCTTGCTGATACCTGTCTGTCACAAATCACTCCTGACACTCTTCTCCACCCATCCCACTCTGCCTGCACTCTCTTTTTCACTTCTCTTCCACAACCTATTACTCTGTACTGTTGATCCCAAGTATTTAAACTCACCACCTTCGCCAACTCTACTCCCTCACCATTCCACTGACCTCCCTCTCATTCACACACATGTATTCTCTCTTGGTGGTCCTACTGACCTTCATTCCTCTCCTCTCTAGAGGAGATCTCTACCTGTCCAGGGTCTCCTTGACCTGCTCCTTACTCTCACTACAGATCACAATGTCATCAGCAAACATCACAGTCCACGGGGACTCCTGTCTAATCTCAACTGTCAACCTGTCCATCACCATTGCAAATAAAAAGGGGCTCAGAGCCGATCCCTGATGTAATCCCACCTCCACTGTCACTCCTACTGCAGACCTCACCACTGTCACACTTCCCTCGTACATATCCTGTACAACTCTTACGTCCTTCTCTGCCACTCCTGACTTCCTCATACAATACCACAGCTCCTCTCTGTTCACCCTGTCATCCGCTTTCTCCAGGTCCACAAAGACACAATGCAACTCCTGCTGGCCTTCTCTATATTTCTCCATCAACACCCTCAGAGCAAACATTGCCTACTTGTACCCATGCCTGTATTTGTTATGATCGGTATTCTTTATTCATTTTCTGAGCCAGTTTTGCGGTTCTGTAACTACAATTGTATGTTTTTATGGTCACAGATTTCACTTCTGACATTATTTTTTTTTTGTAGAATGCTTTTTTCTAAGAGTTATGATTTTTTTGTGTCTTTTTTTCATCACCAATTTGATTTTTACATGTTCGCAGTTGCCTGTGGTGTTGGCCTCAGAGGTTGCTGTGGCAAACATCATGGACTTGACAAGTTCAAAGATCACCAATGACAGTGTGTACCTTATCTGCGTTTGCAAATAACTTCAAGAAATGTCTGTGCTTTTGTTGCTGTGTTCTTTATTAGTGTTATTATACTCTTTTTTGGCTTTGACTTTGATGTCTGGGTTTATGAATTGATTTTGTGGAAACCCAAGGTGGATTCTCTGTAACAATCTTCTTGGTAGTTTTCTCCAAGTTTCTGTTCCGGATCTCAGTTTGCTCTTTAATTGCCAAACAGTAATAGTTTTGTTTTTTGGTTTTTTTTTTTGTGGTTTCTGGACTTTCGACTGTTTTTAGTTTTAGATTTATGGCTCAAGGATTGGACTTGTTTGCTTTGGATTGCCTTTTTAGGCCTACCATCTTTGCTTACTCTTTTGCATTTTCTTTGCTCTTGTCCTATAAGCCATAATGTTTTATGGGTTCCTTGGAGGGCAATTTTATAATTTTAAGTCATGTTAGGGATATCCTGTGCCCCATTTTGGGCCTGAGTAAGCCTTGAAGCCTACCTTTCGAGTTTAGGGTCAGGCTGTCTGGGGTAAGGCCTGTCTCTATCTAGGTAGACCGGTGAAGCCTCATAAGAAAAGTTATAATCTTTTTTGTTATTCCATAATATGCTATGTTCTCTTGTTTACTGTTGTAATTTTCATTGGGAATTCACCCCAAAGCCTTTGGGAGATATGCCAATGTGAAGTTATTAGAGCGACAGTTTAGAGGCTGATAAGCACTTCCCTTAATTATCTGAGACCTGGAATTTGAGAGTTTCCTGTAAATTATTCCATTCTAAAAGTAAAACACTCAGCTTTGTTAAAAGGATTTTGGTTCAGCATGTAGGTTATGTTGAAAGATCATTTTGATGATCATGAACTTGACACATTTTCTCACCACCTTTCTTCACCCAGTCCTTATCATTAAAAAGCCCTTCTGTCCTTTTACAGACAAAACAGCACTGACATTAAAATCAGTAAGCTTCAGAGGTAACCTACAAAACTCAATCTCAAGTTGGTTATCTGGCAGGAGACAAAGAGTACAGATAAGAGGCAATGGAGTCCCTCGGAGTTCTGTGCTCGGACTGTTCTTTTGCCTTGTTTATATTAATGACATTGATTTTGGTATAGTTAGTCAGGTCACGTTGGGGAGCATGCACTGGAACAGCGTGTTACCGCACCCACCACACGATGAAACAGCTCGGGATTCAGGTTGGCGAGCCCCCAGGCAGACACGTGGTCCAGACCCGCACTCCTGAAATGACCATCCATCTGCATCCGCCATCCATTACGTGACCTTTTTTTTTTGGCCTGGTCCAGCCGTTCAGGTCCTCAACAATGAGGGACCTGCAAGCCGGATCACCCTCGGCTTCTTTGCTGCCCTTCTTGACATTCACCAGGCCATCCTCCAAAAGTGTTCACCTCACTCACACCTGCCTGCTGCCATTCCTGAGCCAGCTCTGCACTGGTGGTGAAGATCCAGAGCCATGAATCAGCTTTAGGAGACGCTCCTGGCACTTGCTGGACTTTCTAGGGCGCCCTGAAGACTTCTTCACAACAGCAGTGGAAATGTTTTTTTTGAGATGAAGTTCACTTTCATGACCAAGAGGGACTTTGCATTCAATTGCAACTCATCTGATCACTCGTCAGAACATTCTGGAATCGATGCAAATTGCCATCATAAAAACTGAGGCAGCAAACTTTGTGAAAGTTCATACTTGTGTTATTCTCAAAACCTTTGGCCACGACTGTAGGGATACCATGGGGTCGCTACAGTGGTCTATACGCCTGATATCCGTGAAGTAATTGTGATGTGATTCTTGGGCCGGCCCAGGAGTGACCCCAGCAGGAGATGTGAAGCCTTCGTTTGCAGAGAGAGACGTGAGGTGACTGCTGGGTTAAGAGGAGTGAAAAGACGAGCACTTGACTGGAGGTGAAGGTGGGTCAGAGTGAGAGATGAAGAGGCTTGGGCACAGTATGGCGGTATGTGCCAGTGGAGAAACCACCACACCTCACAGATAGTTAGGGACCCTGGCTGTGAATTATGAGGGCCCTAGAGCTGCTTCAGGTATTTCTTGTATTCATTTTAACAATTTACAACTTTTTTTGACTTTAGGTTGTAACTTTCAACTGCTATTTTATAAATCTTCTTTTACTATTACTTTTGCCCTCCTTGACATTATCCCGGGTTTGGAGATGGGTCGGTAACTCCATTCATCTTCCACACACCATATACTCCAATATTATTCCTGTATACTGCCTTTCATATTATTCCATGGCTCAATGGCACTGAACAGGCTGAATGCTGAACCATTAATTTAAACATAAAGTCCATCCATCCATTTACACTCCCACCTGCTTATCCAGCTCACAAAGTCAAATACATGAAATAAGTAATTTACTGAAGATCTGGGTGCAGAGGAGGCAAAAAAACACCCACCAGCCTTATTAGAGTAACTTGCAAAAGTGTTCCATTCATAAGGATACACCACCCTAAAGTGATCAGTTTTTTGTTTCTACAACTTGATTGTAGTGACGGATGAGGAAAAACTTGTAACCTCATATTTCATGGAGATAACAAAGTTCCAGAGGCAAGGGGTTTCAACAGGGGCCAACACCGAACAGCTGCAAACAATTCCAGGACATCCGTGGAAAAACTCCATGCCACCCTCCTCAAAAATGTGTGTATTAAACTTGCTTTTAGTACTAGGGTGTTGTACCGTGTTAGCCATTACGAATGTAGAGAAGAGCCAAGCAAAATGACACCTTTTATTGGCTAACTAAAAAGATTACAATATGCAAGCTTTCGAGGCAACTCAGGCCCCTTCTTCAGGCAAGATGTTTACATCTATCTACAGTTTAGACATGTAATTTTACCTTTAAAAAATAGAAAT
>JANRMT010062824.1:3930927-3954580 GCA_026402145.1 Polypterus bichir lapradei | reverse complement strand
CTTAACTCTTTTAGGGCGGACTTTTGTCGACACAAAGGGTTGAGAATGGATATCAGAGGCAGACGGTGACCTCCTTTGCTTGGAAGACTGTTAGACTCGTTGACTTGACATTGAAACCCTGCGTGTGCATGAGTAGCGTAGAGTAAGTAACGTCTAGAATGGCATCGGCAAATGGCACGAGAGAGTGAAGCAAATGCACAAAGCGAAATACTCTGTGTGTATTATTTATTTATTTATTTTTTATGTATTACTACTGAATTGGACTCTGACTTATCGAACTCCGATTTTGATATAAGTGATCTGGAGATTGAAAAACGAAAGTCAGGTGCTTGATCAGCTGATCGGTCCCCGGCTATTTGTAGTGCTGGACACACTCGTGCAGCTGACGCGCCTACGAAAACATTCACTTTGGGAGGACTACACAGACATCGATCTGTGGGAGACAAGTTGGCAACCGGACTACACCAAACGACGCGACCTACTGGTGGACACAACGGATTAGCAGCCACTCGACTACTTCAAGCCGTTTTTTACCAGAAAGTGCCTTTCAGCCTATGAGTGATGGGACAAACAGGTATGTAATAAGTATGTAAATATACCTACTGTATTGGCTCCAGCAGACCCCCGTGACTCTGCAGTTAGGATATATCAGGCTGTATAATGGATGGATGGATGGATATGTCTACTGTAGGGGCTCCTGGAGCATACAAAAGAGTGACATTTGTCATAAATAAGTATTTTATGTTGATTTATGTGCAATGTGCAAATGATAGGACTTGAAGCACTTCTTGAAGAAGAAGATCAAAGACTACAGCATTCAGTGTGGACTACATCTTTAAATAAAAAAAGACAAAAATCCTCACAACTGGACCAGTGACATCATGATAGATTGATAGAAGACTGAAGGTTTTAAGGACTTCATCTTTCAGTTTATGCCCACGGAAGCAGCAGTCAAGAAATGAGATGGTGTATCACATTGGGAATATCTGCAATAAAAGACCTCACCAAAGTGTTTAAAATCTAAGGTGTGTCTGATCCAAGCCATGGTGTTTTCAGTCGCTTATAGCTGTGAAAGCTGGACAACGAATGAGGAAGACCATCAAAGAATCGATACCTTCCAGTTGTGGTGCTGATAAAGAATACTGAGTATACCATGGACCACCAGGAGAGCTCACAAGCGGAATGCTCCTTAAAGGTGAGGATGACGTAACTCCATCTCGCATACTTTAAACATGTTGTCAGAAGGGATCACTCCCTAAAAAAAACATCATGCTTGGTAAAGAGGAAGGACAATGAAAGAGAGGAAGACCCCCTACGAGATGGTATTGATGCAGTGGTTGCAACAGTGGGGTCAAACCTGTCAGAAATTGTGAGGGTGGCACAGAATCGGCCAGTTTTGCATTCTGTTATACACAGGGCCACTATGAGTCGGAATCAACTCGATGGTGCCTTCTGCACGCATTGTTTGTCTGATAGGCCAACTGCAGTGGGTCCAGGTGGTCTTTCACACGTGCTATTGAAGTGCATTTTATGAGTTGATGATTGGTCGAACATTCGGTAGTTGGGTCTGGAGAATTCAGGTCAGGCGTAACAGCATGCCAAGGACGAGTCACCTCAGAAACGTCAAGGGTCTTGATATGTAAACTTGTAATGGCCGACTCACTCATCCGGAACGGCAGCTACACCACCAAGACCCGCGGCCTGGCAAACTGAGGGAACGTTAGACCAGACAATCCGTACCTCGTCCAGATCACTTCCCCAGTCGACGATCAAAACAGGCAAACAGTATGTGAAATAATAAAGTGAATATATATTGTGTCACAAGAATGAGTCACAGACATCATGAAGGTTTGGGGCAGCCACCCGTATATTGTACCAAGGCTGCTAAAATGAGTTAATTTGAACTGAGATGTTCACAGATTCGAGTCCAAAACAGAACTACTGTTATTGAGGTAAGATGGTGGCTTTAAAGGCTAGTAAAAGAAATGCCATCACTGGGACCGGAAGTGATGTCTTCCTTTGGGGGGGTGTTGGGACCTGAAGTGACGTAATCGTTTTGTGCCAGGACCAGAAAGTGACATCATCAGTGGCGCTGGTACCCTGCGGGATTTAACGTGGATGGTCTGCAAGAGATTGAGAGAGACAGTCAGCGCATCCCGCCACCCCCTGGTCTCCCGTGGAATTGCTGTCATTTAGGCCCTTCAGCTGTCTCCCAGTCGCATGTGTGTGACAATTGATTATTAATAAATGAAACAAACTCCAAACAATGTACAGTGGTGCCTCGGTTTGCGAGCATAATTCGTTCCGGAAACGTGCTTGTAATCCAACGCACTCGTATATCAAAGCGAATTTCCCCCTAAGAAATAATGGAAACTCAGATGATTTGTTCTACAACCCAAAAATATTCATATAAAAATGATTAAAACAAAATGTAAAGTAAAAATACGTAAAACAAATTAACCTGCACTTTACCTTTGAAAAGAATCGTAGCTGGTGTGAGGGAGACAAGAGAGAGGAGAGGAAGAGGAGGAGGATGGTTACCGTGCAGGTTGACTTTCACTCTAACTAACGGAATCCCTGCTCTGTTGGCTCACTGGAATCTTTTTCTTTTTTTGCGACTTAAACAAGGAAACCTCTCCAATGACAGTTGCTTTTGCCTGAAGAGTCACTACACTTGGACACAAAATTTTAAAAAATGCTTTACGCACTGTAAGGATTCCAAACTCTTTTGGTATTCCCCTCCAGCGCTGTAGCAGTTTGCCATAAAAGTGAATCCGAAAAGATTACGGTCACTCTATAAGCGCCCGACATCGATGGGTGACGCAAGGAACATTATAAATGCAAGGCCACAGGATTACTTGGCCACTAACCTGGTCACGACCCTGCCCGTTTGCTGAGTCTGTGTATAGCAGAATGGCAGATCCCACTACAATAAATAACCGTGCTGTTCCTGTTTAATATCGCTGAATAAAAAGCTGATGTCGCTAAAATACTGAGACCCAGCCTCGTGTTTTGAGGTGCATGACAGGAACTCACACATTACAACACACACACACGATCACAATGCTATAGTAAATAGTATACGCTCGTACGGATGTTGACTATATGAGTGAGGCACGCCGACTGAGACTGAGCACGGGAGATGATTACCCACAACCCCGCAGCGAGAGAGAGAGACAAGAACCATCAACTCAGTTGTGATCACGTGACACTCAGCCGACAAAGCGTACACGGACTACTCGTATTGCAAGACCTTGCTCGTTTATCAAGTTAAAATTTATTACAAAATTTAACTCGCCTTGCAAAACGCTCACAAACTAAGGTACTTGCAATCCAAGGTTTTACTGTATATTTATATCCCACCCCAACCAGCCCCAACATAACACACAACCCCAAAAGTGACTGGTGGAATCCTTCTATATAAAAGCGGTCGGGATTTTCCTTCCGTCCCGTGAGTGCTACGCAGGCGCTTAGTTTCACACACACCCCGTCAATTTTGCAATGCATGATGGGATTTGTAGTTTCGTTTTTCCAGGTAAAAGATGATTTTCTACTCCAGACTGTGCGATATCTTCTTCTTCTTTCTTACTATATAAAAGCGGTCGGGATTGTCCTTCCGTCCCGTGAGTGGAAAGCGTAGCGGTATTCCGCTTATCACAGACTTACTACTTTCAGCTTGTGGTATGAAGCGACATGATGTCAGCAGAATTCTGGTGCTCCCATCGTTCCCTTGCTTTTGTGCGCGATGCACTGGAAAAATAGACAAAATTATGTCTCTGGAAATAATTAATGTTGATGGAGTACAAATGCCTCACCGCGTAGTAAATATCAGGGGGGTTCAAAAGGGCGACCTCAATATAGAAAAAAAGTTTAAATTTCATCACAAAAATAACAGAAACTACGAGTATTAAAGTAATACCGCTCCAATGCAATATAACCAAATTCATGAGTTTGTATAAAATATCAAATTGATCTACATATTGAATTGCCTTAAGAAGTGGTCAACTTAAAAGTCGGTCACCTTAAAAGGCGGGTCAGCCTAGTATAATAATAAAAGGTGCAGCAATACAGTAAACATACAATACAAACTCTCCCTTGTTCCTACACTGAACATGAAACAGACAGGAAACGACACACGGAGAACACGAAACACATATAAAAGAGGAAACAGAAGACGAGTAATGAAAGTGAACCTTGTCCAGCTGATAAGTGTCCCCAGTAAATAACATATGAATGGATGAAAATGGTTGTTCACTCCTTCCCCAAACGACAACAAACAGTTTACAGGGTGTAAATTCCATACCGACGTTGTAACAAAGATAGTCAAGAGACATCAAAGGTTTGGGGCAGCCACCCTTATAACATGCCCTGGCTGCAAATGGGTATTTTGTTGAGTTGTGTTCAGGTTGAAATCCAAAACAGAACTGACTTTAGTTTGAGAACATGGTGGCTTTAAGGGATGTGACAGGAAGTGACATCATCTGGGCGGGAACTGGAAATGATGTCTTCAAGACATCATCCCAGGAATCGTGGGAAAGAGGGGTCCTTTCATCTGATTGACTGGCCCAGCGCTGACTCAGCTGTGGAATGGCCAATTAGGGGAGTCAGCTTGATGGCTGAGGTCTCCAGGACTCTAAACAAATCCAAATCATATTATGGGATATCATCTACTGTTAAATTCTGCTACGTACTTCTAAAATTTTTATTTATATACTGTACTGAGGATTTGTTCTGTTCTGTGTATTGTATTGTATTGTGTTGACCTCCTTCTTTTTGACAACCACTGCACACCCAGCCTATCTGGAAAGGGGTCTCTCTTTGAACTGCCTTTCCCAAGGTTTCTTCCATTTTTTCCCTAAAATGTTTTTTTTTTCCTTTGGGAGTTTTTTCTTGTCTTCTTAGAGAGTCAAAGCTAGGGGGCTGTCAAAAGGCTGGGCCTGTTAAAACCCATTGCGGCACTTCTTGTGTGATTTTGGGTTATACAAAAAATAAATTGTATTGTATTGTATTGTATTGTAAGACCGAAAGTGACATCATCCATAGTGCCTGAAACCAGAAGTAACCTCTGTTGGAGGACCGGAAGTGACATCGTCCATGGCATCAGTTCTGGAAGTGACGTTGTCATTAGCGCCTAAAACCGGAAAGTGACATCTACTGGGGAACCGGAAGTGACATCGTGCATGACACCAGTTCTGGAAGTGACGTCAACAATAGCGTCTGAAAAACGGAAGTGACATCGTCCATGGCACCGGTACCGGAAGTGACATCATCAATAGCGCTGGCACATAGTGGGATTTCCCATGGATAGTCTGCAGAGGACAGAGAGAGAAAGTTAGTGCAGCTTGCCACCCCCTGGTCTGGCATGGTATTACTATCATTTAGGCCCTCTAGCTGCCTCCCAGTCGCACGTGTGTGACAGCGTCTTTCTTTAGTTTCCAGTGAAGTTGTAACTGATCCTCCTGCTTTCTTTATATAGCAATGGCCCAGATTGAACTGATGTGATTGACAGGGACAATTACCTCGGGGGGGGGGTCACTGCTCTACAGTTTTCTCCTTCCCCCTTTGTTTCCATGGGGAAAGCATTTAAACAGACACACAATAGACTATATAAACAAGACAGCACTATAAAAGATGCGACTCAGAAGACATTTAAGACGTCCCCATTCATGTTGCACCGCTACAAACTCGTAGAGTTTGGTGTGCTTTCTTATACGCACGCAGATACTCCTTGATTTAGTGTTCTTTTAATTTTCTGCCTTAATCCATGCATTAGCAACCATCTTGTACTACTGTTTAAATTAGCAGAGAATAATACAATTTAATAACAAGCAGGGAATAAAGCCAAACTCCACAGAGCATTACAAAAACATTTTTGTTCTTATCGGCTTTACCGTTTGATCGTCTTCTGCGAGCTGCTAAATTTAGCTGTTATTTTGTCTGAAAACTGCAATAGCCCTAGAAGGCAGCTTTCACGGTCTCTTGGATTTTTCAACCTAAATATAGCCAGAGTTTATCAGGCCGACGCCGTATTAAAGCCTTTGTAGTAATACAGAATATGGAATCTGATCAGAATGCTTCAGTAGGTATTAGAGATAGGAGAGCCGCCAGACGATCTCACCACAGACATCTTCATTGTCACCTTCGTCTGACAGAGTGCAAGAGGGAAGAGGCTTTCTGTGCTGATTACAAGAAACCTCAGTTCCTATGGGACACCATACCAAAAAAAAAAAAAAGAAAATAGCAACCTGGAGGTGACAAGTGACAGTGGCTCCTTATCTGTTTGCACTTTATTATTGATGAGTAACTGCTGTGAGCTGTTTGTGAGCCGAAAGGAGCTGATTCTTAATTTAAGCATAGACTACTTGAAATGTAATTACCCACAGAACTCCATCGAGATGACTGTCTCGTGACTGACCTTCTGAGAGGAGGCATCAGCCGTGGATAGTGACAGTAAATAAATGTAGTGGGGTACAGCTATGGGCGTTCAAAGAGAGAAGACTGTCATAACTGAGCCCGTGTAGCTTTTATTAGAGGACCTTATTAAGAAAAGACCTACTGTTAGTTCAAACAGAGTTGGCCTGGGCTGACACATTTTAAAAAGATTGACTGCAAACGTATGTTTAAACTCCAACATCAGAATTAAACAGAATCATATATGTTGCTGGCACATATGAGAAGTGGTGAATTAAAATGCAGGAAGTCATATCAGTCAGTCATTATCTAACCCGCTATATCCCAGCACAGGATTACGGGGGTCTGCTGGAGCCAATCCCAGCCAACACAGAGTGTAAGGCAGGAACAAATCCCTGGGCAGGGTGCCAGCCCACCACAGGGAAGTCATATCATCTATTGGAAAACATCTTAACCTAAATTTAACCTCCTTAGCGTTTTTTTTTTACCCCCAGAAAAGACTGCCAAACAATGTTGAATTTTTTTTTTCAACAGCAAAAAATGTTATTATGTGTAACCGAAACAAATATATACCAAAATGTCAATGCAGCAGGTCGAGTGTGCCCGGCGCTGCACGTTTCAGCCATGCCACATGCGCTTCAGAAGAGGTCACCCACCTGACACTAAGCACATTCAGGTATTTGGATGGGAGAACATCTTGGGATGCTGCTGTGAGAGGTGTCGGGGGTGCTGTCCCTGTGGTATGTGTGTGGACCCAGATGCCCCCAGTGCAGTGACGGGGGCACTGTGCTGTAAAAAGGGCACCGTCCTTCAGATGAGACGTAAAACTGAGGTCCTGACATCCTGGGTGTTTGTCAAAGTCCAGGCTAAGTTGCCTACAACAGCCTGGTCATTCTGGCCCCCTAATCATTCCCTGTCTCTAACTGGCTATCTCTCCCACTACTTCACCCCCTAATAACTCATGTGTGGTAAGCGTGCTGGCGCAGAAATGGCTGCCGTCATATAATCCACATTAGTGGTGGTTGAAGTGGTTCGTCACTCACTAAAAGTGAGTAGTTAGAAAAGCGTTATATAAATATAACACACTCCTTCTTCTTCTTCTTCTTCTTCTTCTTCTTCTTCTTCTTATTATTATTATTATTATTATTATTATTATTTTTCATCCTTCATGTGATATGTTTTGAAGCAGTCCCCAACGTACATAGGCATTGTTTGTGCAGCTGTCCAAAGATTTTTTTGTAATGCCACCCCACTTGGTCCCCCTCTTGGTGTAAAGTATCAAGTTCCCGATGTACCCAGAGCTCACTTCACACAACATGTAGAACGTGGTACTGAATTGTGCCCATTTGCCTGAGATGCACCATATCCATGACAGCCTTCCCTTATAAGCCCCTGAGACTTTTGCCAATACGTATGTCACGACTGGGAACACACACACCTTCTTATTTTTGACGATCGCCTGATACACATCCCACACTTCGTACAGTTTCGGTGCTGGGTGATTTGCTTCATCGTAGTCATCATTATGAGTGAAATGCAGGTATTTCATTATAGGTCTCATCATCACTATTACTCGATTCAAGCAATGCTTCAGTTTCAGTTTGTTCTAAAACAGGCTTTACGGCTTTTCTTTTGCCATTGTGCTGTTTGGTTGAAGGTCCCCACCACACCATATTGATGAGTTATCATAAAGTGGAAGAACACACATAAATATGAATCATTTTTTGCATCTTGCTGTTATTTAATCCACTAGATGGCAGCAGAACACTGTCCCTGTAAAGTGGATCATTACACATTACCCCAAATCTGACATGGGATGAACCGTAATTACAAAGAATTCTGAGCCCGAGTCACACTGAGGGTTAACACCAAGGAGGCTGAAAAGCTAAGACCCGTCGTTCTGGGTTCGATGCGGGTGTTACGGTCAAACCAGGGTTCCTCTCCTGGTGCCTGTTTAAAGTACTTCCTTTTGTCTTCTTGTAGCGATCCAGTACCGCTAAGATTCACACTGTCGAAGAGACGGTGATTTATTTATTTTTTTAATGGAGATTCCAGGGACGCACCCAGCCTTGGCCCAACCTTCACGCACTCACAAACAGAGACAAAAAGCAATCGGAAATTAAACAGAAAATAAAGAATGTATTAACAGTGTCAGGGATGCCAGGGGCAACGACCCGGCCGGGACGCCGTGAGGGACCGGATATGGGTCTACGCCCACCCAGGATCACGTGGGGGCCACCTTCCTGGTTGCTTTGGGGGCCACGAGTTGAGGGCATGGAAGCCCAACCCTGCAGGGGCTCGTGGTCACCGCCAGGAGGCGCCCCAATGCCTCGGGGACCTGTTGCCTCAGCACTTCCGCCACACCAGGGAGTGCTGGGGGGAAGAATTAAAAGGACACCCAGAGAGCTGCCGGAAGAACAGCTGGCACTTCCGCCACGCTGGGGCGTGGCCAAGAGGGGAATGCCGGGAACCACCTGGAGCTCATCCGGGAGAGTATAAAAGGGGCCGTCTCCCTTCATTCAGGGCTGGAGTTGGATGGAAGAAGGACAAGGCACGTGAGGAGTGTGGAGGCGGCCCGAAGAAAGGCATTTGTGTGGCCAGGACTGTGTGTTGGGTTATTTGTGCACAAGACTGAGTCTGAGTGACTTGTTAATTGTAAATATTATTGTAAATAAATACGTGTGGTGGTGATTAAGAACATGTCCGCCTGTCTGTGTCCGGGTCGGCTCCACAACAGTAATAATAAAAACAACGATCCCACCCCAGTCCCTTTACGGCGATGTACAATAAACATGAAAACAAACCTCAACAATAAACACTCACTATAAAGTCCATGGAAAACAGCAACGGATGAAATGTAATGATGAAGATAGATAGCCCAGAAATCCGCACATTGAAGGGGAATGTAAAGATAGTCCTACCAGTAGTTCCTGAAATGGTGAAGGGGTTCAGGAGCGCTGCTTTCTTCACAGGATGGCCATAAATTCACATACAGTCCTTATGTACACAGAGACGGCGGACAATCCAGACCCCGATCCAGGACAAAATGACTAAATACAGGTATCACAACAGAGGCTAGACAGACAGGAACTTGAGACACAAAACACAAAATACTTGTCTTTTCCTTTTCATCACCGGCCCCTTTTTAAAAGCCACGCTGACCTCCTTTGACTCCAACAGCCCCTGCACCCTCAGCAGAAGACCAATCAGAGCCACTGCAGGGACTGCTGGGAGTTGCAGTTTCAAACTCTAGTAGCACCGCTACAATCTTTGTGTTCTTTTCATTATTTTTCATAGTTTTTTATTATTTTTATACTATTATTTGGTTCATAGCCGCTTATACTGTATTGTACATGTTTTATCTGCCTTGGTGATGCTCTGTTCTAGTGTTCAGTGTGTAATGATCTGATTTTTAGAATATTTCATTCATTTATTTTGACATTATGCCTACAGCATCCGCTATGATGTCCAAAATGTGTAATGTATTTGTTTTTTTGTAATTTTGTGTTGTTCTTTGGTTAACTCAAGTGTGGCTTCTCAGTCAAAGAGCTCTCAGGTTGATGTCATTTCACCTGCTGGAGAGTAGGATGTCCACTCATGGTGGCAGTATCTATCTCTAGAATTTAGTGCCTAACTGACTACGCTTCTGCCGTTTGCCTAGTTTAGGTTCTTTTGACATCACTGTTCAACAACAACAACAACAACATTTATTTATATAGCACATATTCATACAAACAGTAGCTCAAAGTGCTTTACATAATAAAGAATAGAAAAATAAAAAAACACAATATGAAAACAAAATAAATCAGCATTAATTAACATCGAATAAGAGTAAGGTCCAATGGCCAGGGGGGACAGAAAAAACAAAATAAAAACTCCAGACGGCTGGAGAAAAAAAAATAAAATCTGTAGGGATTCCAGACCATGAGACCGCCCAGTCCCCTCTGGGCATTCTACCTAACATAAATGAAACAGTCCTCTTTGGATTTAGGGTTCTCACGGAAAGGCTTGATGATGATGGTCACGTAGAATTCTGCCTTTTAGTCCATCCATCATTGTTGGAGCATCATGAAGCTTTGAGTAGGTGGAGGTGGCGCAGGCCACCATCACAAAGAAACCGGAAAAAGAAACCGAAAAGAGAGTAGGGGTCAGTACGGATTGTAGAGCTACCCTGAATAGTTATTATGAGGAAATTGAACATATAGAGTATCAGGATTAAGTTAAATTAAGTTAAATTGAAGTTATAGAAAGGCCATGTTAAAGTAATATGTTTTCAGCAGTGTTTTAAAGTGCTCCACTATATTACCCTGGCGAATTCCTATTGGCAGGCTATTCCAGATTTTAGGTGCATAACAGCAGAAGGCCGCCTCACCACTTCTTTTAAGTTTTGTTCTTGGAATTCTAAGGAGATACTCATTTGAGGATCTGAGGTTACGATTTGGAATATAAGGTGTCAGACACTCCGATATATAAGAAGGGGCGAGATTATTTAAGGCTTTAAATAATGATTGTATGGACTGGGTGGTGGGCAAGGTCGTGGGGTCCATCGTCTGTGGGGCATCTGTTGGTGAAGAAAGATTCACTGATCTTGACTTTGCTGACAATGCTGTGATCTTCGCGGAGTCAATGGAGGCTCTGATGGGGGCTCTTGAGAGGCTGAGTGAGGAGTCTGAGTGTCTGGGCTTGTGAGGGTCCTGATAAAAACCAAAGAGCCAGGCCTTTAATGACCTCTTGGGCACAGCAGTGTGTCTGTCTGCGGAGAGAGTGTCGACCTTGTCAAGAGGTTTACTTACCTTGACAGTGACATTCAGGTCTCTGGTAACTCTTCCTATGAAGTCAGTAGACGGATTGGGAGAGCATGGGGGGATCATGAGGTCGCTGGAAAGGGGAGTGTGGCGCTCTTGATATCAATGAAAAACGACGAAGGTCCAAGTCTTTAGAGTCCTGGTGCTTCCTGTCTTGCTATATGGTTGCGAGACATGGACGCCATCCAGTGACCTGAGATGAAGACTGGACTCCTTTGGGACTGTGTGTCTCTTCAGAGAGTCCTTGGGTATCGTCGTTTGACTTTGTGTTGCTCACAGAGTCCCGAATGAGGCATATGGCCTGCATTGTGAGGGAGCGTCAGATATGGCACTACGGCCATGTGGCGCAATTCCCCGAGGGTGATCCGGCTCGTAGGATCCTCATTGTTGGGGACCCAAGTGGCTGGACCAAGCCAAAGAGACGCCCATGTAACACCTGGCTGATGCAGTTAGAAGGTCATTTCCAGAAATTGAGACTGGACTGCGTGTCTGCCTGGGGGGTTGCCAATTGGGATCCCGAGTTGGTTTGTCACATGTTGAGTGCAGCAATGCACTTTACCAGTGCATGCTGCCCAACTTGACTTGACATCACTGCTTTATTAAAATAGCTCTTGTAACCATTGCTCTTCTGCCACTTATCCGGGTCTGGCTGACAGAGGCGATAGTCTGAGCAAAAATATCTAGATGTCCCTTTGGTGCTCAGTCGAGGGATATACAGCGGGGAAAATAAGTATTGAACGCATCAATATTTTTATCAGTAAATATATATCTAATGGGGCTCTTGACATGAAATTTTCACCAGATGTCGGTAACAACCCAAGTAATCCACACCTACAGGGTGGTCCAGATCTAATTATGCAGATCCAGATCGTCTGGATTACTTTGATTTATGCGGGGATGATTTCAGTTCGGCGCGAAGACGATTCTTCATGTCGTCATTTCGCACACTTCTCGATGGTCTGGGATTTTTTGGGTGATTTTCTATGTAATAAACTTAATAAGTTATAGCGTAATGAAAATTGCATAATTAGATGTGGACCACCCTATACAAAGAAATCAAAACAAATAAGTCCATAAATGAAGTTATGTGTAATAAAGTGGAATGGCACAGGGAATAAGTATTGAACACGCTGACTGAAATGTATTGAATCCTTAGGAGAAAAGCCTTTGTAGGTGATGACAGCTTCGAGACGCCCCCCGTATGAAGAAACAAGTCGCATGCACTGCTCAGGTGTGACTTGGCCCATTCTTAATTCCACACAAACTGACTTGAAATCTGGAAGGTTCCCAGGGGCCTCTTCTCTGAACTCTGACCTTCAGTTCTTTCTGTAGATTTTCAATTGGATTCAGGTCGGCTGCTTCTTTATTTTCTTTATTCTCTGAAACCAATTGAGAGTTTCCTTGGCTGTGAGTTTGGGATCATCATTGTCTTGCTGAAATGTCCCCCTCA
This sequence comes from Polypterus bichir lapradei, assembly GCA_026402145.1. Classification (NCBI taxonomy): domain Eukaryota; kingdom Metazoa; phylum Chordata; class Cladistia; order Polypteriformes; family Polypteridae; genus Polypterus; species Polypterus bichir. The sequence goes on along the minus strand of JANRMT010062824.1, from coordinate 3,941,914 downwards.
TTTCATCTTCAGCATCCTGGTAGATGGCAGCAGATTCTTATCAAGAATGTCCCGCTACATTTATCCATTCATCTTTCCGTCAATTCTATGAAGTCTGCCAGCCCCACTCCATGATGTTCCCACCTCCAAACTTCACTGTTGGTGTTTTTGGGGGTGATGTGCAGTGTCATTTCTCCTCCAAACATGTGCAACGACATCCAAAGAGTTCAATTTTAGTCTCCTCTGACCAGACTCTACTCTCCTGGTATTTCATTGGCTTGTCCAGATGTTGTGCAGCAAACTTTAAAGGAGCTTCAATGTGCTTTTTCTTCAGCAGTGAAGTCTTGAGCGGTGAGCGTGCTTAGAGGTCATGGCGGTTGAGTGCATCACTTCTTGTTCAATTTCTTTGAAACAATTAGACCTGCTAATTCCAGGTCTTTCTGAAGCTCTTGGCGAGTGGTCCTTGGCTCTTGGACAACTCTTCGGATTATTCTTTTGACTCAGAAATCTTGCGAGGAGCAGCTGGTCGTGGCCGGTTTATGGTGAAATGATGTTCTTTCCACTTCTGGATTAACGGGGCTCACTGGAACATTCAGAAGTTCAGAAATACGTCTGTCACCAATGCTGTCAGTAGGTTTGTGAAGCTCTTTAATTTTACCCATTATGAAATGCTTCTCATGTGACCCCTTGGTAATGACAGGCCATCAATTAGGACTAAACCAGCTGATATTCATTGGCACTGACAGGGAGCTATCAGGATTGACAGATCTCAGCTGATTTCTTGCCTTTCCAGGTCTTATTGCATCTCCTTTTCTTCATGTCTTCAATACTTATTCCCTGTGTCATTCCACTTTATTACACATGACTTATGGACTTATTTGTTAGGATTACTTTGTATGTGTGGATTACTTGGGTTGTTACCAACATTTGGTGTAAATTTCATGTCAACAGCCACACTAGAAATATATTTACTGAGGCACACGTTGATGCGTCCAATGCTTATTTTCCTCGCTGTATTCTCTCCAGCATTTCCTGGGACTGTCCCAAGGTCTGCCATCCTAATCAGATGCCCCAACCAGCTCAGCTGGCCCCTCTTGATTCCCAGGAACAGCAGCTCTACTTTGAGCTCCTCCCAAATGGCCACGCTCCTCTAATGTTGAGTGTGTTCAAGTCAAGGGGGGATTGCACTGAAAAGTAATGAGGTGAGTTTGACCATCAGCTTCTATTTTCGTCGTCAAGAAGATAAATTATTGAAGACCCCGAAATTTTGTCAGAAAACTGAAGTCTCGAGTAATAAACTAGAGCAGGAACATTACCTGAGGCCACAAGATGACAAGGATGTGATAGCACATCGCTCTCCTGTATTCTGCACCTCCTCTGCCTCTTTGGTAATTGTCTCATTAAAGTTCTAGAGGAGGACCACCTGAGGCGAGCTCAGGGCAGGAGGCCTGAGCACCACTGTAATGCTTGACGCCATAATTCAATAATCATTATGGGCTGAGCACAACAGGCCCTAGTAGATGAGTGTGTAACCCAAAAATACCAAAGGAGGGGAGAGGTGGCACAGCGCTGGCCAAATCGTGATGCCAAGCATTTGGGGAGAGTTGTTATGGGTCATAAGAGAAAATCCTAACCCGGTGTCACTGACTCAAGGTGGGGCCTGTCCCCGATCCTAGAAGTGAGTCGCCTCAGGGCTGAAACTGAGGAGGTCAGTTGGGGTTTCAAGCTCAACTAAAATCCTTTTTTCGGTTTGTCGTTCTGAGGTATTGAGTGTTGTTTGATGTAAGGAGAAAAATGAATTTCAATAATTTTAGAATAAGGCTGCAACATAAAAAAGTGTTAAAAATAGTGAAGGGACCCGAGTCCTTTCTGAAGACACCATATATATGCATTTTTATTAACACCCATCAGCCATAACCTTAAAGCCACCTGCCTAATATTGTGTAGGTCCCCCTCGTGCCTGACCCAGCCAGGAATAGAGTCCACAAGACCTCTGAAGGTGTCCTGTTGGTGTCCGCCACCAAGACGTTGGCAGCAGATCCATCAAATCCGGCAAGTTGCAAGATGGTGCCTCCATGGATCTGTTTTGTTTTTCCAGCGCAGCCCACCGATTCTCGTTCAGATTGAGATCCGGGGAGTTTGGAGGCCAACTCAACACATTGAACTCTTTGTCATGTTCCTCAAACCATTCATGAACAATTTTGTTTGTAGAGTGGCAGGGTGGATTCACCTGTTGGAAGAGGCCTCTGTCATCAGCGAATACCATGTGCAACAATCTTTAGGTAGGTGGTACGTGTCAAAGTAATAATAATAATAAGTTGCATTTATAGAGCGCCTTTCACAAACCCAAGGTTACATACAAAGAAAAAAAATGTACACAGAAGACAAAAGTTTCTAAAAAGAGGAAAGTTTTCAGTTGAGATTTAAAGGTGGAGAAAGAGGAGCAATCTTGGAGAGACTGAGGAAGAGGAGTTCCAGAGTTGAGGGGCCATAACACTGAAGGACCTGCCTCCCCCAGGGTGGAGAGTGTGGTGTGTGGGACAGTAAGGAGATTACTGAATGAGGACCTGAGAGAGCGACAAGGAGTATATGGAGCTAAGTGAGCTAGAGAGGGGCAAAGGTTATACAATACAATACAGTTTATTTTTGTATAGCCCAAAATCACACAGGAAGTGCCGCAATGGGCTTTAACAGGCCCTGCCTCTTGACAGCCCCCCAGCCTTGACTCTCTAAGAAGTCAAGGAAAAATGTAGGGCTTTGAAGGTGAGAAGCAGAATCTTGAATTTAGTAACATCCACATGAATTTCAGGACCCAAGATTTCCCAACAGAACATTCCCCAAATCATCAAACTGCCTGCTTAGTCCTCCTGTTGTCCCATAATGCATCCTGCTGCCATCTCTTCCTCGGCACAAACACACCTGGCCATCCACATGACCTTAAACAAAACATAAGTCACCTGTCCAGGCCACCTTCTAACATTGTTCCGTGGTCCAGTTCTGATGCTCACATGCCCCTTTGTAGGTGCTGTCAGCAGTGGACAAGGTCAGTATGGCCAGTCTGACCGGTCTGTGGCTACATAGAAAATTGCAATGTGCTGTATGTTCTGACACTTCTCTCACGTCCAGCATGGAGTTGTTCAGCAACTTGTGCTACAGTATCTCATCTGTGGGGTCAAACCAGACAGACTAGCCTTCTCTCTCTCCACGTACATGAATGAATGAGTCTTGCACACCCGTGAACCCCCGCCGGTACAGCAGTTGTCCTTCCTTGGACCACTTTTGGTAGGTACTGACTACTGCATACTGGGCAGACCCTACAAGACCTGCCGGTTTAGAGATGCTCTGACCCAGCCATCACAATTTGGGCCTTGTCACGACTAATACAGTCGTGGCCAAAAATGTTTAGAGATGCTCTGACCCAGCCATCACAATTTGGGCCTTGTCACGACTAATACAGTCGTGGCCAAAAATGTTAAGAATGACCCAAGTGTTGGTGTTCACAAAGTTTGCTGCTTCAGTGTTTTTAGATCTTTTTGTCAGATGTTTCTATGGTGTACTGAAGTAGAATTACAAGCAGCTCAGAAGTTTCAAAGGCTTTTATTGACAACTAGATAGCCAACGCCCACTGTAGCATACGGCGGTGTAAGAATAGGAACGGAAAACAGTGCATTGCCTTCATCAACCGTTTGTGTCAAGAAATAACCCACTGATAGGAACAGACAGTTGCCGGATCCCGGAATACAGATGACGTTGTACAAAAACCCATCGACAGAGAAGATACTGTTGTTCATTTTATAAGAAAGGCTTAGGAAACAGCCGTCGCAGTATAATAAAAATAGCAAGGAGTGAAACCAATGCCAATGGTCGAGAGAGTACCTTCCTGTAGCAGGCTACGGAAAAGACTCCCAGGCGCAGACATGGCCGAAGTGAAAGGTCACGCGGTCAGGCTAGATATCGGGCGGTGACGTGACACCAATGGGGTCATGAGAGAGGAGAGGGGAAACGCAGTAGTCCAAAGGAGGAATAAGACTCGAGAAAACCTGCGTGGGGTTGTATGGGAGGCTGCAGGCAGCGTGGGGAAGGGTTTGGAAGAGGACGAATAGGAATCGAGAAATGCCGTGTGGGCTGTGTGTGGGCCGGACCGGTTTTGAAGAGGAAGCAGGACAAACCAGAAGAGAAATATATATAAGGGCTAACATGAAGATTATGCACAGAGTCCACTTTGCAGTGTTGGCCCGTCTTTCTTTTTACCTCTGCAATTCACCCTGGCAATTGGTGGGTTTTTGTTTGTCTACCAGCCTCTCAAGGATTGAGTACAAATACTCAATGGGATTAAGGTTTGGGGAGTTTCCTGGCCATGAACCCACAATTTTGATGTTTCGTTCCCCGAGCCACTTGGTTATCACTTTTGCCTTATGGTCCGTTGCTCCATCATGTTGGTCACCAAATTGTTGTTGGATGGTTGGGACAAGTTGCTCTCAGAGGATGTTTTGGTCCCATTCTTTATTCATGGCTGTGTTCTTAGGCCAAATTGTGAATGAGCCCACTGCCTTGGCTGACATGAATGGTCTCAGGATGCTTTACTGTTGGCATGACACAGGACTGATGGTAGCACCGCTGACCTTTTCTTTTTTCTGGATGCCTCAATGCAATACAATACAATGCAATTTATTTTTTGTATACTGTAGCCCAAAATCACACAAGAAATGCCGCAATGGACTTTAACAGGCCCTGCCTCTTGACAGCCCCCCAGCCTTGACTCACTAAGAAGACAAGGAAAAACTCCCAAAAAAACCCTCATAGGGAAAAAATGGAAGAAACCTTGGGAAAGGCAGTTCAAAAAGAGAGACCCCTTTCCAGGTAGGTTGGGCGTGCAGTGGGTGCCAAAAAGAAGGGGGTCAATACAATACATCCAACCCGCTATATCCTAACTACAGGGTCACGGGGGTCTGCTGGAGCCAATCCCAGCCAACACAGGGCACAAGGCAGGAAACAAACCCCGGGCAGGGCACACACACACTAGGGACAATTTAGAATCTCCAAACCACCTAACCTACATTTTTTTTTGGACTGTGGGAGGAATCCCACACGGGGAGAACATGCAAACTCCACGCAGGGAGGACCTGGTAAGCGAACCCAGGTCTCGTAACTGCGAGGCAGCAGCGCTACCCACTGCGCCACCGTGCCGCCCTAATCCTCAATACAGTATAAAAATAAAAATTTTACAAGTATGGAGCAGAATTTCACAGTAGATGATATCACATAATATAAATTTGGATTTGTTCAGATTCCTGGAGACCTCAGCCATCAAGCTGCCTCCCCCAATTGGCCATTCCACAGCTGAAACAGTGCTGGGCCACCAATCCGATGAAAGGAACCCCTGTTTCCCTTGATTCCTGCGATCCTCCATCAGGGATGACTTTACCTTAGGCAGGAAAAACAACTTGGCAGGTGGGCCGTGGCACCAAGTGCCACATTTGAGTACCGAGAAGAAAAACAGAATAGGTGAGGGTTAATATCCAGTTCTAACTATCATATTACTTAGTTTTTAGTGCTAATGACTAACAACAGAGATGCAGTCTGCACAGTTAATCAGCAGCTCTAGTCAGGGTGTGCTAAACTGAAGTAGTGAGATTTGAAAGCTGAGACCGAAGGGGCATCTCTTATAGTAGCAGGCAGACCACTCCATAGTTTAGGGGCCCTGTAAACTAAAAGCTCGACCTCCCACTGTTATTTTATTAATCCTTGGAGTCCTAATCAGACCGGTATCTTGAGATCTTAATGTGCTCTCTGGTTTGTAAGTCATGATAAGTTCAGATAAGTAAGCTGGACTTTGGCCATTTAATGCTTTATATGCTTTATATGTTAAAAGGAGAAACAATCAGGAAGTGGACTCATCAGAGAAAATGACTTTACCTCCAGCAGTCCAATCCCAGAATATCACTTTGTCCCTGATGTTTTTTTTAGCTTCTTTGCTGCCCTTCTTGACACCCACCAGGCCATCCTCTAAAAGTCTTCTTTGCCTCACACCTGCCTGCTGCCATTCCTGATCCAGCTCTGCCCTGTAACTTGAGCAGATCACATGTTTCTGTGCACCTGAATTCATTGTGCCCCCAGCTGTTCCATCATCAAGTGTGCCAAGACCTGTGGCAGCCATACATGCCCACCCCATAACACCCCCTCCACCATGTTTAACAGATGAGGTGGTCTGCTTTGGATCTCAGACAGTTCCTTGTCGTCTCCACACTTTGCTCTTGCCATCACTCTGATGAGGCTCATCTTTGTCTCGTCTGTCCACAAGATCTTTTCCCAGAATTCTGCAGGCTCTTTGAAGTCCTTTATCACCAACTGTAACCTGGCCATCCTGTTTGTGTGGTTTGCACCTTGCAGTGTCTCCTCTGTGTTTCTGTTCATGAAGTCTCTGACACATTCACATCGGCCCCCTGAAGACTATCTCTGATCTGTCATTCAGGCCTTTGGGGCGTTTATTTACTATAGTGAGGATTCATCTGTCATCAGCAGTGGAGGTTTTCTTCCTTGGCCTACCAGTTCCTTTATGATTACTGAGTCCACCAGTGTGTCCTTTTCTTCTTCATGATATTCCAGACAGTTGATTTCAGTCATTCTCAGGTTTCACTGATGTCTCCAGTGGTTTGATTCTTGTTTTTCAGCCTCATGATGGCTTCTTTGACTTTCATTAGCACAGTTCTTGTCCTCATGTTGAACAATGGTGACTCCAGACTGCAAAGGGCAGGAGAAAGCCGAGGTACCTTATGAAGCATTGAAACCCACCTGAAATGGGGAGACTAAAAGTGTCGTGTGACCGAAATGTGAGCAAATCCCCTTAAATGAAGGTCTGCAGTGTGCACTTTAATCACAATGTCTGAATTGTTTGATTTGTAAGTTTGAACTGTGGACCAAAACGTTATGGGGGGCACTGTATGTAGTCAGTGATATCGTGATCAAGGGTCTTGGTTTTCCCAATACCTATGGACAGTCCTAGGGTCTGGTTGGCACCAATAAAGAGGTTCAGAATGGTCTGGAGGTCTTCCACTGAGTGGTCTAAGATGGTACAGCTGTCCATGTATTGGAGGTCATTGACTGTCACCCTTGTCTTGCCCTCGAGGCACAGCAGATTGAGGAGACTACCATTGAGCCAGTGCCGTACCTCAACACCACAAGGAGAGCAGTCAGAGATCAGTAGCAGAATAACATGGCGGCAGAGTGTGAAGAGGGCACAGCCCTGTTTGCCCACCCTCTTTGGAACATTAATGGCATTCATTTCTGCTCCACGGCAGAGGACAGTTGCAGTCATCTTCACCATGCTGAACGAGCCCGGCAATTGCAATTGAAACTAAATGTTAAAAAAATAATTCGGCAAAAAATAATAGCGTTTCAGACTTGTTTGTACTGATACCGATAAATACAAACCAATGGAAAGAAAAATGTTTTGATGGCATCCGTGCCACTTTCTCTCTCTTTTTTTTTCTTTTCCTTTTCGCTTAAAGGGTAATGAATCTCTTCTGAGCATGTGGCTGCCTTTATGGTCCATTAGGTCACTTCAAGAAAAAAAAAAAAAATAATTTAGTGTTGGAGGCCTAAATCAGAAAAAAAATTTGAAATACAACCTACTATCAAAAACCTTTTTAAAAAATTTTTCACCTGACCTGATGAGCCAAATCGAAGCCATGCTAGTGATTTAATGGAGCAATCAGCCGCACGTCAGATCTGATTGATGTTTCTCTTCAGGAGCCTGACAAGTGATTTTATCCCAACTGGTGCAGACAAATATCCCCTGCGAGGAGCCTGTCACTAACCCGGGCCGCTAAGAGATTAGTTCAACCATTACGTGTTTCTTTTGTCCTTGAATTGAAGCCGCTTCCCAACCACCTTTCTCTTTATTACACGGGAATCCCGTTTGTCGCATGCTTAGTGCAAAGGGACTCGTATGACAGATGTTTCATCAAGCGAGGCGCCTACAATCACTGGCCACTTTATTAGGTACACCTCGCTAGTACCCCGTTGGACCCCCTTTGGCCTTCAGAACTGACGTAATTCTTCATGGCGTTGATTCAACAGGGCGCTGGAAACATTCCTCAAGGATTTTGGTTCATATTGACATGGTGGCATCACACAGTTGCTGCAGATTTGTGGGCTGCACATCCATGGTATGAATCTCCTGTTCCAGCACATCTCAAAGGTCTACTGACTGTGGAGGCCATTTGAGCCCAGTGAACTCCTTGTCATTTTCAAGGAACCAGTTTGAGATGATCTGAGCCTTGTGACATGGTGTGTTATCCTGCTGGAAGGAGCCATCAGAAGATGGCGCTCATAAGGGGTTGGACAGGGTCAGTAACAACACTCAGGTAGGCTGTAGCATTTAAACAATACTCAGTTGGTAATAAGGGGCCCAAAGTGTACCAAGAAAATATCAACCACACCAGCAGCACCCAGAACTGTTGATACAAGGCAGGATGCTTTCATGCTGTTGATCCAACCATCCGAATGTCACAGCAGAAATTGAGACTCATCAGACCAGGTGACATTTTTCCAATCTTCTGTTGTCCAGTTTTGGTGTGAATTGTAGCCTCAGTTGCCTGTTCTTAGCTGACAGGAGTGGCACCTGGTGTGGTCTCCTGCTACTGTAGCCCACCTGTTCGACGTGTTGTGTGTTCACTGATGCTCTTCTGCACACCTTACTTGTAATGAGTGCTTATCTGAGTTCCTGTTGCCTTTCTATCGGCTCAGACCAGTCTGGCCATTCTCCTCTGACCTCAACAAGTCCTTTTTTGCCCACTGGATATTTTCCCTTTTTCAGGCCATTCTCTGTAAGCCCCTGAGATGGTTGTGTGTGCAAATCCCAGTAGATCAGCAGTTTCTGAAATACTCAGACCAACATCAACACCATGTTCAAAGTCACTTCAGTCCCCTTTCTTCTCAGTTCTGATGCTCAGTTTGAACTTCAGCAGGTGGTCTTGACAAGGTCTACAGGCCGAAATGCAGTGAGGTGCTGCCCTGTGATTGGCTGATTATCAAACAGGTGTACCTAATAAAGTGGCCAGTGAGTGGATATTCTCGGTATTTATAGAGTCGGCCTGCAGAGGAGTTTCAACGGCAGTTTTAAGTGACTTGGTATAGTGCGCCAAACCCTGCAGTCGCCGTTAACTTGGCCAGATCTACTCTTAATTGCCTTCATCATATTTTTATTGATTTAAATAGAGATTATGTGGTGTCATATGGGAGTTCTGAACTTTTCCTAGGGCAAGAGATTAAACATATTATGTATACATTTATATGTATACTGTCACGCACGCGCGAGTTTGAGACCGCGGACGGACCTTAACACGCTTCAGAAGACATTCGCTGGCAGGGAGTGGCGGGGTACTAACCTTTCTCCTTTGCTTTCTTGCAGAAAAAAAGACGCTCCGCCACCATAAGCCTCATTTTCCCGCAGCACGTTACTTCCGCCCTTCCTCCTCCATTGTTCCTGACGTCATCGATCCCATCTTCCCTCACGGTTCCTTCCCAGCATTCCTCCACTTCCGGCTCCTCCTTCATAAAATGGCCGCCGACGCCATTTTCGGCGTCGTGCATATGAACTGTTTTGAGTTTATATTTTGACCTGTGTTTGTTTATTTGACTGTGGATAATTTTACAGTATACAGGGCCGGAAACCCCAAACCTTTATGCTGTCTCCTTATTTGTCTTTTACAATACATACGTATTATGTTTTTTCTGTCCACCCTGGCCATCGGACCTTACTCCTTTTCTATGTTAACTAATGTTGTCTTTTTTTAATTTCTTATTTTGTCTTTATTTTTCTTTTCTTCATTATGTAAAGCACTTTGAACTACTTTTTGTATGAAAATGTGCTATATAAATAAATGTTGTTGTTATTGTATACAAACCTGGTGCAATGGTAGCGCTGCTGCCTCGCAGTAAGGAGGCGAGGGTTTGTGCCCCGGGACCTCACTATGTGGACTTCGCATGTTCTCCCGGTGTTGGTGTGGCTTTCCTCCCACAGTTCAGATACCTGCAGGGGAAGTGGATTTGCGATACTAAATTGGCATTAGTGTGTGTGTGTGTGTGTATGTAAGTGTGTTCTCCTGCAGTGGAACGGGGATTGTTCCTGCCTTGTGCACTATGCATGCTGGGATAGGCCCCGGCTCCCCCATGTGACTCTGCTCAAGATTAAGCAGACCTAGAAAATAATATGTTATGGGACGAAGCAGGGCCTATGAGGATGAGAGCTGCACCCTCTGTAACTAGCTGTGACACCCTGTGCTCCTAAAACACCAACATGATCCCTCGGGGGGGCATCTTGTAGTTCATGACTGAGATCAGTGCTGCAGAAGAAACAGACACAGACAGGAGAAAAAGTGACAAATCTGTGATTCTTTTAAATAGTGTCCCCCAAAATACAGAGACGCCCAGTGTCATTCCTGTAACACGACACAGTTACAGTGACACACAGAAAGAATGAAAGGACTAATATCTGCTGACCTAAACTCAGCCCCAGCACAAACACTCTGGGACTTGACTGACACAGAAGGAACAAGAAACATAAGAAATACGATAAACGAGACGAGATCATTCAGTCCATCAACTAAGCTGTTGCAACATCTCCTGATCCTTCTTACAGATTGTTGAGGTTTCTGCTTCAACTCTGTGGACCCTCCATAATGTTTGGAACAAAGACCCACTTTGTCCTTGATTTCCCCCTCTGCTCTGCAGTTTAAAACTACAAACCAAACTATTCTGACATTGTCATTAAAGTACACACTGCAGACTTTCATTTAAGGGGATTTGCAGATATTTCGTTCACAGCAACCTTTTTCTCCACAGACCCCCCATTTCAGGGCACCGTAATGTTTGGGACACAGCGTTGGCAGGTCTGTTAAAGCCGTTGTCATATTTAGGATTTCGTCGCATATAGATAGATAGAGTGAAAGGCACTATATGATAGATAGATAGATAGATAGATAGATAGATAGATAGATAGATAGAT
>JANRMT010062824.1:3894206-3920927 GCA_026402145.1 Polypterus bichir lapradei | reverse complement strand
GGTCCTCCCTGCGTGGAGTTTGCATGTTCTCCCCGTGTCTGCGTGGGTTTCCTCCCACAGTCCAAAGACATGCAGGTTAGGTGGATTGGCGATTCTAAATTGTCGCTTGGTGTGTGAGTGTAGATGTGTGTGTCCTGCGGTGGGTTGGCGCCCTGCCCGGGATTGGTTCCTGCCTTGCGCCCTGTGTTGGCTGGGATTGGCTCCAGCAGACCCCCATGACCCTGTGTTCGGATTCAACGGGTTGGAAAATGGATGGATGGAAATCTAAATTATTTTTAAAATATTTTTTTTTCTCAATAACAGTGTTTAATTCATATTTAAATCTTTGTCTCTGAAAAACTGGATGAGGCAGAGCAATTCTTTTGACAGACTTGTATTCAGCACCCTCAAATCTATAGCATACATGTAAAAGTTTCACAGGAGCCAAACAAATTTCTTTTTTGCATCCCACTGTAAGTCGAGTCGGAGGTGGCGATTTGTGATGTCAGCCTCACAAGGGTGTAAAGGTTGCCCTGTACTCTTCCTCCTCAGTCAAGTTTGACAGACTTTACCGTTGGTCTCCTAGTGTTCTTTTTTTCTCAACTTTAGTCTTCCTGATATCCGGTTCATTGATTGGGTTATATAGACCATGATTTGGGGTTTTGGTTAAGCTTGAAAAAACAAAGGCAGTAGCATTTCCTGGTGTGAAAGATCCGCCTGGCAACAGACAGACACGGACTCCAGATGTCCCAAAAACACGCACTGTTTATTAAAACAGTTGCACACACACTATACCACCACAAATCACAAGGCTCAGTTCTGTCCTCTTTTCTTTTCAGCCGCCTCCACACCTCTCTCGCAAGCTCCGGCTTCTCCCTCCCGAATCCGGCTCCCTGAATGGAGTGAGGCGGCCCCTTTTATGGCACACCCGGATGTGCTCCAGGTGCTCCCTGATGATCTTCCGGTAGCACTTCCTGATGTGGCGGAAGTGCTGCCCTTGCACCCGGATGCACTCCGGACTTATCTGGTTCCTTTTCCAGCAGCACTTCCTAGTGTGGCGGAAGTGCTGCACGCCATGGTTCAGGAACCTGGATGCTATCCAGGGGTGCTGCCCTTTTGCATGCCAGGAAAGATATGCCTCTTCTCCTAGTCCTTCCCATCTCGAGGCGTCCCGGTGGGGCAGGGTCCCTGGTCGTCTGCCACACTGGTTACAGATATGGTTTCTGTTTTAGGTTTTATCTCCTGGTCCTCAATTCCAATCATTTTTGCTTTTCTTTTATCTTGGGGCCTGTTGAGACTGACTCATGTCTTGTGTCCAGTTCTGCTAAGATTGGCTGTAGATTCCTGTCACTCTTTGCTGTGGTCATGCAGATTTCAAAATGGATGGATGGATGAATAATAATCATAATTATAATTATAATAATTGTTTATTATTTATTTCCATTTAGGGTCCACGACACTGTTGGTGCAGTAGCCTTAGACTCTGAAGGAAATGTGGCCTGTGCCACCTCAACTGGAGGAATCTGCAACAAAATGGTTGGTCGAGTTGGAGATTCACCAATTATTGGTAAGGACCGTTGACTTTACCCTGCTATGTCATCCTGTGCTCCGCCCCCACACCCCTCCTTCTGACAGGCTGCCTGCCTTTGACCCCGCCCACTGTTTGAATGCATGAACGGCACATCGGAGAGAAGAGCAAAGAAGTGATGCTGGGAACTCACGTCATTAAAAAAAATAATAAATAAAAACGGTCGGAAAGAGGCCATAAGAAAGACTGGATAGAATTCAAAGGCATGTTATAGTTTAAGAGCTGAATGAAATTATGTTTGGGCTGTAATTTTAAAAGACAACTTTACCTGCACTGCACATAGGATGTTTTTCTTTTTTCCTTGCCAATTCGTAGATGGCGAGCTGAGCAGAGAAACCACTAGAAGGTCCAGTGGATTATTGGGATTAAGATGAGAAGGTTTTTTTTTGTTTTTTTTTTGTTTTGTTTTTTTTGCTATTATAATAACCTCAGGGACAGAATATACAGGTGCTGATCATAAAATTAGAATATCATGACAAAGTTGATTTATTTCAATAATTCCATTCAAAAAGTGAAACTTGTATATTAGATTCATTCATTACACACAGACTGATGTATTTTCAAATGTTTATTTCTTTTAATTTTGATGATTATAACTGACAACTAATGAAAGTCCCAAATTCAGTATCTCGGAAAATTAGAATATCAATTAAGACCAATGCAAAAAAAGGATTTTTAGAAATGTTGGCCAACTGAAAGGTATGAACATGAAAAGTATGAGCATGTACAGCACTCAATATTTAGTTGGGGCTCCTTTGGCCTGGATTACTGCAGCAATGCGGCGTGGCATGGAGTTGATCAGTCTGTGGCACTGCTCAGGTGTTATGAGAGCCCATGTTGCTCTGATAGTGGCCTTCAGCTCTTCTGAATTGTTGGGTCTGGCGTATTGTATCTTCCTCTTCACAATACCCCATAGATTTTCTATGGGGTTAAGGTCAGACGAGTTTGCTGGCCAATCAATAACAGGGCTACCTTAAACCAGGTACTGGTAGCTTTGGCACTGTGTGCAGGTGCCAGGTCCTGTTGGAAAATGAAATCTGCATCTCCATAAAGTTCGTCAGCAGCAGGAAGCATGAAGTGCTCTAAAACTTCCTGGTAGACGGCTGCGTTGACCTTGGACCTCAGAAAACACAATGGACCAACACCAGCAGATGACATGGCACCCCAAACCATCACTGACTGTGGAAACTTTACACTGGACCTCAAGCAACGTGGATTCTGTGCCTCTCCTCTCTTCCTCCAGACTCTGGGACCTTGATTTCCAAAGGAAATGCAAAATTTACTTTCATCAGAGAACATAACTTTGGACCACTCAGCAGCAGTCCAGTCGAGACGCTTCTGACGCTGTCTCTTGTTCAAGAGTGGCTTGACACAAGGAATGTGACAGCTGAAACCCATGTCTTGCATACGTCTGTGCGTGGTGGTTCTTGAAGCACTGACTCCAGCTGCAGTCCACTCTTTGTGAATCTCCCCCACAGTTTTCAATGGGTTTTGTTTCACAATCCTCTCCAGGGTACAAGCGGTTATCCCTATTGCTTGTACACTTTTTTCTACCACATCTTGTCCTTCCCTTCGCCTCTCTATTAATGTGCTTGGACACAGAGCTCTGTGAACAGCCAGCCTCTTTAGCAATGACCTTTTGTGTCTTGCCCTCATTGTGCGAGGTGTCAATGGTCGTCTTTTGGACAACTGTCAAGTCAGCAGTCTTCCCCATGATCGTGTAGCCTACAGAACGAGACTGAGAGACCATTTGAAGGCTTTTGCAGGTGTTTTGAGTTCATTAGCTGATTAGAGTGTGGCACCAGGTGTCTTCAATATTGAACCTTTTCACAATATTCTAATTGTCCGAGATACTGAATTTGGGACTTTCATTAGCTGCCAGTTATAATCATCAAAATTAAAAGAAATACACATTTGAAATACATCAGTCTGTGTGTAATGAATGAATCTAATGTACAAGTTTCACTTTTTGAATGGAATTACTGAAATAAATCAACTTTGTCATGATATTCTAATTTTGTGACCGGCACCTGTACAGTATATAAGATAGAATATTTATGGAGGGGGGATATTTTACAAAGGACAAAAAACAGTAATATTCTATTTAGAGCTGGCCATGTGCACAGTAAGTGTTTGTTTCCTCATAAAACCTAAATATATTGGAATAAATACACATAAACATTAATGAAATAAAGAATAACAAGAATGATCTTTTGCTTTTAAAACAAGTCATTATTTGCTGTGGCCTCCCTTATAATAAAAAACTGAAGTGATTGAGCGATCTTCCTCGTCCTTTGCTTGCACAGCTCACCTGGGGTCAGTGACAACTCAGTCTGCCATACTTTTCCCCAGCTTCATGACCCAGAAGCTCTGCCGCCAGCCTAGTGGACCTTAGATGATGGAAAAGCAATGGTGGAGCTGTAAAGGTAGCAGTCATTCAACTGTCTTTCTCTCCCATCTGACCTCTGATGAGCCAAGGAGGTCCATTGCAGGTCTCTGTGACTTTCAGCGCTTTGCTAAGTCAGACTGCAGGTCTTCTTATCCCACTGCTGACACCAATGTAGCTCTTGCACCGAGTGCCACAATGGTTTCTTACACCCTTTACGTGACTCAGTTAGGTGACTCTCTATCCTTAAAACGATTGCTCGCTTTTACCTCACTAATTGGAGCTCTGTTTGCGACTTTAAATGCTTTCTGTTTTTATAGGTGCCCCTACCGCTGCTGATGGAATGCCAGCTGAGACTATGGGTGACTCATCTCTGGCTGATGCGACTTGTCAGTGTCATTACTATACATAAAAAAGAATTGCCCATGTATGAAATGCCTTACAGTGTATGACTGCTACTCCCATTAACAATTAACATGTAATGTTAACGTGTTAATATGATGCGAGGAACGCATCAGAGACACTTAGAGAACAGGGCTTCTGAAACTGCATAGCGATGCACTAAATAAAACGTGAGAAGAGTGACCCTGCCGCTCTTCCTGAAGTGTGGTTGTTAAGTTTCATGGCGCTAAACAGGCCCGACTTAATGGGCCTGAGTGCCTGGAGCACAAAAAGGCTCAGGGCGAAAACACAAGGAGAGGGAAATAAATAATGGAGTTAGTCAGCTGATATGAGGGGTTATAAAATAACCAGCAGCTAAGGCAGCGGTAGCTTACACTTACTGAAATGTGAAAAAGAAAGGGTCCCATCTGAGATCTCCAGTTTCACATATCAGGGCATAACTAAGGACCACCAGGTCCACCTTTTACTTGGTAAACTGGTGGATCAGTTCTGTTTGGATCCTAACTTGGTGGGGTGATTTTTGGACTTTTTAACTAACAGAACACAAAGAGTGAGTGTTAATGGCTGTTTTTCCTGGTATCCCAAGTAGATCAATGGGAATGCCACATGGCCGCTCTCTGTCACCTGTTCTGTTTATCTTAAATACACAAGTGATGGCAGGAGTTCCCACAAGGACAGACATATCCTGAAATTTGCAGGGGACTCTGTCATTATGAGCCTTCCACATGATGAGGAGGACAGCCATGGACATGTTGCTCAATGCTGTAATTACGTATACAAAGTATAGGGAAAGTAATGGAATTGCCCTAAAATTCCATTTCGAGATTTTGATAAATCTCGATGTTTTAGACCTCCGGAAAAATACCATTTTTGGAATTGTGTGTGTGTGTGTAAACACGATAACTTGAGTACGCTTTCACTTAAGTCAACCAAATTTTGCATACAAGTGTTAGGTACAAAATTTAGATTTCTATCAGCGTTTTGAGTTATTTCTGCTAACCTTAAGTGGTACTTTACCTTTTAATTCATGCAGCTGCAGAGTCCAATTTGTTCAACTTTAATTTTATAATAATTGTTCAATATATTATTAATTTGATTTGTTGTTGATGGTTCTTTCATGTACATAATATAAAAATATAATCATTGTCTTGCGGTTTACTCCTCAAATATCCATCCTTATATCTGAGCATACGAGAAACTTTAGGAGAGACCACTCCTGGTTTTTATAGTTTAATATCGCAAAGACAAACAAGATGGCTGCGTATCTTAAGTGTTCCCCTCTTTCTACCATCTCTGCTATAATTAAAGGAGAGAGACAGTGGACATGGCACATCTCTACAAATATACTGGGACAATCCACCTTATTACAAGGACAAGTGTTTATGTACCTGTGTGTCCGTCTGGTTGCTATATCTCTGTTATTCCATCAGGTGACTGAAGTTTGTGACGCACCATCTGTTGGAATGAACAATTGCAATTAATTTTATCACTACACGCATTACAAACAAATGGTGCACTGCAGACACTAACACAGAGGGCTACATGGATTACTTCGTTGTCTCTGTACCCTTGGTTGTTGATTTTTATTTGTAGAGCAATAAGCGTTTTGAATTCTGTTGCTTGTACGGATGCTTCTAAATGCTAAATTCTGAATTATTATTTGGTGTATGGTTGAAGGTAATGATTCTTCTTTGTACAAATCTTGAGTGTGCGCAGTTATGATAACAGTAGTTGTCAGCTTTGTATCTTTGCTTATTTTCTTGGTATTTGTGTGACAGCATCTTATCAATTTGTGCAAATATGTTTCCTTCTGGGATAATAAAGTGCACCTCTCTAAAACTAACTAAAATATTAAATACATTGGATTAATCTAAGGGTGACATGTAGGTACAGACAAGGGTTCACATCCCAGGTCCTCCTTGCCTGGAGTTTGCATGCCCCCCCACCGGTCTGCGTGAGTTTCCATCGGGTGCTCCGGTTTCACCCCTTAGTCCAAAGACATGCAGGTTAGGTGGACTGATGTTGCTAAACTGGCTGTGGTGCGTGAGTGGGTTTGCCCCGCGATCCTCTCAGGATGAAGCAGGTTAGATAATAGACTGATGGTTGAATCTCCCCTGCCCCCAGTCAACCCTGCTTAGAATGTAACAGGCTCTAAAGTGGATGGAGGAATAAATCTAAGATGGTCCCATTAAACAATGTTTTATATTATCATTTGTGGGGGTTTCCTTAAGGGCTCCGGTTTCCCCACACAGTCCAAACACATGCAGGTTAGGTGAATTGAGGTTGCTAAATTGGCTGTGGTGTGTGAGTGGGTTTGCCCCTTGGATGGGCAGGAGTCCTGTCCAGCGGCCTCATGTATGAATGGTGCATACGCACAAAAATGTTGCGCTCAAATCGTGATGTATAAAACCTAAACTTGGTGTAAAGCCACGCACATTTTCACGCTAGCTCAAACCCTGGCGAATGCAAGTTCTCTGCTCGGTTTTGCAAACTGGCACACCCAGCGTCAAAGCAGTGCTTTTGTTCCTGTGTGGTTTCCCTTTCTTTTTCAGATCCACATCCCTGATGCAGCTTTATAAATACACTGAAATTAAACGCATATTGTTTATTAGTGTAATACATCTGATTGTAATTAACCTGTAGCAATATAATGGTCCACAGAATGGTCAAACTATTCTAAATACCATAACTGCTTTAGCATTGTTACTCTCACTGCACCTTCCTCTTCTTCTTTCAGCTGCTCCCGTTAGGGGTTGCCACAACGGATCGTTTTTTTCCGTATTACTCTCACTGCACCACTTGGTGTATTTATATCACTATATCTGTACAGCAGCTGAGTGGAAAGAGAATTATCGGGATACAGCATCAAGCACACGCTGCCACGACAGCATTTTTTCACGTAAGAAACATAGCAAAAGTTAGACCTCTTATATCACTGAAAGATGCTGAGAAATTAGTTCACGCGTTTGTTTTCAGTCGACTAGATTACTGTAACGCACTCCTCTCGGGACCACCCAAAAAAGACATCAATCAATTGCAACGAGTGCAGAATGGAGCTGCTAGAATCCTAACTAGGAAAAGAAAATCCGAACACATTTCTCCAGTTTTGATGTCACTACACTGGTTACCTGTGTCTTTCAGAATTGACTTTAAAATTCTGCTTATGGTTTATAAAGCCTTAAATAATCTCACTCCATCTTATATATCGGAATGTCTGACATCTTATATTCCAAATCGTAACCTTAGATCCTCAAATGAGTGTCTCCTTACAATTCCAAAAGCTAAACTTAAAAGAAGTGGTGAGGCGGGTGGCCTTCTGCTGTTATGCACCTAAAATCTGGAATAGCCTGCTAATAGGAATTCGCCAGGCTAATACAGTAGAGCACTTTAAAAACACTGCTGAAGACACATTACTTTAACATGGCCTTCTCATAAATTCACTTTAACTTAATCCTGATACTCTGTATGATCAATTCATTATCATAACTATTCATGGTGGCTCTAAAATCCGTACTGACCCCTACTCTCTCTTCTGTTTCTTTTTCCGGCTTCTTTGTGGTGGCGGCCTGCGCCACCACCACCTACTCAAAGCATCATGATGCTCCAACATTGATGGACTAAAAGCCAGAAGTCTATGTGACCATCATCATCAAGTCCTTCCGTGAGAACCCTAAATACAAAGAGGACTGTTTCATTTACGTTAGGTAGAATGCCCAGAGGGGACTGGGCGGTCTCATGGTCTGGAATCCCTGCAGATTTTATTTTTTCCTCCAGCCGTCTGGAGTTTTTTTTTTGTTTCTTCTGTCCACCCTGGCCATCGGACCTTACTCTTATTCTATGTTAATTAATGTTGACTTATTTTATTTTCTTATTGTGTCTTTTATTTTTCTATTTCTTCATTATGTAAAGCACTTTGAGCTACATTTTTTTGTATGAAAATGTGCTATATAAATACATGTTGCTGTTGTTGCCTCAGCCATGCACACAGTCTATTTGAACTGCTCTCATACGACAAACGCTTTAGAGCCTTTGCTGTACTGACTTCGCGGTTCAGAAACAGTTTCATCCCAAGAGCTCTAAACACACTCAATCAGTCCATCAAGTGCTCCTTATTAGTACAATCACCTCATTGTAAACTTGCACTACAGTTATAATATCGCACAACCTGAGCCACTTTATAAAGAGTGTATTTACATATGTTGACGATATCATTTGAAAAATGAAATGCAGCAAAATGTTTATTACATTATACAGATAAAACTTCATTTAAATAATCTATATTGTTAATAATTAAACATGTGAGGACACGGTGCCGCAGCGCTTACAAGGAGCTGGTGCCCCCGTTCACGGATTGTTCCTGCCTCGCACTGTATTCTCATGGAGCTGGCATGACCCTGGATGGATAGATGGATAGAATAATTAAACACGTACTACAAAGATATTTCAATGTTCCTCAAAAGTTTTGAAGAATCAGCGTTCTCAGCTTACAGATGGCTTGACATCTATTACTGAGCTGATTGTGTGGTGATTGGTTACTTGGAAAAAGAAAAGGAAGGACAGGAATTGGAGGTCAATATGTTTGAGAGAGACAGTACTGCTGCAATAAATTATTTCATCGAAGGTCGCACACGGTGCAGCAAGCATCTTGCATGAGGTATGAACAATCTCTGGACAGGGCGCCAGCTTGTCACTATCACTGTGCCTCCATGTTCCCATGTTTAATAACATACTTTAATTCCTATCATCATGAAAATGATATCAAGTATACTGTACATCTCAGTATTTTAATTATTCAGAGAGCTGTAATATCACAAATGTAATGGATTCTGTGTCCTGTCGGAGGAAGAGAAAATGCGTTTTAAGAAGCACGTAGTGATTCACACACATAGAGCACATAGAAGATCAAATACAAAACAAAGCATTTAACGTGCTACTTTAGTTACAATGGGATTTGAGAAACTAGTAAATGAAACGATTTAAAGATGAAGTTTATGATGTTCTACTTTAATGACAAAAACTTATGTGATTAAAGTGGAAATTTCAAGATTAAAGTTGACATTTCGTGCTTTTTTCCGACTGTGTGCCCATTTATTTTTTCTCTGTACCCTAATACGCTTTCATAGGACACTCAGATGGTGGGCTATGACTCGACTTTTCATGGCGACTTTGATATCTGACAACTTTTTTTTTATTTCGGGCACTGTGCAACTTTGTGAACTTGAGCTTTCAAGTTTCTCCAACACTCTGTGTCACTCGATCAACTTCCTTTTGTTGTTTATATCACTGTTCAAGCCAACAAATAGTACGTTTTTCTTTGCCTCCACTTGGTATTTGCTGAAATTCTTCTATTTTTCTCCTGTGCTTTTGCCATTGCCTTTTCACAGAATGCTGAGCTTAAGGGCTATTTATATTGATTTGCATATTTAAAGAGGCATCATTCTGGGAGGAGACGGGGAGTGACAGCTGGCGCATGTACGCGCGTTACTTTTCACGCTGATCGGGATTTATGGAGCAGAAGAACGTGGAAGTTGGCGTTTACTCCAATTTATGCATCTGGATTTTTTTGTGTGTATGCACATTTCCACTTTTGTCCATACGCCAAGTTTTAGTGTGAATTCTACGCACAGCGTTATGCATGAGGCTCCTGGTGTCCTTCCTGCTTTGTACTTTAAGCTAGCTAGGATAGGCCCCAGCTCCCTTGCAGCCCTGTTCAGAATGAAGCAGGTTGGAACATGGATGAATGAATTAGTCAAAGACAGGGGTGGGCAAAGTCAGTCCTGGAGGGCCACAGTGGTTGCAGGTTTTTGTTCCAACCCAGTTGCTTAATTTGAAAACAATTGTTGCCAATAATTTAATGGCTTGTTAATGCTTTAACTCTGCAATGTTAAGTCATTCTCATATCTTACATTACATCCATCCATCCATTTTCCAACCCGCTGAATCCAAACACAGGGTCATGGGGGTCTGCTGGAGCCAATCCCAGCCAACACAGGACACAAGGCAGGAACCAATCCTGGGCAGGGTGCCAACCCACCACAGGGCACACACAAACACGGGCCAATTTAGAATCGCCAATCCACCTAACCTGCATGTCTTTGGACTGTGGGAGGAAGCCCACGCAGACATGGGGAGAACATGCAAACCTGGGTCTCCTAACTGCAAGGCAGCAGCGCTACCCACTGCACCACTGTGCCGCCCTACATTACATCCAAATGATATGAAGTGTAAAATGGATGAGTAATTCTCATTCCTTCACTCTTTTCTCTTCATTTTCCTTCCAAGTATTTAATTAAACCCAATAGTGCATGATAAATACATACAGGTGTAAATGGAAACAAGCTAAATGGAGAACTGCTGCTTTCTTTTGTCATTTGCATTTTATTGCTAATATAGAGCAATTAAAAATGAGAAT
Source organism: Polypterus bichir lapradei (assembly GCA_026402145.1). NCBI lineage: Eukaryota > Metazoa > Chordata > Cladistia > Polypteriformes > Polypteridae > Polypterus > Polypterus bichir. Next base: position 3,910,160 of record JANRMT010062824.1, on the reverse strand, counting down.
ACATCTGTTTAAGACTAAAATAAGCAATAAGGGTTCAAAATCTTAATAAGCTAGACAACGAAAATGAAGCAGAAGTGTTACTTGAGCAATAAGTGCTTCTTAATAAGCAAGTGGGTTGGAACAAAAACCTGCAGCCACTGCGGCCGTCCAGGAACGACTTTGCCCACCCCTGGTCTAGGATGATACCATTAGACGTGTTTCATGTTGTCATCTGAGTAGATTTCCTCCAGGAGCTCTTGTTTCCTCCTACAGTCCGTTGACTTGCAGGTTAGATGGATTGGTGCTACCAAAATGGCGGTTGTGTGTCCTTTATTTTTTCTCTGAGATGGACAGGCGTCCTGCCCAGGGGTTCTTCCTATCCTATGCCACCTATGGTTGGGGACAAGCTCCCCTCCAACTCTGTTCAGAATAAAGGTTGTAACATGAAAGAATAGATGCGTCTAAGATGATACCATGAAAGACGTTTTACTTTTAGATTTCCTCCTGGGGGCTTTGGTGCTGCTCAAATGGCTGTGGTGTGTGTGTGTTTGTCCAGAGATGAACAGGCATCCTGTCCAGCGGTTGTTCCTGCCTTGTGCCCTATGCTTGCTGGGATGGGCTCCTGTGACCTTGTTCAGGACAAAGCAGGTTGGAATCCAGATGGATGGATGAATATGATATGATACCATAAAAGATGTCATCTGAGTAGATTTCCTCCCACCATTCAAAAACTTAAAGGTTAGGTGTATTGGGATTGCTAAATTGGTTCCGGTGTGTGGGGGGGGGTGCTTGTCTGTGTGTTCACCCTGATGCCCTGTTCAGTGCTTTTTCCTTATGCTTGCTGTGATCGACTCCATCCGCACCACGACCCTGCTTAGGGTTAGTAGTGTCAGGTACGAGGGACAGGCAGAGTCCAAAGAAAAGCTGGGATGCCAAAAATCAAAATTTAATAAAAAATCAACAAACAAATAAAAAGACTCTTGGTAGCAGAATAAATAAGCTTTTGATGGCACGTGCAGTAAAACAAGCACACACAAATTGTCACCTCTGATGACTCTCTGCTGAAGGCCCATCTTTGGATCAAGCCTGAGACACCTCATTCTGGGAACAGCCACCCTTATATGGTATGGGCGGGGTGTCTCAGAGTGATGAGGGTGGAGTCATTGACCACAAGGGGGCGTGTCTTTAAGAAGAGACAGGAGTCTTGGTGACTGCGCCCACTCTCGTCCCAGAGTGGCATTGCATACCTGATCTGAACCAGTAAGGTGATCCACAGACGCACATGTGTGACACCAGGTATGGAAATGGATGCGTTGCCAGGAAAGAATTTTGCCTTCCACAATTCTGAATGGGATTAAATAGAATTTGTAATGTCACGTTGTGCTGCATTGCCTGTCACGAGGTGATTTATAATGCATGTGTTTTCAATGTGTTTTTCTTTATTTCTGCATCCTTCAAACAGGGTCTGGTGGCTATGCTGACAACAACATTGGTGCAGTGTCCTGTACCGGCCATGGAGAATCCATTATGAAAGTTACTCTTGCAAGACTCATTCTTTTCCACATGGAACAAGGTAGAGTAGATGATCAAAAAAAAAAAAAGTCATTTTCTTTTTATGAGTTATATTGTTCTGGTATATTAACTATAATAGACTATTTGCTCAAAAGCACCAAGAGATAAAATAAGGACAGTGAGGCGCATCTTCTGCATTCGACATGTCTTATTACACACGTGTTTTTAATGATATTCTAATTAGCAATCCCCAGAATTCTTTTAAAGGACAAAATAAAAATCACCTTTATGGTCACAGATTCTTGTCTCGATGGGGGTCACATACACAGCTTGTGCGTCATCCAGGATGGCCTACCAAGGGTACAATGACCTCGTGTTATCTGAGACCACTATCTGAATACTGAATCAGGCAGCATGGTGGGGCAGTGGTTACGTCCAGAGCTCCGGGTTCAAATACTGACCCCGTCCACTGGGAAGGGTTTGTAGATTTTCCTTGTGTCTCTTCGTCCACAACGAAGTGCGATTTTGAATAAATAATTGGGGGTCTCGGAGTGTGCAGGCTCCATGCGGGTGCTCTGCTCCGAGGTTGTTTTAGGTGCTTGGTTGATTGCACATTCAAGTGCAAATGTGAGCAGGTCGGTCAAGTGCGTCATTCACACCTTGGAGCAGGTGGAGGACAACATCTGCACCCAATTGGTGCTATGAAATGAGCCTGCATGGCGAAATCAGGGGACAAAGAGAGACAACGTGAATGAACGGAGGTTAAGGGGAGAAAGATTAAGAGGCAGGATTGAGGAGGAGCCCATTGGGTGTGGAACAGAAGCAGGTGGTCGTGAAGATGGCCCTGATAGAAGCACACAGCCAGTGCTTGAGGGGCAGAAGTCGCTCCTGCTGAGCAATCTGGGAGTAGGGGGCGACCCAGCGCTCCTACCTTAAGGCTGCACTGTGGCAGTGGACGGAGATTGGGCAAGGCTTGGCGTGGCGCCCGACTCACTGTGCCCGTTGGTGGACATCTCCTCTGGCTGCAGACGTCCTGTCTGGGGTCGGCAGTGGAGACGTTAGTTTTTTCAAAGGAGGCAGTGTGGCTCGGGATTGTTTTAAAGAATATTTTTCAGCCCTTGTTTTTAACATCATTTTTATGGATATGCAGTACAGTATTTATCGGCATTTGACTTTTTAAAATCTACGATGAGCTACATTTTATGGATTATGTATTTATTTTTGGTAAAAGTTGAAGCACTGCACTGCACTTTTGACTGGCTGAACACGCTAAGAATAAAAGCCCCTTGCTGACTGGTTGTGTTCTCATTTGCTCGGCTCATCCTCGGATTAGTTATCGACAGTTTCGGGTTCAAGTGTCCCCCGCAATTAGCTGTGGAGTGTGGCACCAACGTGGACCATTACAGTCCCCAGGGTGATGGTGTGAGGAACCTCATCAGAATTGGGTGATATTAAGAGTGTTGACCAGCAGGGGTCAGCGCTGGCACTGCTGCTATTTTTACCATACAGGGTGGTCCAGATGTAATTATGCAAATTTAGATCCTCTGGATGACTTTGATTTATGCGGGGACGATTTCAGTTCGGCGCAAAGACGATTCTTCGGGTGATTTTCTATGTAATAAACTTAATAGGTTATAGCATAATGAAAATTGCATAATTAGATCTGGACCCCCCAATATAGAAATGATTTAGATAGCAATACAAGTAACAAGCTTGTTAAGTTTGCAGATGATACCAAGATAGGTGGACTGGCAGAAAATTTGGAATCCGTTAAATCATTACAGAAGGACTTGGATAGCAAGAGTTGTGGCAGATGAAAATTTATGTCACATGTACGAAGTTAAAATGTGCGGTATGAATACACAATGGGAGGTCTGAAAATCGAGAGTCCACCTTATGAGAAGGATTTAGGAGTCGTAGTGGACTCTAAGCTATCGACTTGTCGACAGTGTTCAGAAGCCATTAAGAAGGTGTCACAGACGGCTGGGGTTCTTACCCTGCCGGGACGCCTAGAAGGTCCGGAAGGTGGCAGTAAAAGCTTCCGGGTCAGGAGGACACAACCGCCCTGGAGCAGGAGAGGACCACGGGAGAGGTGGAGAGACTTTTCAACTCGTTGGTCCCCCGTGGCCACCGCCAGGGGGCATCTTAAGCCTCCTAGAACCTGGGAGAACATTACTTCCGCCACACTTGGCAAGATGGCGGAGGAACCTGCCAGGGACACCCGGAGTGCTTCCGGGGCAAAGGGCAGCACTTCCGCCACAACAGGAAGTGCTGCCGGAAGATCGTCATCAGCCACCTGGAGCACATCCGGGCGGGAATAAAAGGCGCCGCCTCCCAGCAATCTGGGAGCTAGAGTCGGGAGAGGGAGCAGGACGAAGCTCCCAGGAGGAGATTGGCGGCTAAGGACTTAGAGAAAGAAAGTTCATTGTGGGTGATTATTGCTGTGTGCTTTGTGTCGTGTTTGGAACTGTCTTTATTTATGTTAAATAAACGTGTGGCTTTTATAAAGATGTGGTCTCCGACTGGTGGTGTCCGGGCAAGTCTCACAAAGGCTAACAGAGTGTCAGTTTATATAGCGCCTTGATGTGTGGAGTACAAGTCACAGGAGGTTCTGCTCAAGCTTTATAACACCCTGGTGAGGACTCATCTGAAGTCCTGTGTGCAACTTGTGAAGGGTAAATTTCGCACAAACATTAGGAAGTTTTTCTTTACGCAGAGAACGGTAGACCCTTGGAATAAGTGACCAAGTAGTGCGGTGGACAGTAAGACTTTAGGGACTTTCAAAACTCGACTTGATGTTTTTTTGGAAGAAATAAGTGGATAGGACTGACAGGCTTTGTTGGGCTGAATGGCCAGTACAGAATGGTCTCCAATTCAAAACCACACTTCAGATCAATAGAATGAGTTTGTCTGCCGCTTCCTGACCAGTGACCAATGAAATCGCTCAGGTACATCTCATCCCTGCTTTGCTTTGTTTAACCAGTTTATGGCCTTCCTGCGGTGGATGGCTTATAGGCGCCAAGTCCAAACACAGTCACCCTTGCCAAGCTGCTCTGATGCTCCATCTCCCTTCATGAGTCCATCCAAAAGGGGGGTTAGTTAGGTGAACATCAAACCTCCTGAAACACCATCTGATATTGCATTTGCTTTGTCTAGCTTGCAAATAAGAACATGGAAAATATTTATCAAATCATATGCAATACGTGACACCACCACCACAAGATTCACCAATACGCTGAAAGAATTCTGCTTTATAAATGCCTTTGAGGATTTTGAATCTGTGCCCGTATTTATCAAGCATCTCACAGTAGGAAAACAGTCCTGATTGGCTTCAAAATTCTTAGAGTAGCACAATCTTGGTGCTTCTGTTAGGCTGTGAATTAGTTATTGTTAAATAAATGTGCCTGTTTTACTTCCATTCAGTGTGTGTGTGGCTTGGTCTTTCCATCTCGGTGCTCATTACAGTATCATTCTAGGGGTTGCAGAAAAGTGACAACAATTACGTTCAGCTTACTACAGTATTTTACCATGTTTTTTTTTCCTATTTCAACTACAACTTTTATTATTATTATTATTATAAGTATTATTATTATTATTATGATTTCCAAGAAAACTACAAAAGACCTTCACGGGTGCCATCATGCAGCTTTAAGTGCCACACAATTGTGACGTTTTCTCCAGGGTAACTCCGCTCCTCGCTGGGACGGGGTGTAGGACGCGTCGTAACTTCTTCTCATGTCCTACTCTGAGTGAGGTGGAGCAAATTCTTATCCCAGTCAGATTTCTAGTGCCATCCCTAGGAGTAATTTTGTGACTCTTGATTAATACGGGCACAGACTCTGAAGCTGTGAGGCAGTTCCACCCTTACAGCATCTGATTAAAAGGGAAATTGATGTCAGCCTTTACAGTACATCAACAAAAGCTGAAATGTGTGTATTCTTGGCAGGCTTATCCTGCAAAATCCTCTGAACATTTGTATTGTACTAGGAGATGTCTTTATATTGTGCTCACCTTATCTTCCCACTTTCGGTTTAAATGAAATACGTGCATAATAGCTTTCCGACTCATTTGTGCATTGGCCTATTCTGCAGCTGCTACCGACTCATTTTAATATTTGACTGAATCAGAAAACGGCAACAACGCACGTCACCATGCTGACTAAACACGAGTGTGAAGGCGGCAAGAACAAAGCATTCATTCGTAAGTCATTTGACACTTATGGAAAATATATGGAGAAATGCATTGTTCCATAAGAATACCGTGCATATTGTGCTGTCACTTGGTGTGATTCATACACAACGACAGACAGCGCACTACAGAAGAAAATCAAACAAACTGTTTAAATGTGAATAAACCATTGGAAATCATGTACTGTAGCTTTGTAGCTATAAAACACCTCATTATAGGTGTCCATCCTAAAACACCTCACTATGAAATGGTCCATCCGGCTCTCTACCCTGAAACACCTTATTATTGAATGGTCCATCTTGCTGTCCATCCTAAAACACCTCACCATGGAATGGTCCATCCGGTTGTCCATTCTAAAACACCTCACTATGGAATGGTACATCCTGCTGTCCATCTTAAAACACCTCACTATGGAATGGTCCATCCAGTTCTCCAACCTGAAACACCTCACTATGAAATGGTCCATCCGGTTGTTCATCCTGAAACACCTTATTATGGAATGGTCCATTTTGTTGTCCATCCCCAAACACCTCACTATAGAATGGTCCATCTGGCTGTCCATCCTCAAACACTTCACTATGGAATGGTCCATCCTGCTGTCCATCCTTAAACACCTCACTATGGAATGGTCCATCTGGTTGTCCATCCTGAAACACCTCATAATGGAAAGGTCCATTTTGTTGTCCATCCTCAAACACCTCATTATGGAATGGTCCATCCTGCTGTCCATCCTAAAACACCTCACTACGGAATGGTCCATCCAGCTGTCCATCCTATCAGCCCCCTGACACTCAGTACTGGGGTGGAGAAGTCAACTTTGGGTAGATGACCAGAGCCAATCTTGGACAGGGCATCAATCCTCCAGAGGGGACGCAATGACTTATGAGGGTCATCACCAGTCAGCCTGACCTCCAGGTCCTTGGGATTTTAGCAGTAAACCTTGGACAAAAACACAGTAACATGAAGAGAATATGTTAAGTCTGCACAAATAAAGACGTTTAAACCTAAAAATCCCAAACTCTGTGCTGGAGACCCTCTGTGGCGGCAGGTTTTTATTCCAACCAAACTCACAATAAGTGATAATAAATGATAATAATTGATCTCATTTAGTCAGCTGGTCTATTTTGTTCTCTTCTCTTATTCAGCATTCAGAAAAGCACAAGAGCATGATTTTTAAATTATAAGACATTTCGAAAATTTCTGTTTTTCGCTATGGCTTTTTGTTGTTTTCCTATTATTTTTCCCTTTTCTGTATAGTCCGCTCCCTTCATTGTATCCTAATAGTGACAATTTAAAAACGAGTAAAGCAGACACCCGGGCAATCAACACTAAAAGATGAAAGGCTGCAACTGCTTCAGCGTCAGACTCTCTGATTAGTCAATAATGGCAAGGCAGAATGGAAATCAGGATGAACATAACTAAAAAGTAAAAAAAATACATTATCCACATACAATTGCTTAATTTTTATTAAAATGTATTAGCACACTTAACTTTTGTAATTTCTTCATTGACCATGTGGCGGATGACTATCATACTTACCCAGCCGGGAAGGCCGTAAAGTGGAAGGACCGGGGGAGAGAATACATACAGGACAGTACCTCCCTCTGGCCGCTAGATGGCAGTCTCTCTCTCTGGGTAGCACCACGGTTTCCCTCAAGGCTTCATGGGAATTGGAGTTCGGTGACTCAGCCCTGTTGGGTGCTGCCCTTGGGGTGGGGTCTGTGGGGACTGGGGAACCCTACTTGGTGGGGCTCCAGCCTTACCCACAAATTTTCTTGGGCCAAGCCTTCGGGACACCGGAAGTCACTTAAAAGGAGTCGCCTGCCTTCAGCCAGATTTGGGAGGAGGAAGAGTGATGAAGCTTGCCAGGAGGAGTGGAGGCAGAGAGAGTGAGAGCATGAAAGAAAAAAAGAGAAGAAAGAAGAAAAATTCATTGCTGTGCTGTATATTATGCTTTGGAGCTGTGCTTGCTGTGTGGGGAAAGAAAGAAAAGCCTTCCTACTTCTAAATAAAAGGTGTGTGTTGTGCTGATCCTGTGTGCACGTCTGTTTGTGTCGGGTTCGGGGAGTTGGTGCGCTCCCTGGTGGCCACAACCCCAAATCACAGCAACTGGGAAATAAGAGCTCACTTACCTAGGCTACAAGTCCAATCAAAAACAGAAGTTGATTGGAACAGAAGCCTGCAGCCCCCAGGGGGTCCCCACAGAGTTTGGGAAGCACTGCTCTACACCAGGGTCTGGTATATTCTAGAATGAACAACCCTTTTGTTGCCAAAATAAAAGTCCAATTTAGAACAGGCAGAACAAAAAAGAAGTCCTACCCTACACTCAGTATTTTCTTTTGGGTTTACGATTCTGATTCTTGACTCACGTATCTGGCTTCGCAGAAGATCAGTTTGTCAGTACCTATTTCGTTTTGTTCTCGTTTCAACTTCTGGTCCCAAAATATGCAGTAAATCATTCTGTTTTGTCAGAACCGTCCATACTTGTGAGTGACATGAAGATCAGATCAGTCATCCCATAGGGTCCCCATACCTTTTCTTGCCAGTGCAGCACGGTTAGAATTCAACTCTGAATTCTGCGTTAATTTCTTCCTATGCAGGAGTAAAGTGATGTCCACCTACGTGACTCATTTCATTCTTCTTAATTAATTTTTTTCCATCTAGTCATAAACATTGGGGTATAAAAATATAATAATCATGATAAGGAGGCACAGCAGCAGAGCGAGAACTCCGGGCCCCCAGATGCCATGCTGTACATCCTAAGCCGGTCGGATGAACAGAGCGAGCTGTGTGAAGATTACAGGAAAGCCGAGTGGAGCAGATGTGTCTGAACAGACCTGAGACAAGAGGCTCATTCAGCACCAATCGTTACAGCATTCCCGGAAAAGGGATAAGCAGCTCTATTACTTTTACCGTCTTCCTTCTTTGAAAGTCAAAGCACGGATTTCTTCTAGTAAGTCCCAGTGTGAAGATCTTCAGCAGTGAGCCTCACCCTGTGTGTTTGAATGTGTGCTGCGGGTCAAAGCCACTTCTTCATATCTTGCTTGGGCGTCTCATTAACAGCCCACTGTGCTGAAGCCGCATCAGCGTGTGATTCTGAGGACCGTGAAGGGATTTGGAAAAATGTTGGCTTTCTCACTTGCATCACACTGTGCACCAGTGGTGTTCAGAAGGTTCTGGAAGAGCCTGAGGGTCTCCGACTTAGACATGAGAGGCTCCCTTCTCTGCACGGCTGAAACCTTCTTCTGCTGGTCGGTGAGCTGCATGCCACTTGAGGTTTGAACTACTACTGCCTGTTACGCTCATAAGAAGTTTACAGAGTAATCATGACTTGCTTTTGGTCTGCTTGGCATGGATGCTGATCTCAGCTTTACATGGGTAGCTTTTTTCTGTCAACTGGGGACATTGTCTCTTAGTTTGGCAATCATGTATTATTTTCACTAATTGTAAAAAAAAACACTGTATTATTATTTCACCATACAAGGACAAGGGCTTTTGAGAGCACTGCAAGAGCTGTAGACCCCTTACTTTGCTCACTGCACCAGGCGAGATCTTTGCGTGATCTTCTAACATTTCTTACAACAACTAACCTCAAAAATGGTGCGCAGGCCTCAAAATTAACAAAAGCCAAACCCACCCTCTTTGTAAGTCTGGACCCACTGCTTAATTACACATCCTAGGCAGCCTAGCCCCAACTCAAATGGCAGCCCTCTGGCCTGCACAGGCCCAAAAATGGGGTTAAGGCTTCTTTTTAACCTTTTCACCCCTGGATTTTCTGTTTTGATGGGAAACATTATTTTGTGAGATATTCTACCTTTGGGGTGTCTAGGGAGCTCAAAAATGAAAAAAACAAAATTATTATTATTATACAATAGCTGCCAAATACTTCCAATACTACTTGTTTCACTTCCATGTTTCGCAGACCGTATGCCAGTCTCTCCGGTCTGCGCTAATAGTAGCACGCCAGCTTCCAATGGCTGCAAATGTACCTGTGCTTTTAAAAAATGGCTGCATATACAGGGTTATTCAAAAGGTTCAGAAAGTTTGCTCCAATGGACCACATGAGCACCATGTGTATCACAACAAACATCAAAATGTAGATCATTTCTTGTCACACACGAGTCAGCTGTTCCCTCGTTACTGAATTCACAGCTTCCTCAATTCAGTGTCGCAAATCTTGAAGATTAGTGGGCATAGGTGGAACAGACACTCTTTCTTTATTGTACCCACATACATAAAAATTGCAGGGGGTAAGGTCTGCAGATCTGGGAGTCAGGACCTTGGTTTTACATCTCATCCAAAGGACGGCGCCATTTTTACAGCACAGTGTCCCCCATTACTGCACTGGTGGCATTGGGATCCACATTCAGACCACACCAACATCTCTTCCAGTAGCAAACCAAGTTTTTCCTACATGGCCTCCCATCCAAGTACTGGCCGGGCCTGACCAGGCTTAGCTTCAGGAGGATGATGTATTCTGAAAAAATAAAATAAAAATTAATTTCCTTAAAATTTCAAGAAATTACTAACAAATTCCAAAAAAAGACCACAAGAGAAAGTGCAAATACAAATTATAGAAAACTCAAGATAGAGAACATTATCCTTCAATAGAACAGGGGTTCAAACTCTCATGATTTGGGGTGTTTACAATTTTTTTTATGCAGTTGTCTTTACCTCTCTTCTCAATTTTAATTTTTTTTGTTGTTATAAAGATTCATATCCTGGCATTTATTTGTAATCTGGACTTCTTGTTCAGTTATTAATAATTATTTTGCATTGTTTCCAACTCCTGGATGTCATGTTTCAGGAAAGGTTCCTCCCCTGTTTGGGATTCAGATTTGTATTTGGTGTCTGTTGTGGAGCCGACCCGGACACAGACAGGCAGACATGTTGTAAATCACCACCACACATATTTATTTACAATTATTTACAACTATTAAGTCACTCAGACTCAGTCCAATTAGTGCACAAACCCCAACACACAATCCTGGCCACAAAAAATGCCTCTCTTCGGGCCGTCTCCACTCTCTTCTGCTTCGTCCGTCCTTCTTCCACCCGACTCTAGCCCTGAATGAAGGGAGACGGCCCCTTTTATCCATGTCCCAGATGAGCTCCAGGTGTTTCCGACACTACCCCGTTGGCCACGCCCCAGCGTGGCTGAAGTGCCGGCTGTTCTCCCGGCAGCTCTCCTGGTGTCCTTTTAATTCTTCCCCCCAGCACTTCCTGGTGTGGCGGAAGTGCTGAGGTAACAGGTCCCCAAGGCATTGGGGCGCCTCCTGGCGGTGACCACGGGCCCCTACAGGGCGGGGCTTCCATGCCTTCAATCCGTGGCCCCCAAAGCAACCAGGATGGCGGCCCCCACGTGATCCAGGGTGGGCGCAGACCCACATCCGGTCCCTCACGGCGTCCCGGCCGGGTCGTTGCCCCGGCATCCCTGACACTGTTTTAATTCATTTTTTATTCTTTTCATGTTGATGATGTGCATCCTTCTTTATTTTTGGCTCTATCTATGTATACTAGCTGTCTTTGTTATATTCCTTGTGTTTAGTGCGTGGTCCCCCCAAGAGGTGGGACCACCTGCCAATCATTGCCCTCCACCCTGTAAAACCAGAGGGACTCCCAGAGTTCCTGGGGGTGGCAGTGAGGTTATTTGTGTTTTTCTGTTCCTTTTGTTTTTTTTGCGGATTATTTGACCCTCTACTCTGTTCCGTTTGATTATGTCTTTGGATTGTGTACTGGGGATTTGTTTGCTCAGATTGCCTTGTGTTTCAGCCAACACCTTTTTTACCTTTTCTGCTCTTTTTGTTACACAGAATTTAGTGGAATACATCTTTTTTTCATTTATAAAGATTCTGTTCTTCTCCTTATTCTAGTCGAGGTTTAGTGAGGCTCTCTCATGAAAAGTAATAAAACTAATAATGATAACATAACATAAATTTATCAAATGGTCTGTGCTATAAATTTGTTTTCTGTATGATTCCAATAATTCTGATCATTTTTATAGTCAAAATTGCTGAATTGGCGCATTTCCTGTTCAAATACAGCAGAGAAACATGAGGTGCGGCAGCGATGAGCCTCACCTCACCTCACCTCGGACTGTACTCTCCCTCACACACGGGGTTGATACCTGCAATTGGCGCGTGCCTGTTGCTGCCTGTATGTCGCCAATATAATGTTTGTAGACACGTTTATTATACACCCTTACTTTCCAAAGTCTAGCTAATATCTTTAATGAATGTGTGTGACATATTTAGTCTTGCTGATCGGACATAAAACCGCAGTGAAAAGGCACAAGGTGAGGCAGAAAATACCGTGCCGACCTGAAGGGGGTGCATGTGAGCCCAACAGGTGCTCCTTGCTGCGGTTCTTCTACGCAGAGGCGCCAATAAGTTAGCGACATCAGAAAGTCAAGTGCATGTGGTCAGTTTATTTTTATTTTTTGTTCCGACTAACTGCTAAAATGGAAGATTTTTAAAACTAAAAGAAAATAAGGAGGACTTTTACAAGAAAGTGATGAAGATTTTTATTAAGAAGGATAGGCACATGAACTTCATTTACAAATAAAGGTAAGACCATAAACGGTTTTTAATTTAATAAAAAATAGGATCAGACTAAAAAAAAAACAATCCAATATTTAACAACTAAATTTTAATAAAATATTCCTTTGTTTTTCTTGTTATCCTTTTGTTGAGTAGCCTGTATTAAAATTGATTAAAGCATCAGAATTAAAAGCTTTTAAAAACAACTAAATATCTCAATTAAGGTCAAAATTGAAATCCATTTTTTTTTTGTACACCACTCATTTGTATTGAATGAGTATGAATTGTGGAATCACAACGGCAAATTTAGAACACATGGAGGGTGAGGAGCAAATGCGCTCTCTCTGTCTCTTGCCGCTATAAATGTAACGTTCTTTCTTACCCAAATACTGTATGTGCCTTACCTGCTGTATGTGTGTGTAAAGAATGCTGATGAGATATGAAACATAACCAGTAGTCAATGTGCATGCTGGCTGACAATTGATTAGTGAATAAGCGACTCCTTTGAGTTCATATATTTGTAAATCTGACTATGAGTCAGTGCCTCACCAGCCATGAACCTCACCGCACATAACTGCCCCAACCACCCCCCTAGAGGACTTTTTTTCTAAGTGTTTTAGGAACTCTTTAGTGCCTGGAACTCCTAGTTCATGACACTGAGGAGCCGTCCTTGCCAAAATACTCTGATGGTGGTGTTAGGATTAAAAGTCACAAACATGGTGGCAATGAGTGTGAAGCCTCCAAAATGCCCCACAAAAGGCACCCACTTGCCTGTGATGAGAGAGGACTGTGCCAATACACGGGATGTTTGATGTGGTAATTGGAGCTGAGGGGGTTTACATGTGAGAGCGCCGTTAGTTCCTATTGCCTCCAATTCCTGCAATTTGTATTTGAGACGCACGAAGGGATAAAAAGGAACACGAACTGATGGTGTGCAGGTCCTCATTTACCTGGCTAATTCCTCAGTTTCATTATTGCTAGTTCTCGGTTCAAATTGCCTCGGACTGTAGAGCCAACTCAGGCCGTCACACTGCCCAGAAGAGTGACTTCTTTCCACTTCTAGTCTTCTAATTTTTTATTTTAACTCTAGCCTTGTGTTTTTTTGCCATTATCATCTTCACATTCTACAACAACAACATTTATTTCTATAGTAAGTAATTAATAAGTATAATAAGTAATTTACATAAAGTATGGTCCGATGGGCAGGAAGACAGAAAAAAAAAAAACTCTGGGGGGCTGGAGAAAAAAAACACAAAATCTTCAGGGGCCGCAAGACCACCCAGCCCCCCTAACATTAATGATCTCAGTCTGTCCTCATGGTTTTCAGGCTACACGTAGAAGAATTTGATGATGATGGTCATGTGGACCTCTGGCCTTCAATCCATCAATGTAGGGACGGCACGGTGCCATGATCAGGTGGTGGGGGCGCAGATGGGCACCATGGTCAACCGGAAAAAGAACAGCAGAGAAAGCAGGGATTAGTACAGATTGCAGAGCCATGATGAAAATGATAATTCAGTGCATATCCAGAATATCAGGGTGACACTAAAATGAAGCTCTGAGAAAGCCATGTTAACATAATGAGTTTTTAGCAGCTTTTTAAAGTGCTCCACCGTATTAGCCTGCGAGTTTCTATTGGTCAGCTATTCCAGATTTTAGGTGCATAACAGCGGAAGGCCGCCCGCCTCACCACTTCTTTTAAGGTTTGGCTCTTGGAATTCTAAGCAGACACTCATTTGAAGATCTAAGGTTACAATTTGGAGTGTAAGATGAGAGACATTCTGTAATATAGGATGGAGCCGATTATTGAAGGCTTTGTAAACCATAAGCCGTATTTTAAAGCCAATTCTAAATGACACGGGTAACCAGTGTAGTGACATCAGAACAGACGTATTGTGTTCAGATTTTCTATTCCTAGTTAAGATTCTGGCAGCTCCATTCTGCACTCGTTGCAGTCGATTGATGTCTTTTTTGGGTGGTCCTGAGAGGAGTTTGTTACCGTAATCTAGTCGACTGATAACAAAAGTGTGAACTGATTTCTCAGCATCTTGCAATGTTATAACAGGTCTAACTTTTGCTATATTTCTTAAGTGAAAAATGCTGTCCTAGTAATCTGATTAATATGTGATTTAAAATTTAGGTCAATAATTACCCCTTAATTCTTTACCTCTGTCTTACAAGTTCATAAGCTCCATTTAGCGTGACCTGTCTTTTTTTGCCACATGTACATTACGTGTGCCGTACAGCGAGATCAGAGAATGCACAGGCGCTTCAGTCTCTCTTTGCTGCATGAAATGCAGAAAGTAAGTAAGTGCGGCTTTAAAAATTCATTGCTGTTAATTCCCTATTGATTGCCCATTGTGTCTTAGACACAGCCGGGGTCTTTATAAAGTCAAACGTCTTCTCACCTCATCCAGCCCTCCAGATTTGATTAACCTTGAAATTAAGATTGAATCTTGGGCGGTCTGTTGGTGTAAATGATACTGATCAGCTTTGTGCCCCCTGAGTATGTGGGAAACACTTTGTGGTTGGCTGTACGGTTCTCTAGCAGAGTGGATTGACTGTCTCTGTTCTCTTTCTCCCTCGTCCTGCGTAAATGGATTTAATTTTTTTTTTTTTTCATTTCTTCCTCAAGGCCTGTCATCTTGGAACACTTTTGGCATTCATTCTTGCTGGTGTAGACACCAAAGTAGATGGACTGAATATTGTTTTATCCTTAGGCAGATTGTTCAGAAGAATGGAAACAGACCTTCAGTACATTATTCTGGTAGGATAGCGCGATCCTCGGGAATGGATGGCTGAACACAATATATTCGATCAGACTCTGCCTTTTAGCGAGGCACAAAGAATCCTGCACTTCACTGAGAGGCCTAAAACAGCCAGCCGGAAATAACAAAAAAAGAATATTCAGTATATCCAGTATCTTCCGGATGTGCAGTCGGATATATAGTCGGATACAATAAAAAATTGGATATGGTAAATTATTTTGTGACAATAGCATCCGATTACAGAAATGTATGTATTTTTTATCGGTTATTATAAAATGGGCTATAATAAAAAAATCGCTTATAGTAAAAAAATTTTCAGTCAGCTGAAGCTAAATTAAAGAAAAATGCAATCTGCTTTAATAAAAATTTACTGTCTGCATGGCACTAGCTGTTTGCTGTGCAGTTAAAGACACGATTACGGCGTGCAAGTGTGTGTGTGCAATAAACTGTTGAGCGTGAAAAGTGCAGAAGATACTGTCATTGCCTTTTTTCAGTGCAAAGGTTGGGGAGTGGGAAACAAGTCCCCCTGTATCCAGCAGAGGGTGCTAGCTCCCTTGTTGGAATAGGTTCTTTTGTAATTGTGGTGTGTTACATAACCAGAAACTATATAGATATAATAATAAAAGGCGATACCCCTCACTTAGTGATAAGAAATCACATAGGAGAAATAGCTTTCTTTAATGACGGTTTACGCTGCATAACAGATGAGAAAGCCATGACAAGACCTTTTGGGTAGTGGGAGCCTGATGTGTAGAGTCTGCCATTTTTGTCGCTGTGCTGGAAGGATTTTCAGGATCAGATGGCGTTATCTCCCATCCGTCCGCCAGCTTCAAAGGTGTGCCATGCAATGTTCCAAAGTTTTATACCCTTTCTTCATGTGCAGGCCCCCACTTAGGTAAATCATGTTCTGATTACACCCCCTCTATCTATCTATCTATCTATCTATCTATCTATCTATCTATCTATCT
>JANRMT010062824.1:3864005-3882430 GCA_026402145.1 Polypterus bichir lapradei | reverse complement strand
TATCTATCTATCTATCTATCTATCTATCTATCTATCTATCTATCTATCTATCTATCAGCCACATTACCTGTTAAAGACAGGATTAGATTAAATTTAAAAATATTTGACACCTCTTGCCCTGCGTTACCTTCATTGCCCTTCCTCGGTCTCCTCGTATGTCTGAACCCCTCTCACCCAGTACTCCCTTTGTCAAGTGTCTTCCCATAAAGCTTTCTTCTCTGCCTCTGTCATTTTGAGGGGCCTTACATGCCCCCTGTGTTTGGGGGTGACTCTCAGTGTGCCCCCAACTAAGTCTTTACTGCTCCTCCTGTGTCTCCCACTCCCACTCCCTCTTTCAATCACATCACCAAAGCCAAACCGACCAATCAGCTTGCTCAGTAGAACCAGACACACACACACACACACACACACACAGAGACCTTAGCGTTTTATTGTATAGTAGGTGTGGTGACAGGAGCAGACCCTGGACTATATATACATACATTTAATGCTTTACATCTGTGTAATTTGGAGAGTTTAATAACGCAAGCAGTAGATTCTGTCTTAACAGCAGCAAGCGATAATTGAGGTGAGAGCAGGAATGAATACAGAAACGTAGTGATACTGTGTGGTGTTTATTTAAAGAAAAAAGATTTCATTATTGTTCATGCCAGGAAAATTAAACATGAAAGTGCCTGGAGAGCTTTGAACTGAAGCCCCAGATAAGATTGAAAGGATCTGAACACACTGAAGGTTTCATTCTACTTTTTATCCTGCTAAATTCCTGAAGCAATCAGAGGGCGTCTACTTGCCGATGCTGCAAGGCCCAAAGTCCGTTTCTCTTCTGCCATCCTTGCACATTTATTTTAGCTAAGCCTCTGCCAGATATGGAGTTGATGGTCCATCTGGGCTTCAATTGCAGGGCCCTTATAGTTTCCTGATAGTAAAAGATACGAGGAGTCTTGAAATGTTAATGTTCAACTTTGCACCAAAATGGAGTGTGCAGTGCCTTTAGGAGAGAATTATTCAGTCTGTTATTATGAAGTACGCTGGCATTAGCTGTGTCTGATTTATACTTCGGCATCAATAGCCCTCATAGCCTGACGCGCACCTCCTCAAAAAGGTGGCTATGCCTCATGTCTGCGCAGACCCTACGCAGACTATTACAATTGAATCGTTAATTACACATTTCCTGAAACGTGTTTCCGTTTGTCTTCTGCTATTCTCAAGTAAACATGGAGCGGATCGAGAAAAGACTCGTCCAAGAAGTTCTCAAATATACACCATGATGGACGGCTGGCAGCTCATACATGACCAGGAAGTCCTAAGAATGGAGAAAGGGGGAAGGCAACTGCTTTGGGCACCATGGGATCTGGAGTTCGGCTTCACAGCCCTGCTGGGTACCGTGAGTGCCGCCAGGAGACGCTGAAGGGAGACCAAGAAGTCTCTACTTTCTACCTAGCCCATAAGTACTCCAAAGTCACGGGGACAGAAGGACAGAAGTACTTCTGGGCTGAAAAAAATGGAAGTTCTACATCTGACCCGGAAGTGCTGGCAAGTCACTATAATATATATTTTTGTCAGTCTGAGTATCATGCAAAATAAAAAAAACACTGCACCTATAACTACAAAACTTTGCAGTTATTTTCACCATAGACGATTTGAATAAAGCCTAATAAAGTTTTACATTTTTGATGTGTAAATATCTGGAAACCATAAAAGCTGAGACATCTTAACTAGAAGTTACCATTATCAACTGAAGTAATACAAAATTAATACCAGTACACATCCACTAGGTGGCAGCAACAAGTAAAGCTAGATAGAAGTTTATTTGTCCCCGGGGTAAATTTGGGTCCAATTTTGGAAAAATGTGACTTATTGAAATTGCTTGGAAGAAATGGCACTTTGTTTATTTGGAGTCTATGTATCTTTTTCTATACCTTATTCTTATAATTATTGTTATTTATCTATATATAAATACTTGGGATCAACAGTACAGAGTAATGGGGATTGCGGAAGAGAGGTGAAAAAGAGAGTGCAGGCAGGGTGGAGTGGGTAGAGAAGAGTGTCAGGAGTGACTGGTGACAGACGGGTATCGGCAAGAGTGAAAGGGAAGGTCTACAGGACGGTAGTGAGACCAGCTATGTTAATAATAATGATTCATTACATTTATATAGCGCTTTTCTCAGTACTCAAAGTGCTATCCACACAGGGAGGAACTGGGAAGCGAACCCACAATCTTCCACAGTCTCCTTACTGCAAAGCAGCAGCACTACCCCTGCGCCACCTGTGAGAACATTACATAGGCTGGAGACGGTGGCACTGACCAGAAAGCAGGAGACAGAGCTGGAGGTGGCAGAGTTAAAGATGCTAAGATTTGCATTGGGTATGATGAGGATGGACAGGATTAGAAATGAGGACATTAGAGGGTCAGCTCAAGTTGGACGGTTGGGACACAAAGTCAGAGAGGCGAGACTGTGTTGGTTTGGACATGTGCAGAGGAGAGATGTATATATAAAACTGAATTTCTGTTTCTTCGTCTGAGTATCACTCAATAACCTAATTTTATAAAACTTTGTGGTTATTTATGTCTGTTTGAATAAAGGCTAATAAAATTTTATTTTTAAATTTTCTACATTTAAATATCTAGAAAAAATAAAAAGTGAGACAACCTCACATAATGCTTACCATTATGATGATCTGATCTCATCTGATTATGACATTCAGATGATCTGAGGCAATACTAAATGAACAGCACCACATATCCGCTAGGTGGCAGCAACAGGTCAGAAGTGTGTCTGTTTCAAATTGCTTGGAAGGAATGGCACTGTGCAATTTAGAATCTATTTATCTTCTCTTATATTAGATTCTTATTGTTATGTACACTCACCTAAAGGATTATTAGGAACACCTGTTCAATTTCTCATTAATGCAATTATCTAATCAACCAATCACATGGCAGTTGCTTCAATGCATTTAGGGGTGTGGTCCTGGTCAAGACAATCTCCTGAACTCCGAACTGAATGTCAGAATGGGAAAGAAAGGTGATTTAAGCAATTTTGAGCGTGGCATGGTTGTTGGTGCCAGACGGGCCGGTCTGAGTATTTCACAATCTGCTCAGTTACTGGGATTTTCACGCACAACCATTTCTAGGGTTTACAAAGAATGGTGTGAAAAGGGAAAAACATCCAGTATGCGGCAGTCCTGTGGGCGAAAATGCCTTGTTGATGCTAGAGGTCAGAGGAGAATGGGCCGACTGATTCAAGCTGATAGAAGAGCAACTTTGACTGAAATAAGCACTCGTTACAACCGAGGTATGCAGCAAAGCATTTGTGAAGCTACAACACGCACAACCTTGAGGCGGATGGGCTACAACAGCAGAAGACCCCACCGGGTACCACTCATCTCCACTACAAATAGGAAAAAGAGGCTACAATTTGCACGAGCTCACCAAAATTGGACAGTTGAAGACTGGAAAAATGTTGCCTGGTCTGATGAGTCTCGATTTCTGTTGAGACATTCAAATGGTAGAGTCAGACTTTGGTGTAAACAGAATGAGAACATGGATCCATCATGCCTTGTTACCACTGTGCAGGCTGCTGGTGGTGGTGTAATGGTGTGGGGGATGTTTTCTTGGCACACTTTTGGCCCCTTAGTGCCAATTGGGCATCGTTTAAATGCCACGGGCTACCTGAGCATTGTTTCTGACCATGTCCATCCCTTCATGACCACCATGTACCCATCCTCTGATGGCTACTTCCAGCAGGATAATGCACCATGTCACAAAGCTCGAATCATTTCAAATTGGTTTCTTGAACATGACAATGAGTTCACTGTACTAAAATGGCCCCCACAGTCACCAGATCTCAACCCAATAGAGCATCTTTGGGATGTGGTGGAACGGGAGCTTCGTGCCCTGGATGTGCATCCCACAAATCTCCATCAACTGCAAGATGCTATCCTATCAATATGGGCCAACATTTCTAAAGAATGCTTTCAGCACCTTGTTGAATCAATGCCACATAGAATTAAGGCAGTTCTGAAGGCGAAAGGGGGTCAAACACCGTATTAGTATGGTGTTCCTAATAATCCTGTAGGTGAGTGTATATATATATATATACAGGTATATATATATATGTGTATATATATATATATATATATACTGTATATGTATATCTGAATTTCTGTTTTTCTGTCTAAATATCATGCAAGAACCACTGCACTTATTTTTACAAAACTTTACACTTATTTGTAGTGTAGACTAACTCTGAGTAAAGGCTAATAAGCTTTTACATTTTCTGCATCTAAGTATCTAGAAAAAAATAAAAACTGAGTCCACCTGACTAAAAGGTGCCGTTTTTCTGTCCCTTTGCACCTTTTAAACCTAACAGACCCTCCAGAGCATGACGTTCAATAATATCAAAGTGATTTTAACTTCAGAAGAATGACACCAACTTCAGGTGACCACAATGATTATTGAGGATTATTTTTTTATATTTAAGTATGTTGAAAGAGATCTTGATTTTTACATTTGCCCTCTCTAACAGTCGGTTACTTTCAAAATGCTGTTCCACCTTTTCTAAAAAAAAAAAAAAGAAATGCTCAATTTATGACAACCTAGAAAGGAATTATTTGATTTCTGTCCATGCTTGAGTCGGAGTGACGAGAGTCTCCTGAGATGGGGGCGACTTTGAGTTGGTGGGGACCTGCCAGCCGGGAGCGCCACTCAGAAAGAGGAGGGCATGTGTGCCACTCGACCCCAGTGTTTGAGTTGTACGTTACGACTGCGGTGTGTTCTTTCAGTTGCTTCTCTCCTTTTCCTGTCTGCCAACTGGGACCCTGAGCCGTTCCGTCGTGTGGTGGGCGAGGTGACGCACTGTAGCACTGAAAGCTCCCCAACGTGACCTGACCTAATCATAGCAAGAGGTTAAAACCGAATGAAGCACATGAAAATATTTAGAGCAAAGATTTTTTGATTCGAGTTTTGGGATCCACAGGTCAGATGAGGAAGCAGACCCCTAGCTGTCCTTTTATCCCTTTGTGTCAATTGAAAGCGGATCATGACCTCTGAGGCCACGCCCCTTAGAAACGCGGGCAGGCAGGCCTAACAACGGGAACTCAAAATGGCGGCGATTAAGGGCCTAAAATGGCATCCATGAAGTTGCAAAGAGAAGACACATCACCGAAAGCATTAAGTATTCAGGCAGTGAGGGGCTCTGAATATGTTGCCAATCAACGCTATGGCGTAGTGGTTAAGACTGTGGATCTCAGGCCCCAAGGTTGTCAGTTCAAGTCCTGCTACTGGCAGTGTGCGACCCTGAGCAGGTCACATCACCTGCTTGTGCTGCAGTTGGGAAAGAACAAAAGAAATCAAAACAGTTGTATCTTACATGTGGTAAGTCAACTTGGATAAATAAATGTTAATGTAAAATCAGAAAACTTGGAAAGATTTGGGATCATGGAAACTGCACACGGACTGGGTTAGGACCAGTCCATGCTTTAAGACCTGTGCGGCTGGTGCGTTGACTAATGTGCCACCAGACTTTTTAGGGGGACCCTTGCCAGTGCATTACAGAATACATGAAGGCGCACTGGGCCACCGTGTGGCATCGCCCTTTAGACAGAAGTGTCAGCTCGCTGCGCTCCGTCTCTTCAAATGGGCTTGAGCAGAGGCCCACTCTGTGATAATTGAGCTGTTCGTTTTGGCATGAATATGCCCTTAAGCTTGCTGAGATGGAGTAAGTCTGCAGTCTCTGCATGGCAGTGGCCTAAGCCCCTGATAATTACAGATATTTGCTGGCTTATTCAAGCTTTCTGTCACTTGGCACTGCCACAAACTTTGCAGTGGCCATGTCAAAGAGCTGGCAGACTCTCCTGTCCTCGCTGATGCGATCGGCACTATGCCAGGTTCACCAGCCTTTGTTCTTCACTTAACATACTGTAGCCGCCCCAGGCCTCGTTAACATTGTCTCAGATACACAAGTTCATGGACCTCCTGCCTCAGGGATGCTCAGATCCCACCACC
Source organism: Polypterus bichir lapradei (assembly GCA_026402145.1). NCBI lineage: Eukaryota > Metazoa > Chordata > Cladistia > Polypteriformes > Polypteridae > Polypterus > Polypterus bichir. Next base: position 3,876,426 of record JANRMT010062824.1, on the reverse strand, counting down.
CTGGCCCACTTTGTTTGAATTTCGAGGCCTGCTACATCCCATATTCTGAATTGTGATTTAACTGGCACTTGTTCTGTTGCCTGTAAAGTATTCACTTTGAAGCCAACCTGAATTATTGTAACGCATGTGAAGGTAAGCCAGTAGTAAAGGGAGGATTAAGAAAAATTAAAAAGACATCTAGAATTTTGACACTCTCCGCCTTAATGGAAGGTATTGCATTTTATTACTACAAATGTTTGTGATGTGCTATCATTTGGAATAACAAATGCAATGAATTTTACGACTACAAAAGTTAGTGACGCGCCATCTGTTGGAAAGGCAAGTGTAATCAATTTTATTATTCCAAATGTTTGTGATGTGCCATGTGTTGGAATGAAAAATACAATGCACTTTATTACTGTAGATATTTGTCATCTCCAGTCTTAATGAATAACAAATGCAATGTGTTGTACTACTACAAATGTTGATGTGATGTGCCATCTGTTGGAATGACAAATGCTATGTATTTTATTACTATGGCTGTTTGTGATGAGCCATCTTTTGGCATGGCAAATGCAATGCATTTTACTACTAAAAATGTTTGTGATGTGCCATGTGTTGGAATGAAAACTACAATGCATTTATTACTATAGATGTGTGCAATGTGTTATCTGTTGGAATAACAAATACAATGCATTTACCACCACAGATGTTTGTGATGCACTATCTGTTGGAATAAAAATACAATGTATTTTATTACTACAGACGTTTGAGATGCACCATCTGCTGGAATGATAAGTGTAATGCATTTTGTTACTACAGATGTATGTGAAATGCCATCTTTTTGAAGTGACAAATGCAATGCATTTTACCACTATACATGTTTGTGATGCGCCATCTGTTGGAATTACAAGTGTAATGCATTTTATCACTACAAATGTTTATGATGTGCCATGTGTTGGGATGAAAAATACAATGCATTTACCACTACGGAGTTTGTGAAGCACCATCTGTTGGAATGACGAATGCAATGCATTTTACTACTGCAAATGTTTGGGATGCACCATCTGTTGGAATGAAAAATACAATGAATTTTATAGCTACAGATGTTTGTGATGTGTCATCTGTTGTAATAGCAAATACAATGCATTTAGCACAACAAATGTTTGTGGTGCACCATCTGGTGGAATGACAAGTGTAATGCATTTCATTACAACAAATATTTGTGATGTACCATCTGTTGGAATAAAATATATAATGCATTTTATTACTACAGATGTTTCTGATGTGCCATCTGTTGGAATGACAAATACAATGCATTTTAGTACTACATGCATTATAAAATACATTCCAGTATACGGTGCACTGCAAACATTAAGGCTGAGGTCTATTACTTTGATTTCAACCCCTTTTGGACGGAGAGCACAGCTAGTCAATAATATATAAATACTGTAAATGCTTAACTTTGTTTTTCTCCTGCCTTTTCTGGTACTCAGTTAAATTATTTGGAGTTACAGAATATAAAACAAAGTGGGATGTGCTGAACTGCAGTACTTGACAGAGTTGTACAAAATGGGATCTGAGGGCTCCTTTAAGGGTTATATAATAAAGAGTATAATGGGGAATAGCGTCACTTAAGGACCCTACCATGACAAGCAAACCTGGAACTGGATAAGTCGGTTGAGAAATCAGTGCATCAGCAGAACGGACGGAGAGACGCAAACCTGAATACCTCTCGGTGTAGTTTAGGTGGAAGCAAGAGGCGAGGCTTGAAATGCCTGTGATATTTTAAACGTCACGGTGTCTGCTCCTGTTAAGTCTCTTCAGCGGTAGTGCATTAGCATGCCAACAAAGCCATCGTTAACTCTAAGGGGGAAGTAGATCCCCCCCCCCACCACACACACCCCGCTGACTCCATTTTCAGAGTGGCTTTGATGTATCCCTCAAACAAAAACCCTACGCCGCACCTGAATTATTGATATCGTCTGGTACAATTCATTCATTACTTGACTTCCGTTTGCTCCAAAAGCAGGAGCCCAGACTGCCGAACGCACAGCCGACGACTGACTGCATTTTGTTAAACCTAACACAGCGCGTTAACGGCCCGTCACATAATTAAGATTCAGAGGACCTCGGCGTTCCGGCCCCCATCTGGAATGGCACACAACCGCCGCCAGCCGCTAACCAATCCTGCCTTATAAAGTCCATCGGGTTTCGCCTCTGCGGAGAAGTTTGTTTTTTTTATTATTATAAACTTGCCGCGTGCGGACTGATGATTCAGGATCGTCCTCCTCCCTTGCGTTACCACAAAGAATTTATTACAGCTCCGTATCGGGCATATTTTAAAGTGACACCCCCTACCACCACCATCACCCCCCACCCTGCCCACCCCAAGTGGCTCCCAGCCCGCCCCGCATTCTGTGTTTTTCTTGCAACTGTGACATGATGGATTGCTGAGACTTTTTTTTTTTTTTTTGCATTATTACTAAATTTAATTATTTTTGCTCACAGACCCAGATGCGAACAATGTCAGGCTTTCTGATGTAATATTGCAAGCCATTTGGAATAAATGTGCTGTCAGTGCTAACAATTTAAGAATAGAAATCGTAAAATTAATTGTTAATAAGGCACCTTTTACTTCCTTCGGTAATGGCCCCTGTTAATTAAAGTCATTTTATAATTTAAATCCTTAATTAACTGCAGCTATTTTGGAGGAAATATCTTGAGGGAAAGCTGGGACATAAAAAATGAGATTGTCTTGGACAAAGGGGACAGTCTTTCTTTTTTTTTTTTTTTTCTTAACTTTTACTTTGATTCCTTTATCAAATTATTTATTTCATATGCTGCCAGGCAGCAATTTGCATTTTCCAACTTTCTGTCCATTATGAGTCTAATAACGCAACATTTTCAAAATTTCTGGTGCTGAAGCCAAGTCTGACAACACTGGCAGCAAGGCAGGAACCCCAAGTCTGGGTGGGTGCTGTTAGGGGGGGGAAAAACAACATCCTGGTAAAACGTATAAAGTGCCAAGTACCAGTCTGTTTGAAGGAGACATTCTGTCCCCTCATACACAGCATATGAAGATGAGATAATATGACATTTTACAAGTGTTATATTGTAGTGACGTCGGGGTCCAAATCTCAGAGGGACGTGCTCCTCAGGTGGTCAAGTGGGGCAGAAATACCTGGATACCTGTATTCATGCAGAGACAGTCATGAATTTAGCAAACGTCATCCCATAAATACCTCAAAGTGCCCCCTAGAGTGGGGGGGAAAACCCTGTCAAACCCCGGCTGAAAACAAAAGGACAAACATGGGATCTTTATAAATAAAAAAAATATATTTATGACAGAAACAGTCAAAGCTCCAAAGGACACATCTATTATGTAGTGCATTTTATCTATCTATCTATCTATCTATCTATCTATCTATCTATCTATCTATCTATCTATCTATCTATCTATCATATAGTGCCTTTCACATCTATCTATCTATCTATTATATAGTGCCTTTCATATCTATCTATCTATCTATCTATCTATCTATCTATCTATTATATAGTGCCTTTTACATCTATCTATCTATCTATATAGTGCCTTTCATATCTATCTATCTATCTATTATATAGTGCCTTTCATATCTATCTATGTCTCTATCTATTATATAGTGCCTTTCATATCTATCTATCTATCTATCTATCTATCTATCTATCTATCTATCTATCTATTATATAGTGTCTTTCATATCTATCTATCTATCTATTATATAGTGCCTTTCATATCTATCTATGTCTCTATCTATTATATAGTGCCTTTCATATCTATCTATCTATCTATCTACCTATCTATCTATTATATAGTGCCTTTCATATCTATCTATCTATCTATCTATCTATCTATCTATCTATTATATAGTGCCTTTCATATCTATCTATCTATCTATCTATCTATCTATCTATCTATCTATCTATCTATCTATCTATCTATTTATTATAGAGTTGTGTTGAGGTCAGTTGATTGACTCGGCCATTGATGAATATTCCACTGCTTTGTGTTGTAAAGCCCTTGGTTTGCTGTCCCAAACTGACTGTCTGTACTGTGAAGTGTCGTCCTGTCAGTTTTGCTACGTTTGTGTGACTCTGAGCAGACAGTATGGCTCCCTGGACACTTCAGACTTCATCCTGCTACTTCTGCCAGCAGTCACATCATCAATAAACATCAGTGACAGACTTCCAATGGCAGCCACACATGATCAGGCCATAACACGACCTCCACCATGTCTCACAGATGATGTCGTTCATGAGCCATTCCTTCTCTTCTCCATACTCTTCTCTATCCAACAACATTCTGGTTCATATTGATCTTAATTTCATTTGTCCAAAGTAAACTTTTCCAGAACTGGACAGACTTTTAAAAATGTTTTCTTTCAAAGTCTAATCTATCTTTCCTGTACTGGAGGCTTACCAGTGGTCTGCACTTTGTGGTAAACCCTCTGTCTTTACTTTCATGAGGTCTCCTCTTGATTGTAGACTTTGGCAATGGCAGGTCTTCCTCACAGAGTGTGGTCTTGGTTTGGTTAAATGTCATGAAGGGGTTCTTCATCACCAAGGACAGAATTCTGCGATCATCCAGCATAGTTGTCTTCTGTGGTTGTCCAGACCTTCCGGTCGGGGCTGTCTTAACAGCATTATAGTAGGTTCCCGGGCAAACAGTGCACTGGGGTCCCTTCTATCTACACAGCCACTTGCATACATAGATTAGCGTGGGGTCCCCAAGCAACTGCCCAGCATGAACACATGTTAAGATGGCCCTGCTTCTGGTGTTGTGTTCCTTCTCTTTAACAATCTACCAAATGGTTGACTTGACCATTCCTGGTGCTTCTGCTGTCTGTCTGATGGGTTTGTTTTGTTTTCTCGGCCCAACGGTGGCCTCTTTTTACTCGCACGGACCTCACATTGAGAGTTCACGGCGACAGCTTCAAATACAAAATCCACCCTTGGAATCAACTGCAGACCTTCTACCTGCTTAACAGTTAATGCGATAACGAGGGACCTGCTCACGCCTGGCTATGGGACAGCTAGTCAGTCAAACGTCCAAATACTTTTGAGCCCCTGGTAATGGGGGGCCATGTATAAAAATGGCTGTCATTCCTAAATGGCTCACACGTTATTTCTGTTAAACCCTTTGAATGAAAGCTGAAGGCCTACACTTCAGTCATGTAACGATTTCTTCATTTCAAATCCATTGTGGTGGCACACAGAGCCAAAAAGATGACAGCGGTGTCACTGTCCTCATACTTAGGGACCTGACGCTATGTCCACATATGCTAACAAAGAGAAAACATTTCACGGGGCGCACATACCTTTCACATATAGAAATAAAAAGGCGTCAGGAGACCCCTCGCCCCCACACGCAGAGTCACAGCTGGACTTTCTTGTTTTTTTGTTCCTTGCGGTTTCAAAGTTGATTGCAGTGCATCTTCAACCTATAAGATCAATGAAACTGTAAAGCAAAAGAAAATAATATATATAAAATCTGTCAAGTGGGCATTGTTTCCTCCTGATAACTTCAAAGGTTTGTTTTTACTAGATGTTGTCTTTCATCTTGTTCTGTAAAGAAAAAAAAATATATTCCAGTTAAATCATCCATAGGATAAAAAAAGTTTCGAAAATGAAAAGAAAGAAAAAAAGCTGGCGATTTGCCAGTTTTAGTTTAGCTGAATTTAAAATCCAATAAGTCAATTGCGAAGTGGGAGAAACAGCAGGTGACGTCCGTTTAATGTCCACTGTTGCTTTAGGAATATTAAAAAAAAAAAAAAAGTAAAAACGGAGGAGGCGTCAGCAGTGACGAGCCAGAACATCAGAGACGTTCATTCTGCTTGAGGGCAGGGGTCTGTAATGACAAGGATTTCCTGGGTCAGGTGGTTGAAGCAGCGGGGCTTGGAGTGGCAGTGCTTACCTCATCAGAGCCCCAGACGCACAAGAAAACAGGCTTGGTGGCACATCCAGATCCTTCCTCATGTTATTAGTTGATCCGACATCTGTGAGACGTGTCCTAAGCTCCTGCGCCTGACAAAATGAATGAGAAAACCACGTGAGGAGTGATAAGGACATGTTGAAGCTACACGATTTCAGTCCTGATTTTAATACCACTGGCACATTTTTCAAACCGGTGGCACAATCTCCAAATCAACGCTCTGTTAGCATTAGCTTTGAGGGGCAGCTTAAGGGCTCTGGAGATGGTAGTTACCCCCCGAACCAGGGGTTGGCGCTGTGTGTTAATTCCTTCTCTCTTCCTGCCTCTGCAGAACGGGAGATTGACGGCCACTCCACCTCTAATGTCACGTCTGTTGTCTGCCCTCCTGGACCCGCCCCTTCTTCCTGTCTGGAACCCACATGACCAGCAGTTCGGCCATCTTCGAGTCAGTTCAATATCGGAGGACCATCGGAAAAACCTTTGAAAAAAGATCATTGCCCTTTTGTTTTCTCTTCACTATATGGGCTGACGGACATGATGTTTCCTCACTCATTGTTTGAGTCAACGCCCTGAGGTTTTTAAGAATGTTTGAAATTATGAGCACAAGGTATGAACAGACAAGAGGCAAGTAAGGGGAAGAGTGATGACAAATAACCAATGAGCATGCAGGAAGAAACCAGGCAGACTAGGCAGAAACCTTGAAGAAGACCTGTCCACCACCAGGGTGGACACTGAGAAGTGGAGCAGAAGCTGCTGGAGATCTGCCAAGAAAAAGCATGCGGGGTGGTATGGACTTAAATTGATATGACAATAATTTTGGCATTATTTCTCAATATGACTTTGAAACACCCTAAAGATTGAAGATCAGCACCATATAAACATGTGCAGCCACGTGACAAAGTAAGGACACCCCATGGAAGTTGTTGACTATTTCAACATATTTGAAGAGGCAAAGAGCACATCGTCATACAGGCAGTGATCTACTTGATTAAAAAATGTTCCCTTTTTAATCGTTTAATTGAAAAAAATATATATAGATGGAATGGTCTAATGGAGAAAAAGTACTGTAGGTCCACCATTGACCTCAGGAGCTGGTATTTGCCCCCTTTAGCACAAAATGACTTTGCTGTCCTTTATATACTTCTAATAAAGTTCAATATTCAGCGATCAATAAACACAATACTCACACGTGATTATGAAATGTGAACACGCATGTACTGTGTCCTGGATGCTGAGATCGCTTTGTGTGTGATGATGAAGCTGTCCTGCAATGTGCTTGATGCTCAGCAGATGTGACTGCTCCTCTTTTTCTTTCTACCATTAAGGCAGTGGTTCTCAACCTGGGGGGCGGGCCCACCTAGGGGGGTGCGAAGTAACAAAAAGGGGGCGTGAAGATGTGAAAAAAAGAAAACAAGAATCAAAAATATGAAAAAAACATCTGTTGAAACCAAAACAAATTAACTTAAACTACATTCTGATACTAGAACAATAAATATAGAGTTAGATAAATGTTGATAAAAGTTAAGTAGGTATAATATAATATGCATCTACATTTCAAAAAAATGTGAGTGGGGGGGCGCGATTAAAACTATTATGAAAACTCGGGTTGTAAATACTTACAGGTTGAGAAATGCTGCATTAAGGTGGTTATGACTTGGTTTCTTGACCACTTTGCCATAAACACACAAGCACAGGTCACTTTGTCATCCTTTAGTGCCATCAGGTTGCCGCTACATAATTTGCATTTTCAAGATTACTTCTTGTTTGTCCATATGGTTCAGCATCTCACCTTTTTATTCTTTCCCGTTTCTCATCTTTTAACATTTCTGCGAAGTGCCTGATGCTTAGCAGGTGTCACTGCTGTTATTTTGTTTTATACCATTATGGGGGTTAGCAGATTGGTTTTCCGATTGCTGTCTCCTTAACACACAACCGCAGGCCATGGCCACCAGGTTGCCACTACCTAATAGTTTTTGAATTTCCAGAACGTATTAGGCCATAAGCTTTAAGAACACAATCAAGGTTCCAGTAGTTTGTGAGTGATTACATGATAACATTTTATATACTGTATGGTAGCTGTCAGGGTCCTGGGACTTTTTGTAAATTATTGACCGGCTCTGGTATTGAGCTGCATATCGTTATAGGGGTTTTCATCACAGAGGAATCTGAAATAATCGTTTATTTTTTGATTCAATGCTTCGTTTTAAAGTTCATTTTTGATTTGGGCCACTTCGTTTTTTTTTTTTTAATTGCCAGGTTTTGCCCTGCCCATTTAGGGGCGTGGCTTCAGAGGTCATGAATCTGTCAGTCAATTACTCATCAGGATATAAGGTTCATTCTAGATTCACTTCCTTATCCGACTACTCAGATTCCAAAACCCTTCTTCTGCTTTAATTTTGTTAATTAGTGTTTGATTTCTTACTAATTTTTTTTCTTGTTTTTGTCTTATGGATTTTGTTCTCCTGGTTCAGACCTTTGATTCATTTGCATTTTTTCTCTAAATCTTTTCTTCCAGTCGTTCTCTTTTTTTTTTGTGCTCTTGACAAACTACTAGCTGTGATACCCATCTGAGATGGGTTGAAATCTAAATAATCAACGTAGACTTCAGCATAATCAGCATTAACATTTATAATGCACCATGTGTTGGAATGTTTGTAATGCATGTAGCAATAAAATCCATTGCATTTGTAAACACTACCACTCTGGGACACAAGGGGGCGCTGTGACTGATGGTGTGATCTCTGTTTTCTCCCACAGCCCTGAGAAACTATCATATCATCTCATATTATCTGTATTGCTTCTTCTTCTCTTTAACAAATGTGTGCTTCCATTTTGTATGACAATCCATTTTCCTCGATTCTCAGGCAGACCTTCAATTCTGACGTTATACCTTCTACTTCCATCTTCCAAAGCAGCCAGTCTGTCTCTGAGTTTTTTGCATTCGGAGCTGACATTTTCTGCTTTTTCTTCAGCACTGGTAGCTAAATTTTCGGCTAATTCAATCCTAGTCGTGAATGTCTCCTTGAGATCCTCCAATTGATTAGTAAGCGTTTCAATTTTACCCAGCACCTGTCGCATTTCCACTTGCATTTCTTGTCGCAGCCTTTCATTTGCCTGTTGCAGCATCAGCCACTGCGTTTCGTTTGCTTGTTGCCATTCCTGCCGCTGCGTCTCGTTTGCTTGCTGCCATTCCTGTTTCATTTCCAGCAACTCTTGTTTCAACCTCTCATGTGCCTTTGCCCTTGCTTTCTCATTTGCCTTCTCGGTTTTCTTTATATCTTGTACGATCTCAGTGAGCATCACCTCCAGTTTAGACATTTTAATTGTGCTTTCTTGTACCGTAGGTGAAGCGTCAGGCTCTACTGTAGCCGGTGCCTCCACTATCCCCAGCTCGCGTGGAGTAATTGAGATCGTGGACTGTAAGGTCCTTTCCAGTTTCAGGTGTTCTCCGATCAGCGAGCTATCAAGATCTGTACTCCCGATCGTACATTCGCTCCCCTTTTCACTCTCAGCCGGCGATGATGTAGCGGACCTTGGTCCCGAAGAGTCTGTACTTTCGCCCAGCTGTTCCAGGTCTCTCTCTGAAAGGCCGTATCTTGAGCTAGGGCTTGCTGATCTTGGCTTGGGTGCAGCTTTAGTTTTCTTTTCTTTCGGACCCCCTTTCTTGCTGGCCATGTTTATATATGCTTACAAATATACTGTAGCAGTCTCCTTGGGCTGAATAAATGTAGGATATCTCAGGATAATAGGCAAATAATATGAAAAATAACACCGCTGCTAGCGGAGCTCCACTTCAGACGTCCATCTCTCGCATCGGACGAGACCAAAATAACAATCCATTTTCCAACCTGCTGAATCTGAACACAGGGTCACGGGGGTCTGCTGGAGCCAATCCCAGCCAACAAAGGGCACAAGGCAGGAAACAAATCCCGGGCAGGGTGCCAACCCACCGCAGGACACACACAAACACACACTAGGGCCAATTTAGAAGGGCGAATCCACCTAACCTGCATGTCTTTGGACTGTGGGAGGAAACCGGAGCGCTCGGAGGAAACCCACGCAGACACGGGGAGAACATGCAAACTCCACGTAGGGAGGACCCAGGAAGCGAACCCGGGTCTCCTAACTGCGAGGTAGCAGCGCTACCACTGCGCCACCGTGCCACCCCACCAGTAAATGATTATATATATTATCCAACCCACTATATCCAACTAGGGGTGGCACGGTTGTTCCTAGTGTGTGCTTGGTCTGTGTGCCCTGCGGTAGGCTGGCACCCTGTGCCCTGTGTTGGCTGGGATCGGCTCCAGCAGACCCCTGTGGCCCTGTAGTTTCTGCTGGAGCCAATCCCAGCCAGCACAGGGCGCAAGGCAGAAAACAAACCCCGGGCAGAGTGCCAACGCACTGCAGGGCGCACACCCAGGACAATTTAGAATCACCAATGCATCTAACCTGCATGTCTGTGGACTGTGGGAGGAAACCCACGCAGACACGGGGAGAACATGCAAACTCCATGCAGGGAGGACCCGGGAAGCGAACCCTTAAGGGTCTCCTAACTGCGAGCCAGCAGCGCTACCACTGTGCCACCGTGCCGCCCTTGTATAACAATGACCCACTTGAAGGACGGCGAGGTGACCCGACATGATATGGTGTAGCCAGTGTGGTTTTGACTTAAGCCCACCGGGGGCTGCCCGACTTTCAACATTCACAAGTGATGATGGTAGAGAAGGGAATTCTCAAGGCCATATGTCCCCCACCGCTAAGAAAATGTTTAATTTCAGTTTGCACCCCCTGCAAAAGTCATATCACATTTGAAGACGAAGAAGAAGTCAAATTTTTGAAGCACAAATTGAACCACACAGAGTAGTGCAGGTGAACAAATTGAACTGAAACATTTGGTGCATACAATTTAAATATAAATGGAGCCGTTTACCTTCATAAATCTCAATAATCTAGTAAGCGTGCCCCCCATGAAGCTTAGACATTCAATTAACCATCCATGGATATCCCGCAAAGCATCAAGTGCCGCAAGGAAATGACACACAATCAACAATCGAGGGGTTTGGGGGATTGGAGACCCCCATGAAGCAACACCACCACAGTGAAACACAGTCGGTGAGCTTTGCCTCCCCCCCCCCCCAACCCAACGGTCCCCGACAACACCTGCACTGCGGATGTGCCACACCAGTTCACATTGCCGTGCTTCCGCCAGGACTGCCAGTAGGAGAGACGGGCTGAGTGGAAGCAAGCAGGTGTTACATCCAATGGAGTGAGCCCCATTTAAAGAACTGGACCCTCAACCAATTTTTGTTTCCCCTCCTTCCACCCCATAAATAATTAGACAATGTCACTCACGCGTGTCTGAGGTTCGCCTTCCGGGCTCATCAATCGGTAAGCGCTACCACTCTGGGACACGAGGGGGCGCTGTCACTGTCGGTGGGATCTCTGTTTCCTCCCTGAGAAACCTCCCACTGAGGGCAGCTGACTCCGCCCCCTCACTAGAAAGCAGGGCTCGTCTCAGTCTGGATGTGAGCAGACCGTAGGATGGAGCTCCCGCCCGAGTACAGACCACCCTCCAGAGCTTTGTACCCGGCTGATTACTTCAGTTTATTATTTTGTATTTTGTTATCATTCTATGTGCTACCGAACGCCAATTTAAGTTGTTGGGACTTGGCACAAGATTAAAAGGGGGCTGACCCGTTTGGACTCCTGAAACATTTTTTCTGTGATCCTTCTGTAGACAGCAATAAACAGGTGAGAAAATGGAAATGTAGACGAATATTTTTGACATTAGAGTGTTAACGCCATTGTAATAAGAAAGAAATCGAGACCACCAAATCAAAAAGAGTTGGGGAATGACCCCGTATAACATCCAGCGGACGTTGTAGAATAATAATGAAAGCAATCAAAAACCAAAGGTTTTCACAACAGGCAGTTAGAAAATGGCGATTTTTATACAGAAAAAGTGGTGGTCGCAAACGATGTGGCAGGAAGTGACGTCGTTGGGAGGAACCGGAAGTGATGTCATCATGGGAGAGACGGAGGTGACTTCATCGTCATCATGAGCCGGAGGTGACGTCGTTGGAAAGGAACTGGAAGTGATGTCATCATGGGAGAGACGGTGGTGACGTCATCGTCATCATGAGCCGGAGGTGACATCATTGGGCAGAACCGGAAGTGATGTCATGATGGGAGAGACAGAGGTGATGTCATCATGAGCCGGTGGTGACGTTGCTGGAAAGGAACCAGAAGTGATGTCATGATGGGAGAGATGGAGGTGACGTCATCATGAGCCGGAAGTGATGTCATTGGGTAGGCACCGGAAGTGATGTCAACATGGGAGAAACGGAAGTGACGTCACCATGAGCCAGAGGAGACGTCGTTGGGAGGAACTGGAAGTGATGTCAACATGGGAGAGACGGAGGTGACGTCATCGTCATCATGAACCGGAGGTGAAGTTGTTGGAAAGGA
>JANRMT010062824.1:3851401-3863995 GCA_026402145.1 Polypterus bichir lapradei | reverse complement strand
TTGGGAGGAACCGGAAGTGATGTCATGATGGGAGAGACTGAGGTGACGTCATCGTCATCATGAACCGGAGGTGAAGTTGTTGGAAAGGAACCGGAAGTGATGTCAACATCGGAGAGACGGAAATGACATCATTGTCATCATGAGCCGGAGGTAACATCGTTGGGAGGAACCAGAAGTGATGTCATGATGGGAGAGACGGAGTTGACGTCATCATGAGCCGGAAGTGATGTCGTTAGAAAGGAACCGGGACTGATGTCAACATGGGAGAAACAGAAGTGACGTCATCATGAGCCGGAGGTGACGTCGTTGGGAGGAATTGGAAGTGATGTCATGATGGGAAAGACAGAGGTGACGTTATCATGCCGGAGGTAACATTGTTGGAAAGGAACTGGAAGTGATGGTCATCAACAGGAAGTGGGAGGGCCATTGGGCGGCCATTTTGTGAATCCGGGAGTATAGCAGGCGAGTTACTTTTCATCTTTGGGTCTGATGACAAAGAGACAGAGAGACGTTGGTAACACAAATCAACCCTTCGTCTCGCGATATTTCACTCACCTCGTGGCTTGTTGACTGCCTCCTAAGCGCACGTGTGAGACACTATTTAAGTAGAACTGCATCTCAAAAGAATAAATTGAATGGCACGTCATGTGAAAGGCGCTATATAAGAAGAAAGTTGGACCCCAGCTGAGAACTAAGAGAGCTATGAGGCACTAATGCTACTCAGTACTCCTTATTTGTGGAAATCTGAGAATAGGCGAATGGTCGCATTGGAATTTAGAAGAACACCGATGTGTTTGGGGGGGAAAGAGTGTTGCAGTTTGAGTGGTCATCTCTGTGAGTAATGAACAGTAGAGGAGAGTCACGATAAGGGTCTGTTTCTCACCGCCACCGAGGCCGCCTTCATTGTGCGCTTTGCTTAAAATTCTCTTCATGTCCTGCCTGAGCTCTATGAGGAAATATGAGTGAAAATAAAAGGGGGCTGTGCATTGAATGAGCTCCCCTCGTGCTTTATTACCTCAGTGGCTGGAACGGGGGCCTGTCACATCTATTTCTGGTCCCTATCCTTATCCCGCGTTTCCGTTTCTTTTTACTGCTGACAGCCACAACTGGAATTTCCCAGTGGAGTTGAGGAACGCGTTTAACTTTGCTTGATTTAAGTTTGTTACCTTTCAGAAGAACAAATGTTGTAAATACTTAGTGAAAATTCATTTTGCAGCCGGGAAGCATAAACTGGAGGCTCGTGCTGGCATAACTCATCTGTATTGCTTCTTCTTCTTCTTCTTCTTCTCTTTAACAAACGTGTGCTTCCATTTTGTATAACAATGACTCGTGTCAAGGACGGCAAGGTGACCCGGCACGAGACAGTGTAGCTGGTGTGGTTTTGACTAAAGCCCACCGGGGGCTACACCGTGTTCAACACTAGGGAAGGGAATTCTCAAGGCCATTGGTCCCCAACCTTTTATATGCCCCCCACCCCTAGAAAATGTTTGATTTCGTTTTGCACCCCCTACAGAAGTCATATCAGAATTGAAGGTGAAGAAGAAGAAGTCAAATTTCTCATTTTTGAACCACAAATTGAATCACACAGAGTAGTGCAGGTGAACAAATTAAACTTAACGATTTGGTGCATACAATTTAGATAGATAGATAGATAGATATGCACTATATAATAGATAGATAGATAGATAGATAGATAGATAGATAGATAGATAGATAGATAGATAGATAGATAGATAGATAGTGTAGTAGGCAGGATTAGATAGATAGATAGATAGATAGATAGATAGATAGATAGATAGATAGATAGATAGATAGATAGATAGATAGATAGGCACTATATAATAGATAGATAGATACTTTATTAATCCCAAGGGGAAATTCACATTCTCCAGCAGCAGCATACTGATAAAAATATACAATATTAAATTAAAAAGTGATAAAAATGCAGGTAAAAGAGACAATAACTTTGTATAATATTAACGTTTTACCCCACACCCCCCTCCCCGGGTGGAATTGAAGAGTCGCAGAGTGTGGGGTCTCCTCAGTCTGTCAGTGGAGCAGTACGGTGACAGCAGTCTGTCACTGAAGCTGCTCCTCTGTCTGGAGATGATCCTGTTCAGCGGATGCAGTGGATTCTCCATGATTGACAGGAGCCTGCTCAGCGCCCATCGCTCTGCCACGGATGTCAAACTGTCCAGCTCCGTGCCTACAATAGAGCCTGCCTTCCCCACCAGTTTGTCCAGGCGTGAGGCGTTCCTCTTCTTTATGCTGCCTCCCCAGCACACCACCGCGTAGAAGAGGGCGCTCACCACAACCGTCTGATAGGACATCTGCAGCATCATATTGCAGATGTTGAAGGACGCCAGTCTTCTAAGGAAGTATAGTCGGCTCTGTCCTCTCTTACACAGATCATCAGTATTGGCAGTCCAGTCCAGTTTATCATCCAGCTGCACTCCCAGGTATTTATAGGTCTGTACCCTCTATAAACAGTCAGCTCTGATGATCACGGGGTCCATGAGGGGCCTGGGCCTCCTAAAATCCACCACCAGCTCCTTGGTTTTGCTGGTGTTCAGGTGTAGGTGGTTTGAGTCACACCATTTAACAAAGTCCTTGATTAGGTTCCTATACTCCTCCTTCTGCCCACTCCTGATGCAGCCCACAATAGCAGTGTCATCAGCGAACTTTTGCACGTGGCAGGACTCTGAGTTGTATTGGAAGTCTGATGTATGTTGGCTGAACAGGACCGGAGAAAGTCCAGTCCCCTGCGGCGCTCCTGTGCTGCTGACCACAATGTCAGACCTGCAGTTCCTGAGACGCACATACTGAGGTCTGTCTGTAAGATAGTCCATGATCCATGGCACCAGGTGTGAGTCTACTCCCATCTCAGTCAGCTTGTCCCTAAGAAGCAGAGGTTGGATGGTGTTGAAGGCGCTAGAGAAGTCCAGAAACATAATTCTTACTGCACCACTGCCTCTGTCCAAGTGGGAGAGGGATCGTTGTAGCATGTAGATGATGGCATCCTCCGCTTCCACCTTCTCCTGGTATGCGAACTGCAGAGGGTCGAGGGCGTGGCGGACCTGTGGCCTCAGGTGGTGAAGCAGCAGCCGCTCCATGGTCTTCATCAAATGTGACGTCAAAACGACAGGCCGGAAGTCATTCAGCTCACTAGGACGTGATGCCTTTGGGACTGGGTTTAAATAATTTAATCTATACTAATAAAAGGCAAAGCCCTCACTCACTCACTCACTCACTCACTGACTCATCACAAATTCTCCAACTTCCCGTGTAGGTAGAAGGCTGAAATTTGGCAGGCTTATTCCTTACAGCTCACTTACAAAAGTTAAGCAGGTTTCATTTCAAAATTCTATGCGTAACGGTCATAACTGAATCCTACTTACCTGCATATATACTGTACGTCCATAGCCTGCAGCTCGTCCCCGTGTGAGGTGGAGTTCCGTCACCCATCCCCACGCCTCCCACGTAATTGACTGCCTGCCCATATAAGGCCGTCCGTC
The DNA here is from genome assembly GCA_026402145.1 of Polypterus bichir lapradei. Lineage (NCBI taxonomy): Eukaryota > Metazoa > Chordata > Cladistia > Polypteriformes > Polypteridae > Polypterus > Polypterus bichir. Next base: position 3,860,480 of record JANRMT010062824.1, on the reverse strand, counting down.
AGCAGCATAGAGACGCTGTCGCTAAATACTCGCAGAAAAATCCACAAGTTAATAGACACGCTGTCGCTAAATACTCGCAGGCAAATCTACAAGTTCATAGAGATGCAGTCGCTAAATACTCGTGGGGAATTCCACAAGTTCATAGAGACGCTGTCGCTAAATATTCACAGGTAAATCCACAAGTTGATACCGGGAATGCCTGTTAAACATCTTAGATTCACGAGTAGCGATTTGAGTGGCGAGATGTCTATCGAGGTGATCACCATCGATCAAAGAACTGTCACTTACCGAGTGGTTTCCATGCCTGGAGATGCCACCTGCCTTTTCCATTCTCTTTGTTACATATTGCACGGCCATATCAGGCTCACTCTTGATATCCGGAGGAACATTGTGTCTTATGTATTGAATGACTGGGACAGGTTCAAGGTGTGGACTGATGACGGTACAGGAGATAATCATACTACACAGGAGCACTAGAAGAGTGAAATGCTTAAGCCCTTCACCTATGGTTCTGCATGTGAGTTGATGGCTGCCGCTGAATTGTTCGGTTCGGTTTCAAGTGTACTGAAATGGCCAAATATTTTACACCTTTGGAGAATCGTCAATGCCTCTTAAACATGAACATGAACCCTGAGAAAAAGCACATAGAGACGGGGACAACATGCAGCTCCACAAAGATGGTAACCCAAATAGGAACTAATCTCAAGTCTGTAGGACCCTCTAACTGCTGCGTCGCTAATCCACCTCAGCAGTATTATTCAACCAAAAAATTAAAAAAAGAACAGTTTTTGTAATAAGAAAAATGTTGAAGGTTTTGAAGGAAAAAGATGCCAGCGCAATGGCTTTTGGCCACAGGCATTGGCTTTAAATGAATGTAGAGCCTCAGAATTCTAAGTACCCTTTTAGTCCAGTCTTGCGTACCAGATTATTGCCGGTGACTTATCATGAGAGCGAAATACCTGTGTTTGAATTTTCGTGACCACCTGAGGCACTAATCTCCTGAAGATTAATCATTTCCACACAGCGAAATTGAAAATCCCGTGCCCCCTCAATCATGGAAGTTCATGCTGGAATGGTGGTCTGGAAGGACGGCTCCGTGCCAGTCTTTAAAACGTTTTTTTTTTTTTTCTCCGCAACGTGCAGCCACTTAAACCAGTCACTCCAGTCTCTATCATTCGGCGCTGCCATGTGATGAAAATAAGAGTTTCCTGAAAAGGAAATGTTCAAAAAACGGCTTTGGTGTTCACAACAGTGATTTTGGATTATAAGCTTTGCACTTCATCATTCACGGACTTTAACTGTGGGGCTAAGTTCAGGGCCGGGTATTGGCAGTTTGTAAAGGGGCACACAATATTAATATGAAAATCTGCTTGCCTTTAGTGGCATTGTGGCAAACGCTTCTGCTTGAGGGATCTTGGCTTCATAACTCTCGGTGAGGAGTTTCCATGAGCTCATGATGGCGGATGTTCTTCAGATACTTCAGTTTTTCACCCACAGATGTGAGTGTTGGGTTATCATGCAGGTATCGTGGCATAACTTTGGGTACAAAGCTGGAAACCTGGACGCGGGGCTACAAAGGACCCAACTCTAATCGCCAGTCAACCTAACAGACCTGTCAAAAACAGAATTGTGGAGGAAAGAAACAAACACACACACACCGGATTGGATGGTTGGCACACCCAGTGCCCAGTGTTAGTGAGGCCACAACTACAACAACAACATGTATTTCTGTATGAAAATGCTGTCACTCAAAGTGCTTTACAAGGTGAAGAAAGAAATATATAAAAATAAGATTAGGCAATACTAAGTAACAAAGAATAAAGTAAGGTCCGATGGCCAGGAGGACAGAAAAAATTAAAAAAAACAAAATCTGCAGGGGTTCCAAGGTCATGAGACCACCTGGCCAGCCCCCCACTGGGCATTCTATTGTCCCGATTGCGACATCGGGCTGTGCGTTGGTGACAGTTTAGAAAAACATGTCACAGGAAGGACTTGTACTAAATCTACATTAGAATTGCAGTGGATACGCAACTTGCCTTTATGCTAATGTTTTGGTATGACATGTTTATCCATCCATCCATTATCCAACCCGCTATATCCTAACTACAGGCTCACGGGGGTCTGTTGGAGCCAATACCAGCCAACACAGGGCTCCAGGCAGGAAACAAACCCCAGGCAGGGCGCCAACCCGCCACAGGGCGCACACACACACACCAAGCACACACTAGGGACAATTTAGAATCGCCAATGCATCTAACCTGCATGTGGACTGTTGGAGGAAACCCACGTAGACATGGGGAGAACATGCAAACTCCACGCAGGGAAGACCCGGGAAGCGTACCCGGGTCCCCTAACTGCAGGCAGCAGCACTACCCACTGTGCCACCTGGACATGTTTTAAGTCAGTCAGTCATTATCCAATCCGCTATATCCTAACTACAGGGTCACGGGGGTCTGCTGAAGCCAATCCCAGCCAACACAGGGCGCAAAGCAGGAAACAAACCCCGGGAAGGGTGCCAGCCCACAAATGGACACACGTACACACCCCCACACACCATGCACACACTAGGGATAATTTAGGATCGCCAATGCACCTAACCTGCATGTCTTTGGACTGTGGGAGGAAACCCACGCAGACACGAGAAGAACATGCAAGCTCCACGCAGGGATGACCTGGGAAGCGAACCAGGTCTCCAAACTGCGGGCAGCAACGCTACCAACTGCGCCACCGTGCCGCCCGGGCATGTTTATGATACGCGAAATAAACTTGCGATTATTTTTTTGTAAGCCATCACTACAGACCACATGGGATGAGGAATATTTTTAAAAAATCGTTTTTGGATGGAGTGTTGTTTTAGAAGCACACGTGCACGCGCAGTTGGGGGCGCGCCCGGGTGCTGTTTCGAGCTCAGTGCGCTGCATACGTGCGACAGCAGCGCTAACCATGCAGTTCTGAATGAGGCAAGTAAAATAAGAGGGCCTGTAATTTAAGAAATATTAACCCACTTAACTCTTTTGCTCATCGGGAAAAGTATGCGCTCATCTGCTAAATTTAAAATGCGATTTCCAACTACCGTCCTTTCCTTTCACTGCGCTGTTGAGATATTGCGGCTTCTCCCCCGAGATGCGCACAGCGCGTAGAGGAAGTGAAACAGGGCTGGATCGCCACCGGCAGCTTCCTTCAGAGTAGAGATGACACAGAACGGAGCTCACGGCCCTTCAAGGTATGACACCTTTTGTGTTCTGTTAGCTTTTCCGTTCCATCGCTCCACGTGTAAACGACAAGTCTCCCTGGATGTCTGCCGTGAACTTAATCCACCGTTCAGACTGCGCAACGGCTCGCTTTTCTATATTAACTTTAATTAAACGAAAATGTCACGTTGAGTCATTGCAGGGATTGTCAATCAATTTTAATTGGGAGACCGCAAAACTGAAGTTTCTTATTTTCCATTGTAAGGTTTTTCGTGATATTCCAGCCGCGATAATGAGACCGTGTTAGACACGCGTGCGTTTCCGCATAATGACTCCGAGGAAAGTAGGGAAGACGTTTTCCTTAGGTGCCCCTTGACTCTTTTTTCGTTTGGTTTGATATTCTTTTAAAGCTCTTTGGTTAAAATCCCCCCTTTTTCAGTCCTTTTGCTGATAAAGTGGAAGGAAGTTTAAGAGAACAGTGGCCTGCCAACAATAAATGGGGAAAAACACTGGGACTGTCCTGGCAAAAGTGCACATGGTGGCACCCTGTGAGCAGCCCATGGGCAGTATGTGGGCTTGGGAAAACCCAATTAAATAACACACTGGCCCATTATGGGGGCTGCTACAAGGAGACCCTGTGAGAAGACTATGGGCATTGTGTGTGGGCTGGGAAAACCCAACTAAATACCACACTGGCACAATGTGGGGGCTGTTACAAGGGGAGCCCCGTGGCCAGACTATGGGTAGTTTATGTGGGCTTGAGAAAACACAATTAAATACCCACTGGCCCATTACTGGGGCTGCTACAAGGGGGCATTAGAAGGCAGACCATGGGCAGTGTGGGCTTGGGAAAACCCAATTAAATAACACAGTGACCCATTATGGGGGCTGCTACAAGGAGACTATGGGCATTGTGGGTGGGCTTGGGTAAACCCAACTAAATACTGCACTGGCCCAATATTGCAACTGCTACCATGGGGCATCTCTGGGCAGACCATGGGCAGTGTATGCTTGGGAACACCCAACTAAATAATGCACAGGCCCAATATGGGGTCTGCTACAAGGGGGCCTGGAAGACTATGGCAAATGTGGGTGGGCTTGGGAAAACCCAATTAAATACCACACTGGCCCAATGTGGGGGCTGCTACAAAGGGGCTGCTTAGCAGTGTTCCCCCCTTGCCCAAAACTGGCAGTCCAAGTTCATCGGCCCATTGATGGTCTAGTAACGCTGTGCCAACGTCGTCACTGCCCCATAGTTTCCTGCTTTTTAATGTTGTCGCCGAGTAAGTAATGCAGTGAATTAGAGTTTCTGGTGGGTTTCAGTCTTTGATTGTAGAAGCGTGAGTAACCATTTGAACGACTACGAAAAGTATTCTTTATATATCGGCTAAAATTGTACATATTGGTAACGTTTTGGTGTTCGGGATTGTAACGTTGCAAATAAACAAATCAATAAATGTAAAGGCATAATGGCTGGCAGTCCAAGGTCAGTAAGCCTCTCATTGACCCACTGATGGTTTGTACCCCAAAGTCTCCCACTTTTTAAAGTTGTCGCAGAGTACATAAGGAAGACAGTTGGGATTTTCGATGGGTTTGAGGTTTGTATTGTACAAGCACAGGTAACAATTTGAATGACTTCAAAAAGGATCGTCTTTATATTAACTGTAATGGCACATTTTTTTATATATTACTAGCCATCCCCCGCGGATTCACCCGTGTATTAGTAAAACAGCACAGCGAGGAGGGCACTGCCCGGCTCCCCACTCCGGACGTCACGATGCCCCCTCTCCTCAGCCCACAGCCTCTGTCTCAGATTAGTGTGAATATATCACTCCTGCAAGTGAACTCTGATTCTTAGCGCAATGAGAGAAGTCGCAAAATCAACCGGAATGTTCAAGCAAATTATAGACAACAAACATTTAAATCCATTAAGTCGTTCTCTCGTTCGCTAGCTAAGCGGAGTTAATGTTACACCCCGAGGCAGACACGTGAGTGAGGAGGTCCCGTAGCCCAATGAGTCTCTCTTGTAACCGCACTAATAAATCTGTAACACAAGCGAACTATGATACTTAGCGTGATGAGAAAGTCGCAAAATGAATATAACGTTCAAGCAAACTATAGAAAAACACCCAATCTAAATCCGTTAAGCAGTCCTCTCGTGGAAAGCAGACAGACATACAAGCGGGTCTAGAAAAACGATAAGAAATTTTGCGCTTGGACCACAAAATTTTTAAAACCGTTTCATACACTGAAAAAAGTATAACCTCCATTCAACTTAAAATAATGAAGGTAATGATTCACACTTAGTATTTTCAATCTGAACCAATATAATTCTTTTTATCTTATTGAACCCACAATTTTTAAGTTGAAGCAAATCATTTAAAGTGATTGGGTGTAATTCACTTGTTTTATACTGAATAATCTATTTTTTCAGTTGTTACAATTTAAAATGGTTTATTGGTCGTAACCTGTTTTTATGCTATTAGAAATATTATGAACATAACACATTCCAATGCTGTACTTTTTACATTTATTTTAAAATCTAGTGCAAATACTCAAGCGTTTTGCAGTGTAAATCTAAAATATACATCAAAAATGTTTCTACAGCTTTCTTGAAAGTAGGTTTTATTACGAGTTCTTAAACTCAAAATTAACAGTTGAGAAACAGGGTTACTTACCAGAAATCCTCCGTTATAAAAGTCTGCTGCTGAAAATGACAGACCTGTAAAGCCACGTCCACTCCACTCAGGAAAGTGTTCTTCTTTTTTGGCAGTTGGAAAGCCAGCACGCTGGAAAGTTCAACCGGAAGAATAAACAAACGGCCCCTCAAACACAGCACACGAACAACCTAAAATATTAGGTTAACTGAAATAGGATTTTTACGTTTATTCCCTCCACCATAACTTACTTTGGTACAAATTTTTTTTACTTTGATTGAGATCTGAAACCCAACATTTCAAGCTACAACACTCAATGAATAATCTTAAATTGCTTGAAAGAGAAAATTTACGTTGAATGAACAACATCAATGTTATACTTTTTTCAGGGTAGCGAGCACCTATGGGCCAGGGGTAACCTACATTCCAAATTTCAAGTCCTCATAGTTTGAGAGATTTCGTGGGCCTGATGCACTGAACGATTTCCTCTCGTTTGTCAGTTTTCTTATGTAGCTTGTATGCCTGACAATTGGATTGCAATTGAGGGGGTGAGTGGGTGGGCTATTTTATCGTTTTGCACCGACAGCCCATCGCATTCTAGTGACGCCACTGGCTCAGATACGGAGGCAGCTTCTTTAAGAAAAAGGTTTGAGCAAACGCTGTGTTCCCTCCAATCTCATCTCAAACAATGGATCTCCAACTGGATTTTTTTAATGACATTTAATTCTCCGAGGTGTTTCGAGGATGTGATTTAATTTTGAATGTAATGAATATTCATTTAATATAGAAACTACTGAGCAGCCATGTATTTAGCATGAATATTCTGTTTTATTTTGGAATCTGGTCGGGGAATGGCTTAATGATAATTCTATAATAATTCTTTATTTGTCAAATACAGGACAGCACACAGTGAAATGCATCTTTTCACATGCCCCTTATGGTCAGAGCGCAGGGCCCCTGGAGCAATTGAAGGTTAAGGGCCTTGCTCAGGGGCCCAGCAGAGTAGCATCTCTTTTGGCAGTGACGGGGATTCGAACCAGCAACCTTCAGGATGCCAGCGCAGATCCTTAGCCTCAGAGTCACCACTCCACACCACTAATGGCAAACACGTTCATTTTAACGCTTTCTGAGTTTTCTGATGCTCACCACCTTCTTTGACGTTAAATATCCAAGAAAAGTCACTCGCTCTGTTCACACTCCCTTTAAAGCTAATTGTTATTCTTTACATTTGGACAGAATTCTTTAAACTGACCAAGATGATTAAATATTACATAAAAGGGTGGAGTTGTGGCTCAGAGGCTAAGGATCTGCATTTGTATCTGGAAGGTTGCCGGTTCAAATCCCGTTACTGCCAGAAGGGATCCTGCTCTGGTGGGCCCTTGAGCGAGGCTCTTAACGTGAAAATAAAATGTGCTGTACAGTGGCTGACCCTGAAAGTTCATGTGAAAAAATTAATTCTCCTCTATGATTCATAAAGCAAATGAAAAAATAATATAAGTCTGTCACCCACTTAAAAAAATTTGGGGTCACAGGAAGCTGCAGTGTGTCGCGGCACCATTGGGCACAAGACAGTTGTCATGTATGTGTGTGTATTTTGTGTTCTATTTTTGTTTTGTAATTGTTAAATTATTTTTCATATTTTTATGTATGTTTTCTTATGTTTGTAATTATGGCCTGTTACTTTAAATACACCGGCATTCCTTGGATTTTTGCGAGGAACCAACCTTAATAAAATGGCAAGTGTCCATGTGTCTGTGTATCTCTGTGTTCGTCTGGTTGCTGTGTCTTTGTCATTCCAACAAATGGTGCATCACAAACATTTTTATTGATAAAGTGCATTGCATTTGTCATTCCAACAGATGGCGCATCACAAACCTCAACCCTGTTTATACGAATCCCATACCAAATGGCATATCACAGAGACATATGCATTACGTGGTGCACTGCAAGCGTTAATTACATAGATTTCAAAACATCTTAGACTGGTATCATAGCAAAGTGATCCTTCCCACCTTAATTAAAGGATAAGTGTCTCTGTGTTTGTCTATGTGTCCATCTAGATGCTATGTCTCTGTCATTCCAAAAATGCATTGCATTTCTCATTGCAATAGATGGCACATCACAAGAATTTTTATAAATAAAGTGCATTGCTTTTGTCATTCCAACAGATGGCACATCACAAACATCAACACTGTTTATACAAATCCCGTACCAAATGGCACATAACAGAGACATATGCATTGCATTTTGTGCACCGCAAACAATAATACTGAGGTCTACTTTGATTGCTTAGATTTCAAAACATCTTAGACTGGTATCATAACAAAGTGATCCTAACCACCTTAACTAAAGTATACGTGTCTGTGTGTGTCCATCCAGGTCCTCTGTCTCTGTCTTTCCAACAGATGGCGCATCACAAACATAAGTAGTATTAAACTGCATTGCATTTGTCAGTCCAATAGATGGCGCATCACAAACATTTTTATTAATAAAGTCAGTTGCATTTGTCATTCCAACAGATGGTGTATCACAAACATCAACACTGTTTATATGAATCCCATACCAAAAGGCACATACATCATAACAGAGACAAATGCTTTGCATTGTGCACTGCAAATGTTAATGCTGAGGTCTATGGGCTATGTTGATTACACAGATTTCATTGATACTCTGGTATCAATGCAAAGTGATCTTTCCCACCTACATATCTGTCTGTGTGTCTGTTCAGATGCTATGTCTGTCTCATTCCAACAGATACCACATCATAAACATTTTAAGTAATAAAAAATGTCGCATTTGTCATTCCAACAGATGGCTCATCACTTACTGTACATTAGCACTGCTTTTGTAAATCCCATACCAGATGGCATATAACAGAGAAATATTAATTGCATGGTGCACTGCAAACATTAATGCAGAAGTCTGCATCAATTACTGAGATTTCAACCCGTCTTAGATGGGTAACACAGCTAGTAAAAGAATACGTGTCCGTGTGTCTCCATGTCCACGTGGTTCTTATGTCTTTGTCATCCCAACAGATGGCGCATCACAACCATTAACCCTGCTTTTACAAATTCTATACCAAATGACATATCAAAGAGACATATACATTGCATTTGTCATTCCTACAGATGGCACATCATAATCATTAATCCTGCTTTTGCAAATCCTATTCCAAATGACATATCACAGAGACATATACATTGCATTTGTCATTCCTACAGATGGCGC
>JANRMT010062824.1:3793831-3819740 GCA_026402145.1 Polypterus bichir lapradei | reverse complement strand
AACACTAATTAACATAGAATAAGAGTAAGGTCTGATGGCCAGGGAGGGCGAAGAAAAAAAAAAAAAAAAAACCCAAAAAATAAAATCTGTAGGTGATCCAGGCCACGAGACCGTCCAGTCCCCTCTGGGCATTCTACCTCACATAAATGAAACAGTCCTCTTTGTATTTAGGGTTCTCTTGGAAGGACTTGATGATGATGGTCATGCAGACTTCTGGCTTTTAATCCATCAATGTAGGACATCACGGTGCTTTGATTAGGTGGTGATGGCGCAGATCACCACCACAGAAAACCGGGAAAAGAAACAGAAGAGAGAGTAGGGGCCAGTACAGATTTTAGAGCCACCATGAATAGTTATGATAATGAATTGAATATACAGAGTATCAGGATGAAATGAAGGTGAAGTTATCAGAAAGCCATGTTAGAGTAATGAGTTGTTAGCAGTGTTTTAAAGTGCTCCACCGTATCAGCCTGGCGAATTCCTATTGGCAGGCTATTCCAGATTTTAGGTGTACAGTAATCCCTCGTTTATCGTGGGAGATAGGTTCCAAGGCCGGCCGCAATAACTGAATTTCCGCGAAGTAGGGACACCATATTTATTTAATTATTTAACGTGTATTTGGACGTTTTTAAACCCTCCCTGTACTGTTTACAACCCACCCTTTACTCTCTTAATAACAGGGACAACTGTTAAGCAACATGAAATCGGTAGATAAGTTTACAGTTACTGTATAGCGAAGTACACGTAGCTATATATGACGTGATGATGGTGATGAATATGCTGTGCAGTAAAAATGACGACGATTAAGGTGATGATGACTTTTACTGCACAGCCGATGACTGTATTTTACGTCTCTTCAGACGGCGGTGCCATTTCCTGGGGCACCTCTTCCACGGTTTCCGAAGGTGTATCCGTAGTAATAGTAGGAACTGGCTCTTTTATGCGAGGCTGCAAAAACATTGTGATCGGCAGTTGCTGCCGCTGCTTCTTTTTCCGGTCGAAGAGCAGCTTGAAGGCGGTCATGACGTCGTCGACCTTGTTGCAAAATTGGACCAATCGAACCATATCGTCGTCCCATTCCTGTGACCGCTCTTGCAGATCCTTAGCCAGTCTGCAGCCACAGCCGCGAATGTTCCCCCTTCCTTCAGCATATCCAGAAGTTTCACCTTCTCAGCGATCGTCATCATTCTTCATTGGCGTTTAGGCTCAGTACCAGCCTTGGAAGAAGGAGCGCGTTTGGGAGCCATTGCAGGGGGTGAAAATTGAAGCGAAGTTCAACACAAAGAAGCCACAAAAAAAAATCACACACAGTACAGTGTAAAGTAAACCGCTTGGCGAGAAAGCCTGAAGTGAAATGGCCGCGACAGAGAGACAAGGGGAGGTGCTGTGGGATCTGGGCATCAGTCAAAGCACCAATCACGGGCCCGATTAGAAAGTGGGAAGCTGTGATTTGTCGTCTCCCTCCCATGTACCAATCACAGCCCATGTTACAACGCACTTAGTCACCGAACTTGTTTTGTTGTTCTTAGACTAGGAAATACTACTACTATATTTAAAAACCCGCGAAGTCGTGAAGCCGCGAAAAGTGAACCGCGAAGTAGCGAGGGATTACTGTATAACAGCAGAGGGCCGCCTGCCTCACCATTTCTTTTAAGTTTTGCTCTTGGAATTCTAAGGAGACACTCATTTGAGGATCTAAGGTTACGATTTGGAATATAAGATGTCAGACATTTCGATATATAGGATGGAGCAGATTATTTAAGGCTTTAAGGCCTATATTCCAAATCGTAACCTCAGATCCTCAAATGAGTGTCTCCTTAGAATTCCAAGAACAAAACTTAAAAGAAGTGGTGAGGCGGGCGGCCTTCTGCTGCTATGCACCTAAAATCTGGAATAGCTGACCAATAGGAATTCGCCAGGCTAATACAGTAGAGCACTTTAAAACACTGCTGAAAACACATTACTTTAACATGGCCTTTCTATAACTTCAATTTAACTTAATTTAACTTAATCCTGATACTCTGTATGCTCAATTTCCTCATAACTACTATTCAGGGTAGCTCTACAATCCGTACTGACCCCTACTCTCTTTTCTGTTTCTTTTTCCGGTTTCTTTGTGGTGGTGGCCTGCGCCACCTCCACCTACTCAAAGCTTCATGATGCTCCAACAATGATGGATGGACTAAAAGACATAGAATTATGTGACCATCATCATCAAGCCTTTCCGTGAGAACCCTAAATCCAAAGGGGACTGTTTCATTTATGTTAGGTAGAATGCCCAGAGGGGACTGGGCGGTCTCATGGTCTGGAATCCCTACAGATTTTATTTTTTCTCTAGCCGTCTGGAGTTTTTTTGTTTTTTCTGTCCCCCCTGGCCATTGGACCTTACTCTTATTCGATGTTAATTAATGCTGATTTATTTTGTTTTCATATTGTGTTTTTTATTTTTCTATTCTTTATTATGTAAAGCACTTTGAGCTACTGTTTGTATGAATATGTGCTATATAAATAAATGTTGTTGTTGTTGTTGTTTGTAAGCCATAAGCAGTATTTTAAACTCAATTCTAAACGACACAGGTAACCAGTGTAGTGACGCTAAGACTGGCGTGATGAGCTCAGATTTTCTTTTCCTAGTTAGGATTCTAGCAGCTCCATTCTGCACTCGTTGTAACTGATTTATGTCTTTTTTGGGTAGTCCTGAGAGGAGTGCGTTACAGTAATCTAGTCGACTGAAAACAAACGCGTGAACTAATTTCTCAGCATCTTTCAGTGATATAAGAGGTCTATTTTTTGTAATGTTTCTTAAGTGAAAAAAATGCTGTCCTAGTGATCTGATGAATATGCGATTTAAAATTCAGGTTACAGTCAACGGTTACCCCTAAGTTCTTTACCTCCGTCTTGACTTTTAATCCTAATGCATCAAGTTTATTTCTAATAAGCTCATTGTATCCATTATTGCCAATCCTAAAATTTTTGTTTTCTGTCATGAATTTAAAGAGGACTACGTATTCCTGCAATAACACAGGCTAACTCCAGGTTTTCTTAATCTGTTAGGGTCCTGCTAGGTAGCCTACCATACATTAAAGATTTCAGTTTGATTTTCTACATATTAGGAGGTTTTTCGAGGCACACTGAGCCAACTTCATATGCAAAGAACCCTCCCCAGAATGAAATGGTAATCTGGCAAGCAATGAAGCTACGAGGAACCACACAACCATGAAGACCATTAAAATGCCATAAAAGAGCCAGGATTTTTAAGAGTTACAGGCAGAATCTAACACAGAATGTGTCCATAGCATGGTGCTTTGTGAGATGATGATGATGATGATGATGATGATTGGTGGATTTAGACATGGGTGATATTGGAAACTAAAATATATGGAATGGTCAATAAGGCCTCGGCCAGTCAGTCCATTTATGAAAGTTAAGGGGCGTTTGCACCTGTAAAACCCACGTTATGTGCTCAGGACCCCAAGGGGGAAGGGGGCTGCCACCCTGCTGGTTGAAATCTAATACTGACTATACCAGGGACGACTCTAGGGAGTCCGGGGGTCCCCTGGAAAAAACAACTTCAAGGTAAAACAAGATCAAATGTATTATTTTAGGGAGGAATTATTAAATGCAAATCCTTTATTTTTCTAAATTATCCCTAGTGTGCGATTGGCATGTGTGTGTGTGCAGACATAAGACTGTAGGGCCAATTAAATTTAATAGCTGTTTTGCTATCACCTCGTGCTGCTGAAGTCGTTTTTGTAAAGTTAACGAATGCCAGCTTTCTCATCTGCATGTCCTAAATAAAGTTGATATTTTCGTAAATTGTGCTGCATCCTCCAACAGCGCCGTTTTATATGGTCAATTCATGCCTTTGAAGCACCAACCTTTCCTTTCGGTGCCCCTAAAAGGAACATGAAGAAAAAAAAAAGTTTTTTTACATATAATTTTCGTACTCGCAATTATGTAAGTACAAACTTACAAATACAATGATTTTAGTAAGGAATATATTTTGCAGCTTTACTATTTAATGGAGCTATCTCTTTGCGCGTACACGAGAAAGTGTTCCGTGCTCACGTGATTTTTCTGCGTACGATCGCTATAGTGCTTGTGGCATCCACGTATCCCTTTAGGGGCTCCGTATATTTACGGTTGACAGGTTCCGCTACCGCAGCTTTAGCTGTTGCATTGTGTAACATATCTGAAATTTGACATGGAATTCATAGACTTGTGTTTTAAACTGGGCCTTTCCCATAAAATGCATCGTTTCGATGCTTGCAACCCGGCATCGGTACTTCGTTTTGGAACGTCCTTTGAAATGAACTCCGAGCTCTTGAGGCCTGTTTGGCCGAAAGGGTTGCAGCGACACTGAATACATGCACGCAAAAAAAGGTTTCGTACGCACGCAAAATGAACGCGAGCGAGGTAACCTTTGTCGTGTGCACGAGCAGGGCCGGATTAAGACGAAATTGGGCCTGATGCTGCAGCGCAAAAAGGCCTATTTTTTCTCGGCTTTGGCGTATGTGCATTCGACACTCGCCGTACATGCGCACTCAGACCGACCAAGGAGCCTTAATTGCTTGCGACGCAACCAGCCAGCCTTTATTGAACATGAATAATAATAGTGATGTAGTATCGTAACAACTCGAGATTAACATCAAACTATGTAACGTCAACATTCAATAGCAATTGTCTAAAAAGTGCACTTAATGTAGAAAACCTAACAATGAAATACACAAAACTTCACAATTCTCTTACGAACCTGAGTAAGAAAAAATTAAATTGCAGTGACATTGTGTCAAAGTGACTCACTTCTGGCTCTTGAGGGTAAAATTTGTCCACGATTTAAATTTCATAATAGAACAGAATCCTGTCGAGGATTTTAAAAATTCTAAACATCCATTCCGAGCCCGCGGGCCGGCTTTTAGTTTTACTTTTACAGGTAACCATTTAAATAGGCCTACCATACGTCCTGGTTTAACCGGGATTGTCCCGGTTTTAGACATTGGTCCCGGCGTCCCGGCCGGTTTGGTATTTTGTCCCGGTTGTTGTTTCGCGTCATGATGAGACGCGCGGCGTGTGTAACCGCCTCCCCCGTCCCGTGCATATTTCCTTGCACAAGGGAACTGTCCACGTGCAATGCGAGATTTTTTTGAAAGTGACACAGGTGAGTTATATTTTTGGTTTTGGTTTGTGTATGGGCAACTGAATAATTTTAACAATACTGTGCTACTCATGGAAAAAAGTAAAGCAAGCGCAATATACATTATTTTGGACCTAAAACGACTGAAATCTAATCTTCAGGAATGGATGGATAGTAACTTTGTCCCGCTAGGAGCGAAACAGTTATTGAGAAAACTCGGTAGCCAGGATGTTAATAGATTTATGACGGAGGTAACTGTATTTTTCATGCATTTTCAATGCATTTCTTACATTGAATTGTGGGAAAACAGTTTCGGTGGCGCCGAGATCTTCGCATGGGTTGGATTGCAATGCAAAATGTGCTGAAATGGGACGAGATTGAACGATCTGATGTAGCTATAAATGCAATACACGGTTCAGATGATCGTCAAAAAATTAATACTGATAATCTTCGTGACGAGTTTTCACTCGCAAAATCTTTTTTGCGACAAAAAATGAAGAGTGGAGTTCAACGACGACCCAGATTGAGTACGTTGACAAATGGGTCCAATTATTGAAACATTTTCAAGATAAAACATATCGATGCACCTAATCTGGTTAAAATGATCCAATATATTTTATGTCTGCCAGGAACGTCCACACCTTTGGAGCGTGTTTTCTCGATAATGAAACACATTTGATCGGATGACCGAAGCCGCATGCTGGAGTCTACCGTACGAGCGTTACTGTACTGTAAATTAAACTTTGGCATAACATGCAACGACTTTTATGAAAAAAATAAAAAAAATGACAAGGTATTGAAAAAAGTTTACTCCAGCGGGAAGTACGACTGGTACAATAAATAAATAAAATAATTTAAACTTCTGCTCTAAGCAGACTTTCTATATAAGTTATGTAATATGTAATAAGATTTATAGGTACTTTTAATAAACAATTTTTGGTAGTTTATGCTTCTCTTTTCTCTAGCACCCGCTCCTGTCCCGGTTTAAAGCCTCATGATTATGGGAAGCCTTCATTTAAATAGCCATCGATTTTTACTGTACAACTAACTTTCAAGGTGAAAAACTGACTACGTGGCACTTACCGAATAATAATAAAGTGGCAAGATATTACAAAAAACGCAGCTAAATTACTAAGTAAACGGTTTAACGTAAAATTGATAGCATTAACTTGAAATCTTCGGTTAACAATTAACACAATGACGTTATAGTTACGTCACGGCGCAAAGAACAATAGTAACAGTATAATAAGTAACGCTGTGTCTAGGCGTCCGAAAGTCGGACTCCAAATTTCTTCCTAAGAATTATTTTGAGGTTAATATTGCATAGGAAAACCGTTCAGCTTCCAGAAAATTCTCATCTGTTTTCATCTGGGCCTATTTCAGGAATGGGCCTAATGCTGCAGCATCAATAGCACCCATCTTAATCCGGCCCTGTGCACGAGGAATTTGATCATTTCTTCTTTTTTATTGCTCATGTCGCTTTAGGGACTCCGTATTTTTATTTTGCCATTGGTGTAAAATTTAAAATTGTTAAACGAGGCGAACAGGTTAGGAAAACAGTTGGACGGCTGAATAGTTTCAGGTTCACGCACGCGGGGCTGTACCATTTGGGAAGGGGTGACCTCACTTTAAACCAACAGAATGCATACCTGCACGCGAAGCGGGGTTACCACTTGAGTATAATGGACTCCTTTTTATGGAGTTACTAATTGCTCGTGCGTGTTTTTGTGAGAATTTGAAAAGGTGTACACGGAAGCTCAACTGGACCAGAAACGTCACTGCATCGTCCAGCGGGAAATGCCCTGTGGAGGGCAAATTCCCGATGGCCACTCCACCCCTGCGGACACCTGCACCAGAAAAGTGAATTTAGAAAACGGATGTATGGTTGGAAAGGTGCAGTATTTTTAATTCTTTATGTACTTAATCGATGTGACACTTATGTGCTTTAAATATTTTGTAACGGTTAATAAATGTGTGGCGTGTGATTGTGGTTTGCTCAAATCGCGGCACATTGAAGCCTGCGGGCGCGTGCGCAGTCGGCGGCCAAATCACATGCATTACTTGTTGGCGGTCCGCTACGTCAGCGCGGTGATATTCTGATTTTCTCATAATCAGTAGGTGACAGTTTTGGTCATTGTCGCATACCTAACAATGTCATGGCTAAGGAAGCGAAACTCTGCTGATAGAAGAGTTGTGCTTGTGAAAAAAGGAGAAAGTGGAGTGTCCACAAGGAAGAGCAAATATATTTTCGTGAGCGAAGGGATTTACGTAATGAACAGATGCACTTCAAATATTTTTGCAGGTCTGTCTTGCACTGTGACGACCTGTTCCGTCATATTTCAGCCCTTCATTCATCATTCTGGTGCTAGAGATTATCTCTGAAAAAATGAATTAGCGGGGATGTTTACTTATATGTATCTAAATTAATTTAACTTAATACCAGCAAACATGATTATTTTATGTGGCGTTTTCTAGCAACGCTGACAAAAATCTATTGGACGTCACATTAGCACAATTAATTGATGTTGAAACAAAGCATTTCAATGATTTACCTTTAAGAGAGACATAATTAGCCTCGGGGACTGTTGTCATCGCGCACATATTTTGTGTCAGACTTACTAAAGATTAACAATTTTTTTAAATACTCCAAACAGACGAGTCCCGCTTTCCTTTTACTCAGCTCAGTTTAGTTGATTTAGCTTTAAGTAAACCAGGTTTATGCACACGGCTCTCCGATTTTTTTTGGTCTGGTAGCGTTATACGTGCAATTGACGCAGACAACCACTACAAATGGCGACATTCAAGTTAAGCCCACCACCTTTGGTCTCGTATACACCAGGCAGCTTCAGTTAGTGGTGGCAGGCAAAGTCACTAATTAAGAAAAAGGGTTAGAATGAAAACTTGCAGTCACTGCTGCAGCCCCCCAGGACTGGAGTTTGAGACCCCTGATCTAGCCTGTCTCTGTTTCCTCCTGTGTGTATTCGTCATTCACTATTTGGTTTAATGAAGGAAACTAAAGAGAAAGTGAAGAACTGAAAATCGCTCATCCGTGTTAAACTTCAAATCACTTGGATTTTATCTTCTAGGGATCTTGAGAAAGCGACTCCTGCTTTTATCTTTTCTCGCCTCGATTACTGCAACTCGCTGTATTCTGGGATTAGCAAATCCCTGATACGCAGGTTACAGTCGGTCCAGAATGCTGCCGCTCGCTTTCTGATTGGGGCAAGAAAGTCTGATTCTGTTCCTCCAATATTAGCTTCTTTACGCTGGCTGCCTGTCAGTTTTCAAACTGATTTTAAAATCTTGTTGCTAGTTTTTAAATCTTTACATGGGCTCGCTCCTGCCTATTTATTTAAATTGTGTGTTTTACACCAGCCATCTAGAGTGCTTAGATCTTCTGGTCAGTTGTCTCTTGTTGTCCCTCGTACCGAGTGTCACACTAAGGGGGACAGGCAGGACTTGTGCTGCTGCTGCTCCTCACCTGTGGAACTCTTCACCTCGTCACATAAAGGAGTCGTCTACAATTCAAAACGAGATTAAAGACTCTTTTCTATTCACTTGCATTGCGTTACCTTCAGTAATACTGATGGTTTCCTCATTGTGATTATGTAACATCCATCCATTATCAAACCCGTTATATCCTAACTACAGGGTCACGGGGGTCTGCTGGAGCCAATCAGTTATGTAACATTTACTTCTATTTATTATATTTATGTTCTTTTATTTAATTTCTATTTATGTTAATTGTATGTTTTTTTCTTCTTTTATTGTAAAGCACTTTGGCCACAGCATTCCTATGTTGTTTTAAATGTGCTATATAAATAAAGTTGACAAGTGTGTCATTAGAAAGGAAAAGAGAATCAATGATTTAAGAATGAACTGACATGGCAGAGGTCGGCCAGGTTTCTACTTCACGCGGCACGACACACGCTCTGCTACGCAAGCGTTGTACTGTTTATACTTGTGTGCGTACTTAATGTAAATCTAGAAGATTCCACCAGGTGGCGGTGTGAGATGTCATCACGGTGAGAACTGGTTCGGCTTCGCTGTGTTGTGAATTGCCTGGAACAGCCATTACATTCTGATGACACCTTACCGCAATATCTCTGAAAAGGATGTTTAATGATGACATCCATCAGTCCAGGGATGTGTCCATTCCAGCTAGCATTGGGCACGAGGCAGAAACAATCCCTGGACGAGGCCTCAGCTCGTCTCAAGGTGACTACAAGCACAGACACACACACGCTGGCGTCATTTTAGTGTCACCACATCTGCATACCTTTGGAAGGAAACCGGAGCACACGGTGGAAACCCAGCAGGAAAACAGGCAGGGAATGCCAGCGATGTGACTCCCTGCGAGACAGCAGTGCTAACCGCTCTGCCACCGTGTCACCCCAATGTGTGTAATTATTAACAATATTCATTATTTAAACAAATTTACCGATTTATCTGAAAAGTGTTACATCCATCCATCCATCATCCAACCCGCTATATCCTAACTACAGGGTCATGGGGTCTGCTGGAGCCAATCCCAGCCAACACAGGGCACAAGGCAGGAAACAAACCCCTTGCAGGGTGCCAGCCCACCACAGGGCACACACACACACACCAAGCACACATACTTTAATGCATTTCATCATGAAAGTGATATCAAGTATAAATCTAAGGATTTTAAAGGTGCAGAGAGTTGGAATATCAGACATTTAATGTGTTCTGTGTGGCGATTGCTGCTGTCAGGTCAGGAGGAAGCCCCAGAAACAAAAGACGTCACTAAAGACGGTATGTGAGACTTTTAAAATGTATCGTGTCATTACGATCGGGAATATGCGACGCTTGAATATAAAAGCACCACAAATGCATCTGTATGTCGGCATTTTGCTTCACCAATTCGAGCCATTCATCAAACATCGAAGCGCGCACATCGATCCCGTAGGATCCGCATAGCCACTTTCTGTCACATGTGGATAGTAAACGGAGACTCTGACGTCACATTCTGACTTTTATCACACTGCGCCCCCCGACTTTTTGCTGGGACTGCAACTCGCGCACGCGTCACGTTAATTTCTGAGGACCTGCTCAGAGGACGCGTCAAATGAACGCAGGGTACGCGTGGCAGCCATGATGCGTGTGCGTCCGCGTTCTGAGCATTAAGTATAAACGAGCCCTAAGGTGGAAGTGCAATCTACTGCACCACCATGCCAATGCAAATTGCTCTTTTTCCACGTAGTGTGCACACCACTCACTGTGGAGCTAAAACAGCGTGCACGTCCGCGTTCTGAGCGTGAAATATAAATGAGCCCTTAAAACACTAACAAGCTATGAAATTATTGGGGAGGATTGGCTTCTAATTAAGCAACTGGCTTGCAACAAAAACCAACAGCCCTCCAGGGTCAGAGATGGCCACCCCTGCTATAAAGTTTTCTGTTTTCCGTGTGCCGCCGGTGTTCCTGATTCTATGATACGACTCCAGCACTCGGGGGGGGGGGGGGGGAGTCGCTCTGTGGTGAGACCAACTTTGAGGGTTTCCTTTCTGCCCGAGTTGCCACTAGGGGGCTCTCCACTCCTCACCCTACACCTCTTTTCAGCCTCCTGTCTGTCCGTCCCTCCATTTTCTGAGCCTTCTTTTCCCAAATCAGAGGCACTGAAAGCCCAGAGAAGAGTAAACTTCCCAGTCTGGGACTTCATCCCATCCTTTGCCACTACGGTTTCTGTGCAGCATAGCAAGAATGAAAGTGTGTTATATTAGATTTCATGAGCTTTGTGAATTAATAATGCATCTGCTTGCGGATGAGATGTTACCTCCTGAACGAGAGTACAACTTGGATCATTCATTCAGTGGATAAAGCAAAGTCATTTCCAAATGTTGAAGAGACGGGTCCTTTCAGTCCCCGGGGTTCCGTGAAGAAACTTCATCTTCACATTACAGGAGGCAGACTAGTGAGAGAAAACAAAATGGATCTTCGTGCGGCCGAAGTTATTCCTGTTTTTGTATCTTCATCGTCACGTGTGACCGCTAAAGGCTCCTATTAATAGGACTTGCTGTTAAACTATGGCAGGTCTTGTTCGGAGCTCCTCTCATTTTTATTTGACTTTGTTACTTTTGATTTTTAATGCGCTGAATTGTTTAAGGCAGTGGTGCCCAAACTCGCTCCTGGGGGACCCACTGGGGCTGCAGTTTTGTGTTAAGGCCAACTTCTGTTTTTAATGGGACTCCTGTGCCAGGAAAGATGTGACGTCTGCTTTAAGAGACGTGACGGAGAAGTGAAGAGAAGGACTTGCAGTGCGTGTTTGTGGACTTGGAGAAGGAGTAGGACGGGTGCCAAGAGGGGAATTAGGATGCTGAATGAGGAAATCGGGAGCAGCAGAGAAGTATCTGAGGGCAGTGCAGGACATGTATGGGGACGGTGGGACTGCGGTGACGTGTGGCAGGAATGACAGCATCATAGACCCCCCAGGCAAAGTAGTGTGCTGGGGCCCCTGTTTTGATAGCAAAAGAGAAACACGCATAGGCATCAGAAACATCACGGGCCCCTATGCTCCTGGGGTCCCCGGTCAGGGCCCATTGTGCCCATACGTTAAGACCTGCTTCAATGTGAGAGTGGGATGACATCACGGATCGGCACTGGGCCCTTTCTTGTTGAATTTGTCATCATTTTTTAAATCATGTGTCTTATTGTGGCCCCTCATCCATTAACAGGTGGTCACCAGTCTGCGTTCTAATGTATTAATTAGCCAACAGTGTGGTAAACGTGCACTGGAAAAGTGCTGTGACCACCTGGACTGGGACCCTCAGCACCATACTGGATCAGTGTGAGGTTTTTTTTATGGTGGCTGGAGTGCCAGTCCTGCCAGCGAGTTTTCCCTGCAAGTTGGATGCAGATTGACGTCATGCCCAGGACGGAGGAATTGCAGGTTAAGGGCCTTGCTCAAGGAGTAGAGTCACTTCTGGCATTTGCAGGATTTGAAATGTCAACTTTGCGATTGCTGGCACAGATCCCTAGCTTTAGAGCCACCACTCCACCCAAAAAAAAAAAATAATAAAATGACTTGCCCAGTTTAACAGGTGGCAGCGAGGGGATACGACATATTATAGATATGTCTTCAGCGTGAGAGTGACCAGAAGCATACAGCCAGGGCGATGCCATAGAGGGGATGTCATTTCCTTAACTGCAGTCTCCTAACTGTCCTTCATTTATAAACCATTCATGTTGGCGAAGAGTTCTGTTCTGCTGATGTGCACTGAGATGTTGGCGTCGCCATCTTTAATAGCCTGACTCTTTGCTGAATGGCCTAAAAAGCAGTTGGCAATGCCGGCCCCGAGCTGGTTTCCCTACACATCTCCCATCTTTTTGTTGATAATGCCAAGGTCACATTAAACTAACGTTAAAGTGCATCCGGCCCTGCAAGCGGCCCTCCAACTTGCTGGGAAATAATGGGGGTTGGTGGCTGGATTGGCACCGTTTAAAAAAAAACTCCACACACCTCTGAGATGACAGAACAGGCCTGTCGGGGATCAGAACTGGTGCCAAGCTGAGGCGTCGCCCGCTACACGGCACCACTCGGGTTTCTGAGGCAGCCCACCTGGGTAGGCACATGGAAGGAAGGTCTGGAGGGATGCCAACCAGGATCCCGGGCTGTTTCGTCATGTGGTGGGTGCGAAAATGCGTGATTCCTGTGCATGCTCCCCAACCTGACCTAACCTAACCTAACCCTGACCTGACCGGACTAATTTCTTTGTCACTCTCTATCTGTTCAACGCTCTGAGGAAAGAACACATAAATCAAACAAAATTTTGACGATTAAAGGGTTTTGAAATCTGTGAAAGGTTTGGCAATTTTTTTTTTTATTTAAAAGCCGAAATTAGGAAAACGGCTAATTTAAGTTCCAATTGCTCCGAGTAATTGCAATCTGTTACGACGGCTAATTCAATAAGACTGTACGACACTTCAGATTTAAATAAAAATCCTATTTTATTCTGTTTGGAAGGAATGATTGCCCAGTGGTTTTTCCCTTTTAACCTGTGGCATACTGGGAATATATTGTGAAGCAAGTAACAAGATAATATGTTGAGACACCAACATTATGCCGAAGGAATATCAAATTGCATTACATAGGAGATGGATCTCTTAGGATGATAAACAAATTAGATCATATTACGATATTCTTAATTCATAACAGAAGCTAATATAATACTTTAAATCCTAAAGGGGGGAAAGCTGAGTATTATAATGAGCATTTAATAAAGAAATTGAAACCTGAGAGGCTGGCAGGTTTGGGAAGATCTCTTATCACACATGCGGCGTAGACGTTAGAGAAGAATTTGAGCTTCTGGGACGACGGCTTTAAATGAAGTAGAAAAATGGAAATTAGCCTTCGCTTAATTGTTTTGTATTTTGCATAATGTGAAATGAATAATCGTTTTCTCTGGTGCCCTGGGCAGTTGTACCCTCAGAAGCATTTTGATAGAAACACAAAAGTAGAAGAGTAGTAAGAAAAATGAGAAGAGGCCTTCGACCAAGCCGTATTCGGGGAAATAGGAACATCGAGAAGAGCGGATAATGGAGAATCGGCTACAGCAGGGGTCGGCAACCTACAGCACACGGAACGATTTTTAATGGCACTCTGATTGAATTGACAAATAGTAAAAAAATGATATTTTAATTACAGTGCACGTGTTCGCGTTGTCACCTACGTTTTGCATATGCGACTCACATGTAAATAGAAACCATGTGATCAGTGCAGGCCGTGGTACGTTAAAACAAACCTCTTGCTATTATATTTTAATTACAGCGCATTCGTTCGCACTCCACGTCCCTCACCTACGTTTTGCGCATGCAACTCACATGTAAAGGGAAAGCATGTGTTCAGTGCAGGCCGTGCTACGTTAAAAGGAACCTCTTGTTATTATTACGTAACTACGGGGCTCTGCCCCCTGCTCACTTCGCTTGCCAACCCCTGGGCGGGCGCTACACACTAGCCACTTTGTGGATCTGCCACTCGCGTATGGGGAAGCGGATGTGCAATTTAAACAGATTCTTATTTTCATGGGAATTGTTACATATGCATAACAGAACTAACTATTGTACATTACAGCGAGTAATTAACCATATTAAAAAAAGAGTAAAACGTAATAATTTGAAAGAAAATTATGTTTCATGTTGCCTTAGAGGTATTTGTTTTGTTATATGTTTTTGTTCTGTTTAGCTTTGAAATTAACACGCAAATACTTTTTAAACTTACACTTTTACTGTAAAACTTCAATAAAAACACTATTTGGAATTCATTTTTCGTCACTATCGCATGGCATTTTGATTCCGTGTTTGGAGTTACATCGTGACAACGCAATGTATACCTGCCCGTAAGTGAATTTCGTTTCTTTCTCTCTAATAAATAAACCAACTTTTTCGAATGTCTGCTCCTGTGATTTGTTAATTGTCCTAGCAAAAGCTAACAGGGAACTGTAAACGTTTTAATACGAATGGCATATCGAGATCTCCTTTGGTGTCTCATGTTATCCCCTGAAGATGTACTACGTTACCTTTCTTGTCGCCTGTTAAAATTTGACATGTCAGAATTGTTCGACCAATATTGAATACAGCTAATCTTGTCCTATTGCATAGCCCATCACTCGGACATCAGTTACGCAGTAACATTACAATACATCCTTCTTTCAACAGTATTTCGGCCGTACTGTGATAACGGTTGTAGATATTCTTCATGATATTGTAAGTTGATGTTTTCATCTTCACCACCAACTGTTTCAGCACAGTCTATTGATACGCACTTAACCAATTTGCTGTGTAACCAATCGACAAGTTTCACGTTAATTCATTTGACTTCAGCGTTTCTCGGTGCTAGGATTGCCCGTGTACTCATTTCTTCTGTTGATAACTCTTCGTGATGAAATTCTTCAATAGGATTTGGAAATAATAAATCTTTTTTTATTGGGAACTTAAAAGTGAGGAAAACGTAAAAATGTACAAGAGCTGAGAGTACAGGAACTGTGTCTGACAAAAGCATTCACATGAATAAGAGGTGAGAGGACCGCAGGCGTGTGCCGTGAACCGGAAATAGTGGAAAGGAGGGCGGGGCTTGAAAAAATCTCTTGGCCAAAGTCTCGTCTCAAGATTTTCTTTTATAATCGAGTGATATGCTGCACTAAAATGACTCATAAAAGACCAAAACTTGATGTTCTCTCTTTCCAAGACTGAATGAATATGGATTTGTACAACAAAAGGATGGTGCTGTGTGTGCGTTATGCGGTGAAAGTGTTGCGTGTCGTACGTCAAATGTACAAAGACGTTATCAAACTATAAACATCAGTCCACGTTTAAAAACTGATGAGAAAAGTGAAGCTATGAAAAGGGCTGTTTTTGGCTTTAAGAAACAAACTACTTATTTTAGTCAAATATTTCGAACCAAAAATAAAGCCACTGAATGTAGTTACACAACTGTTTTGCATTAATTGATTAATAATAAAGAATGATTAATCATATTTGAATTCTTGATCATTTTTTCTAATTCAAACTAAGTATTTTGTATTGAAAAAACTTGAAATTCATAATTTGTAATACAATTTTTAATAAATGTGTTGAAAATTACAATTTGACAAAACAGCCCATTATAACTGGACCAGTTCTGATACTGTATATAACAAACTTGTTAGAATTATGCCGGCATGCAGGATAACATTGTAACACAGGGTCGGCACGACACCGCTGACAGGTTGGTGACCTCTGGGCTACAGGGTTAGAGAGGGGACTCGCACCGCAGATGAAACTGAATGTAAGAAAGTATCACACGTCGAAAGTGAAAAATGCATAGTGGGAGGTCTGGGATTTGAAAGTTTTGTTTGCCTACCAAAAAGAACCTACTGTAGGAGTCACAGTGGACTCGTCTCCGTCCGAATCCAGACAGTGGCCAAAGGCGATCAAGACAGTGAACGGGACATTAGGTTACACAGCACGATGTGTGGACTTATGCTTAAGTTATGTAACACACTGGCGAGGTACTCCACTGGAGTTCTTCTTCTTCTTCCTCTTCTTTCTCTTCATCCTTTCTCACCTCTATGTCAGGTCGATGTGCTTGATGAACTTTCTAGAAAACTGCTCGGCCCTGAACCTCCTCGCCACTCAAGGCCTTTTCCTTCAAATGGTTTTTTACTTCATCAGTTCCCTACACATTGTCCTCCCTCACTTTCTCTTCCCCTGGACTTCCACTCCCATCATTCTTTTGCCCATAGATTCCTGGTCTCTCATCGTCACATGTCCAGACCACTTAAACCTCCTTTCCTGTCCTTTCTTAGATATCTTCTCCCACTTTTGTTGCACCTCTGATGGTCTCATTTCTTACTCTGTCCTTTCTTGTAATTAGAACATTAGAACAATCTGGAGGAGAACAGGCCATTCAGCCCAACAAAACTTGCCAGTCCTATCCACTTAATTCTTCTCAAATAACATCAAGTCGAGTTTTGAAAGTTCCTAAAGTTCTACTGTCCACCACACTACTTGGTCAGTTATTCCAGGTGTCTGTGGTTCTCTATGTGAAGCAAAAACTTCCTAATGTTTGTGTGACATTTCCCCTTCACAGGTTTCCAACTGTGTCCTCGTGTTCTTGATGAACTCATTGTAAAGTCACCATCTCGATCCACTGCACTGATTGCCTTCATCATTTTAAACCCTTCAGTCATGTCTCCTCTTCATCTCCTGTGAAGGCTCAGCTCTTTTAATTTTTCCTCATAACTCATCTCCTGTATCCCTGGATGCATCTAGCTGCTCTTCTCTGGACCGTTTCTGGTGTCACTATGTCCTTCTTGTGGCCTGGAGATCAAAACTGCACACAGGACTCCAGATGAGGCCTCACCAGTGTGTTATAAAGCTTCAGCATTAGAACAATCCAGACGAGAGCAGGCCATTCAGCCCAACAAACCGCACCAGTCCTGTCCACTTCATTCTTCCAAAATAAGATTAACTTGAATTTTGAAAGTCCCTAAAGTCCTCCTGCCCACCATACTACTTGGTCGCTTATTCCAGGTGTCTGTGGTTCTCTGTGTGAAGAAAAAACTTCCTAATGTCTGTGTGACATTTCCCCTTCACAAACTGTGTCCTGTGTTCTTGATGAACTCACTTTAAAGTCACCGTCTCGATCCACTGGACTAACCCCCTTCATCATTTTGCACACTTGAGTCAGGTCTCCTCTTCATCTCCTTAAGGCTCAGCTCTTTTAATCTTCCCTCATCACTCGTCCCCTGTAGCCCTGGAATCAGCCTAGTCGCTCTTCTCTGGACCTTCTCTTGTGCTGTTATGTCCTTTTTGTAGCCTGGAGACCCAAACTACACACAAGACTCCAGATGAGGCCTCACCAGGGTGTTATAAAGCTTGAGCAGAACCTCCTGTGACTTGTACTCCACACATCAAGGCGCTATATAACCTGACAGTCTGTTAGCCTTCTTCATTCTGAACACTTTCTAGCAGTCAATAGCTTAGAGTCCACTATGACTTCTCATAAGGCGTACTTTTGATTTTCAGACCTCATCATTGTGTATTCAAACCTAACATTTTCACTTCCTACGTGTAAAACTTTACATTTACTGAAATTAAATTTCATCTGCTGCCACAAATCTGCCCAAGCCTGTCTGCTGTCCAAGTCTCGTAATCAGCCTAGTTGCTCTTCTCTGGACCTTCTCTTGTGCTGCTGTATCTTTATGGAGACCCAAACTGCACACAAGACTCCAGATGAGGCCTCACCAGTGTGTTATAAAGCTTGAGCAGAACCTCCTGTGACTTGTACTGCACACGTCAAGGCGCTATATAACCTGACATTCTGTTAGCTGTCTTAATGGCTTCTGAACACTCTCCTAATTGTTTGCCCATTTGTGAGTGTATTTTAATTTGAACTTTTAATTTGAGGTAGTTGTTGATTTTTAATGACATCTAGCAGTGACATCTGCCTGCCGCTACACGAACGCATTCAGCACTACGTTCAGCTGGGCACTGTGCCGCCCATGCTGGTACATCATTTTCATTTTCAATTGCTTGCATCAAAATCCGAGTGCGACAAGTCAGAGTCCGATTCTGCGACAATATCCAAAACGTTGCCTACGGAGTATTTTGCTTTGCACATTCGCTTCGCTATCTCGCCGGATCCGCCTTTTAGCTTCAGCTTCCCTGCTGCACAATTCTGCCAGCCGCCATAAAAAAAATATTCAGCCCTCGAAGAGTTAAATACATTACAATGCATTCTTGTTTATCATGGCACTGGAGAGTGGTGACCTGTGGCATGTTGGCACTGTACTTATTCATGTGACAGCACTACTGCTACTATTGTAATTAAAAGAAAGGAAATTATTTTATGGATGATAATAACGTCCAGCCCAATACTAAATCAAATCATAAAGAGCTACGGCATGTCCGGGCTCTGAAAGCCATCACGGTTTTCCGTGGCACTATTTGCACACCCCGCTTAATGGAGTGTTGAAGGATTTTCTTAACCCGCAGGGAAATGCCAATCATTGACCATCACTGCACAACTTGACTAATGCGTTTAATAATGAGACGGAGCTGATTGGCTGGCTGCTAATGGAGCCAATCCTTTTGAAGGGCCTGTCAGCTAATGACTGGAGGAGGTCATATGAAGTTCACGATCGAGAAGATGAAAGCTGAACATCCGGGCCCTTAGACGGAGAAAGAAGTTCAAGTCTTTTACGTAACATTCTCGAACCTGCTTAATCCAGTTTAGGCTCATGGAGGTCCTGGGGTCTGTCCAGCCAACGGCAGGAAACAAGTCAAGGACCCTTACCATCCCAGGGACCACTCATGTGGACACATGGGGCTGGTTAGGAATTACCAATTAGCTTAAAAAAAACAAAAAAAAAAAAAAACAGGGAAGGACAGCCAGAGGAGGAGGAAGAGGAAGAGTGATTCCATTAGTGTTATCATACAGATCCTCGGTGACACAGCGAGAACATGCAGACGGCTCACAGAGTTAGGCACTCACACACTCACAAGAGTCAAGTTAGAATCAACAATCAAGAAGAACGGAGCAGCAAAAGAAGAATCCACGCTAAACCGGGAGAATCTGCAAACTCCTCTCGGGACAAGACAGTCGAGTTAACACACACGTCTTTGGGATGTGGCAGGAATAATGGAGCCCCAAAAGAAAAACCCCACACCATGATACACCATTATACACGTACACAGACACACACCCACTCACACACGGACAACATGACATTTCCAATCAACCAAACATGCACATCTATGGGATATGGGAGGAACACTTACGTAGCTGGAGAAAAACCCACACGACAGTAAGGAGAAGGTGCAAACTCCTCACACGCTCTCACACACACACACACATAGAGTCAATTACAATAAATAACCAGTTCAGTTAACAGATGTCTGTGAGAGCAACTGGAGAAGAACCCACCATGACACAGGGAGAATGTGCAGACTGCTCACAGATAGATAGATAGATAGATAGACAGAAAGGAATTGCTATCTATCTATTATATCGTGCCTTTCATATCTGTCTATCTATCTATCTATCTATCTATCTATCTATCTATAGATAGAGATAAATAGAGTAGTTGGCAGGATTAGATAGATAGATAGATAGATATGAAAGGCACTATATAATAATAATAATAATACATTTTATTTATATAGCGCCTTTCCCATGCTCAAGGCACTTAATATAATAGATATATATATAATAGATAGCAATTCCTTTCTGTCTATCTATCTATCTATCTATAGATAGAGATAAATAGAGTAGTTGGCAGGATTAGATAGCTAGATAGTGTCACACACATGGGCATGGGAGGCAGCTAAAGGGCTTGAATGAGGGTAATTCCAAGCCAGACCAGGATGTAGCAGAGTGCACTGACTCTTTTTCTCGCTTTTCTACAGACTGTTCACAGGAAATTCCACCTGGTCCTGATGGCGTCAAGTCTGCTTCCGACCCCTTTGACGTCACTTCTGGGTCTGAGCCTATGCATGAAGACCCTTCCGGGTCCGGCCCCTCTGATGCAGCCAGGAAACAATATACGGGTGGCTGCCCCAAGGCTTGATATGGTTCTTGGTCGAGTTTGTGACAATAGGTAGATATGAAAGGCACTATATAATAGACAGATAAATATGAAAAGCGCTACATGATAGACAGATAGTGTCACAAAACTCACAATGAGACATAACAAGGTTTGAGGCAGCCACCCGTATAATTTGGTATCCTGGCTGCAAATCGTCTTTTAAATGATAGCACTGCTGTGCTCAAAACCGAGTCCAATACAGAACTGAGGGAATAGGGAAAAGGTGGAGGCTTTTAAAGGGGAAGACAGGAAGTGAAGTCAAAGGGGTCGGGCTCATGGAGGTCTTCTGTCATTGGTGCGAGCCCGGATGTGACATCACAGGGGGGCGGAGCTGGCAAGGTCTCCTTCCATTGGCTCGGTCCCGGAAGTGACGTCAAGAGGACCAGGTGGAATCTCCCGTGAATGGTCTGCAGGCAAGGAAGAAAAAGAGTCAGTGCACTCTGCCACATCCCGGTATGTCTTGGAACTGTCCTTACTCAAGTCCTTTAGCTGCCTCCCATGCACACGTGTGAGACAATAGATAGATAGCAAAGGCACTATATTATAGATAGATAGATAGATATGAAAGGCACTATATTATAGATAGATAGATAGATAGATATGAAAGGCACTATATGATAGATAGTCAGATTATACTTTATTTGTCCCCAAAGAGGAAACTAAATATATATACACACACACATAGACAGGGGGCCACTTTAATGACTCTGAACATCCAAACATGGATGTCGATAGGATAAGGGAGGAAAACTGAAGCAGCAGGAGAAGAGCCCATACGGCAAAGAGGAGAACATGCAGACTCCTCTCACACACTCTCTCACACACACTGAGTCAATCTAGTTCAGCTAACGTCGTCTTCGCCTTGACATAGATATGTGCACACGTACACGTGGGGCCACTTTAATGTCTTTGATCAACAAAACATGGATGTCTACGGTATGTGGTGAAAAACTGAAGCTGTAACACTGACTGGCTGAGAACGTGCAGACTCCTGAAATCTACTCATCCTGCATCTTGGAGCAGATCCCACCATGTGTCCTGGGAAGGAGAGATGTCAAGGGTGTATCAGGGGTGCCCCAAAGATCGGTGTGGGGTCCTCTACTCTTCTCTCTTTCTCTCAGTGGTCCCCATCCTGCAGTCCCGTGGTCTCTCTGATGACACACACCTGTCACTCCCTCCTGGCAGGAGTCTCCACAGCTCCGCAGCTTCAGACCTTATCTGACAGAGTGTGCAGCACAACTTGTGGTCTGGGGTTTGGTCTTGTCATGTCTGGATTTCACTGCTAGCAGGAGGACCCCCATGTGCCATTAGGCCACTACAGACGGTCCAAAACACAGCGGCCCATCTTGTATTCCACCAGCCGAGATGGAGACATGTCATCTCCTCTATGGCATCACACATTAGGTTCAGATCCTTGATGCCTGCCCTTCAGAGTAGTCAGCAGCTCAGCGCCTGTGGGTGCGGAGACAATCAGGGGGTCCTGTGCACCTTCTCGTCCTGTTCGGGAACAGCGTCTAGCGACGCCACCTCTACGTGGCATCAAACCTCAATCCAGACTCTATGTGTGTAGCTCCTAGTTTGAGGAACGAGTGGCCCATCTCCATCCGAACTCCATCGCTGCGTTTAAGAATCAATTGAAACCCCTCCTGTTGTGCGAATGTCCATCAAATTGTTGAGGAGTGTTTTGTTTTTTTTTTGCTTGACACGTATCTGTCACATTGTTAGATTGATCATTTTATTGTTATGATAGTTTATAACTCTTCACTTGTGTGGCCAGGCCTGCTACACTCGTTCAAAATGGTCCTCAGACTAACGTTACTCAATTATGTGGAGCTCCCATGTAAGTCACTTTGGATAAACGCATCTGCTAAGCAAATAAATGTAAATCTACTAATTAAAATGATGGACGCATGGGGGACCGGCTGCGTGTTGCACGTTGGTCAGTCATTCACATACAGGCTTCTCTGTGCTTTGTACACATGATAGTACTAGCAACATCGGAACAGTAGAACAATCGTGACGAGATCAGGCCATTCAGCCCATCAAGCTCGTCCATCCTGTTCACCTCGATTGTCCAAAATGACATCAAGTCGAGATTTGAAGGCCCCTAACGTCCTGCTCTCCACCGCACTGCTTGGTCATTAAAACCAGGTTAGGATTTAACAGACATGTCATTGGGATGAGACGGAAAAACTGAGGTACCTGGGGAAGGACCCACAATGGCACAGGGAGAACATGCAAAGTGCTAACACACACACACAGAGTCCCAAGGGTTCAGGTGTAAATTGACAATCTGCTTAATACTAATGGGAGGGCAGTTGGGGTACGAGAAGTAAGACCCACAACGACACAGGGAGAACATGCACAGTCCTAACACACACACACACACACACACACACACTCTAAAGGGGCCAGCATAGAACTGACAACCAGCTTAACACTAATGGGAGGACAGTTGGGGTAGCAGAAGTAGAAATGTTCGACTACATGCTCCCATCCGCTGTTCGGGAGCCCTTCCTTGAACCCTACGCCGTCAATAATGTCACCGAGATGAGCTAGACAGTAGAGGCAACAACATAGCAAGGGGATGGTACAAATGTGCAAAAGTGCTTTTATTAAAAACGGTCAACAAATCAAAAACAAAGTGTCCATAAAGTGCAGTGCATCAAAACTGTTCAATAAATAATCCATAAGAAACGTGGAGAAAAAAAAAAACAGTCCTTTTAAAATCAATGGGGTTCAAATGACGCTGGAAGCAGTCTTCTAAAAACCAATGACAAGCCTGGTGCTTTTCTACGCTAGCGTCTCACCTGCTTCTCCCGACTAGGCTTTGCAGCAGGCGAGACGCTCTCTGCCGCTGCCCTTTTCAACTCTCACACACAGGTCTGGAGACCTCCCGATCCTGGCTTCGGTCTGGCACTCATCCCAGACCCGAGACCAACGGCCAGGACGCTCACGTTGGGGAATCCACCACCAAGCCTCCCGACTCCCGCTGCCTTTCCGGCCTTCCGCGGCCAGTCGCCTTTCCCTGGTCACTCCCGCTACCTAATCGCTCAGCGCGGGCGACTTCAACTCCAACTCCTGGGTGTCGGCCTAACACCCAGGCTTCCTCGCAGCTGCCCACGAGCGCTCGTTCGCTCGCTCACCCACTCTCTCTCTCTTGCACCGCCTTGCTCGCTCGCTTCCTGTAACCTCCGTCCTTTCTTTTCCTTTTTTCTCTGATCTTTCTGTTCTTTTTCCCAACCGACTCGCGCTTCTTTTATATAGCGGTTGGGGGGGGGGGGATGCCATAGCAGCTGCAGCACATTAGCCACGGGAACAATCACGGATGTGGGCAGTCCCTCACCTGTGCACTAGGTGAGAAACGCCCACAGCGCAGATCGCCCCGTGGTTTGCCATGGCCACCACGCCTCCTCATGAAGCCGCCGTGAGTGCGGTGATTATTTATTTAAAAAAAACGGCCTTTGCTCAGCGAGCTGTGGACCCATAACACCACAAGAAGTAAGACCCACAACGACATAGGGAGAACATGCGCAGTGCTAACACACACACACACACACACACACACTCTCTCTCTCTCTAAAGGCACTAATGGGTTGAATGGGGTACCTAAAGTGAAACCCGCACTGCCATTGTGTTCACCACCTCACACACCGCTGATTTCCCTTTTGGCCTCCCTCTGTGTCATTCTGGCTTAAGGACGCACCAGAAAGAGACCCCCTCTAGTTAATATGTCTATGTGCAAATTCGACTTCTGTCACTGTTGCTATGTCTGTAATATTTAGTCATTTTCTAAAGCTGCCAGAAAAGAGAGACTCTCATTATTAGAACAGAACGGAAATAGACACGTCCATTTAATATTTTCATGCAGCATTTATGCCAGCAGATGTTATCTGCAAGTCTAGTCAGAGGAGCTCAGCTAATTGCTCTCTTGTCACAAAGTTCTAATTAAAACACAGGAGTCCTTCATTGTCTCCGGGCAGGACGTGAATGAAAATCAAATCTCCAAAGCCTTTTAATGTGTTTAACAACAGAGGAATGAAAGTCGCCTTTACCGGTCCGCCTGTTTGAAGATATGCATTACTGTGAAATATCAGCTGGGCGGGCATCTCGGTCAATAGAAAAGAGCGGCGGCGGCAGCACAAAGTGTGGATATGGATCAGCAAATCGATATCTGCTGCTTAAAACATCACTAATGGTACACACAGAGCCAGAGTACGTCTGTCCAACTAACTGTCTATCAAGTCATTCGCCATAGCGTCGGCAGAGCAATGAAACATCTGTCCTGTATAGCGCCTTTCATGTCCGCCTCTCAGTCAAGACATTAGAGACCCCTCTAGCAATTAAACATCTCTACTCTACAGTGCCTTTCATATCTGTCTGTGAAGTCACTGAAGACAACCATGGCAATGAGATATCTGCACTATATAGTGCCTTACATGTCAATCTATCTATCAGTTATATAGTGTCTTTAACATCTTTCTAATGCATATAGTGCCTTTTATTTATTGTGTATACAGCTTCTTTTCCATCCATCCATCCATTATCCAACTCGCTATATCCTAACGACAGGGTCACGTGGGTCTGCTGGAGCCAATCCCAGCCAACACAGGGCACAAGGCAGGAAACAAACCCTGGGCAGGGCGCCAGCCCACCGCAGTAGCTTCTTTTCCACCTATCTATTGTGGAAAGCATACCCCCGGACACAGACAGACAGACAGCAGAATGTCCAAAACACAGTTCTTTATTTCTTCTAAGCACCACAATGCCTTCCAACAACTCTCTTCCTTTCTTTCTCTTTCTCTGTTTCTTTCTCTTCTGACCTCCACTCCTCTCCTCACAAGCTCCGTTTTCTTCCTCCCAACTCCGGCTCGTCTACTGGAGGGAGGCAGCCCTTTTATAATGACCCGGATGAGCCCCAGGTGCTCCATCTGACGACACTTCCTGGTGTGGCGGAAGTGTCAGGATAGCACCTGGAATCACTCCGGGTGCCCCTGGGATTGCTTCCGGCAGCACTTCCTGGTGTGGCGGAAGTGCTGCCATCCAGGATTTCATAACCATCCGGGCGCCTCCTGGCGGTGGCCACGTCCTCCTGTAGGGGTGAGCATCCCAGCTCCGTTCCCGTGGCCCCTAAGCAAACCCGAGCAGCTGCCCTCTCGTGGCCCAGGGAAGGTATCGTCCATCTTGGGGACCATCCAGGCGTCCCGGCTGGGTAGGATCCCCAGTCATCTGGGACACTATCTATTATATTGTGTCTGTCATATGTGTCTTTCAAATGTAGAAAGTGTATTTAATTGTTTATATTTTGTTTATAGTGCCTTTTCTACCTATGTGTGTATTATATAGTGTCTTCCACATCTGTGTCTAACTATCACATGTATATAATGCCTTTTATCTATTGTGTGTTTCAGCTCATTTTCTATCTTATCAGATAAATAGCACCTTTCATCTATCTAATTCAAATAATGTGTCACACATATGTGCCAGAGAATCGCCGTCCAGGCTCACCTAAAGTATGTGGTACCATAACAGGACAACAGGGGGCACTGTCACTAACAGTCTTGTCTCATTTCTCCCTCCACAGCCAAAAGAAACCACCCCTTGAGGGCAACAAAGCCAAAGAAGCCCCACCCCTTCTGGATCTATCTATCTATCTATCTATCTATCTATCTATCTATCTATCTATC
>JANRMT010062824.1:3769626-3793821 GCA_026402145.1 Polypterus bichir lapradei | reverse complement strand
TTTATGTCTATCTATCTATCTATCTATCTATCTATCTATCTATCTATCTATCCTATGTTGTGCTTTTCACATCTATCTATTCTATATAGCGCCTTTATCTATGTATTATAAACAGCTCCTTTCTCATCCATCTATCATTTGACTCTTTATCTCTCTATTTTGGGATTAAGAAATGATATTTCAACACAGGTAGTGACACACGGACCCCTTCTCCTCCTCCCCGTGTTTTCCAGGTTCAAACAATACCAACATTCCGTTTTAGCTTTTCCCGTAGGCACAAAGCCCATTGATTTCCGGCCCCGGATACTCACAGGTTTGATACACGGCAGTTAATTCAGTTTATTGCTCCCTGCCTTTGTCCTGTGTTGGATATTAATTCAGTTTTCAACCTGCTGCCGTAATTCAGCAATTTTAAACAGAACCTTCTTTTTCTTGAAAAAGGCGCTGATGGCCGCCCTGCCATGCTCTGCCCCTTCTGGCTTTGATTAAGTTTTGTGTTCTAACGCAACATGACTGAAAAATGGGAAATAAATAACAAATAATTTAAGGGTTGGTATGCATTATTCTTCCTGGGACGGTAGTGTTTGAATATGAAAATGATGAATAAGCACATCATTATGGTACAATAGGCGTTCAACTTTTATTTATTGCTGTTTAGGGAAAAACTGTGATGTAATTGAAACAAATTAAAGTAATTTGTTTTTAATGTGTGCTTCTCGTTTAATGAAAAACAAAGCAGAATAAACGTGAAATCGTAGCACAGCGTCAACATTCAAATATTGATGAGTGTTGATAGAATGAAGAATTACCGGAGTCATTAATAATGAAGACTAAATCTTAACTCAGACACATGAGTGAGTGCCATCGATGCAGCTGGGGGCGCCCTTCTTATTCCCATGAAGCATGAGTAGCAGAAGAAGAGTGCAAAGAAATTGTAGATTTTAAATAGAAATGTAATTTCCTGTGTTCAGCTAATAAGACAATAAGACCAGTCAGTTTGGGGAGAAAACAACAACAGCAACATTTAATTTTTTTAACATATTGTCGTACACAGAACCTGCTCAAAGTGCTTTATGAGATCTCTGATCGGGGCTCTCGAGAGACTGGGCGAGGGGTCCGAGTGTCCCTGAATAAAAACCAAAGGGCCAGGACTTTAATGATCTCCTGGGCACGGCCATCAGCAGTGTGTCTGTCTGTGCAGAGAGTGTCGACCTCGTCATTGAGAGGTTTACTTACCTCGGCAGTGACATTCACGTGACTCTGGTGACTCGGCCTATGAAGTCAGACGGATTGGGAGAGTACGGGGGGTCGTTAGGTCACTAGAAACGGGTGTGTGACGCTCCTGATATCTCTGCAGAAGGACAAAGGTCCAAGTCTTTAGTGTCCTGGTGATTCCTGTTTATGAAACATGGACGCTAGCCAGTGACCTGAGATGAAGACTGGACTCCTTCAGTACTGTGTGTCTTCCAGTGACGTGCGGTGAAGTTTATGGCTGGTGAGGCACGGACTCCTTCAGAGTCAGATTTACAAATATATAAACCCCAAGGAGTCGTTTATTCACAATTCAGTTGGCAGCCAGCATGCACATCGACTACTGGTTATGTTTCATATCTCATCTTCATTCTTTACACGCACACAGGTAAGACGCATATGTGGCTATGAAAGAACATTACGTTTATAGCGGCGAGAGAGAGAGAGCGGAGACAGCGCATTTGCTCCTCACCCTCCATGTGTTCTAAATTCGCCGTTGCGATTCCACAATTCAAACTCATTCGATACAAATGAAAGTTTAGAGATTGGTGAACAAAAAAAAAAACAGATTTCAATTTTGGCCTTTGATAAAATATTTATTTGTTTGCATAATTCTGATGCTTTAATCAGTTTTACTACAGACAATTAAACAAAAGGCTAGCAACAAAAACAAAAGAATATTTTACTTAAGGTCAAAATGTAGTTTTAAAATAATAGATTAAATAATGAATTGTTTTTTTCTTAGTCTGATCCCATTTCTTTTATAAAATTGAAAACCGTTTATTGTCTTACCTTTATTTGTAAATGAAGTCCATGCGCCTATCCTTCTCCATGAAAATATCCGTCACTTTCTTGTAAAATTCATCCTTATTTTTCGGTTTTAAAAATCTTAATCATCCATTTTGGCAGTCAGACGATACAAAAAAATAAAAATAAACGGCCCACTGCAGTGCACTTGATTTTCTGATATCCCTAACTTATTGGTGCCTCTGCGTAGAACAGCAGCAACGAGCACCTGTTGGGCTCACAGGTGCCCCCTTCAGGTCGGCACGGTACTGTCTGCCTCACTCGCTTGTGCCTTCTCACTGCGGTTTAATGTCCGATCGGCAAAACTAAATATGTCACACACATTCATTAAAGACATTAGCCAGACTGTGGAAAGTCAGAGTGTATACTGTATTTACGCGTGTACCACGCGCACATTTAGTCCTGAAAATTAGCCTTAGAAAAACAGGTGCGCGTCATACACAAGGAAATGTAATTCTGTAATTTACTTCTTCTGCTTGGGCTCGCTCGCTCTCTCTCTCGATCGCTCTCTCTCTCTCTAAATGCTTCCTATATGATCACAATCGTACACGGGGCAAAACAATTTTCACGATTTTCTTTGTAAAAATTGGGGTGTGCATCTTACACGAGGGCGTGTGGTACACGAGTAAATACGGTAATAAACGTGTCTGCAAACATTATATTGGTGACATAAAGAGAGACAACAACACGCACGCGCCAACTGCAGGCATCAACCCCATGTTTGAGGGAGAGCGCAGTCCGAGGGGAGGTGAGGCTCATCGCTGCCTCACCTCGCGTTTCTCCTCTGTATTTGAACAGGAAATGTGCAAATTCAGCGATTTTGACTCTAAAAGTGGTAAAAATTATTGGAATCATACAGAAAACAAATATATAGCACAGACCAGTGGACACATTTATTTTATGTTATCGTTATTAGTTTTTTTTACTTTTCATGGCCTGCCTCCCTTGACTGCAAGTCCCTGGTTTCTTCAGAGAATCCTTGAAGTCCCGAATGAGCCACATGACCTGCATTGTGAGGGAGCGTCAATTACGGCACTACGGCCATGTGGCGCAATTACCTGAGGGTGATCCGGCTCATTGTTGGGGACCCGAGTGGCTGCACCAGGTCAAGGGGACGCTCATGTAATGCCTGGCTGAGGCAGACAGAGGGTCATCTCCGGAGGGTGAGACTTGACCGCGTGTCTGCCTGGGGGGATTGCCAACCAGGATCCCGAGGTGTTTCGTTGTGTGGTGGTACCAGTGCCTGCTCCCCAAACTGTCCTGACCTGACCTGTTAAATACACTTTTAATAAAAAATAAAAAATCGGCCGTGAGCGTCAGTAGGGTTTGTGCCCTCGAAACCAAGTTACCCGAACTATTCTCTAACATTTCAGTAATTATTTACGGCTCTGATTCTTATCTTTCTGATTATAAAATAGGCCATTACGAAAGCAATTCACGAGAATAATTCATAATTAATTGCAGAATTAAGGTATTTGAGGGGTCCTCTCTTGCTTGGTTTGGCTCAAAAACAAATTAGCACATCATCATCTCATTACAGGCTTGAGTTTCGAGTTTGCTATTTTTCCGCCCAGTCGTTTTAGCTCTGGACCGTCCTCAAGTAACTGTGACACACAGACACACTCAATGATCATCGAGATATCAACAATTTCGGTATCGGGGACCAGGGACGTTCTTAGGCATACGCGAACTATGCATCCGCGTAGGGCCCCGACCGTCAATTTTTTTTTTGTTGTCGGGCTGTGGGCCTGGGGCCCCTGTCATGCCCCTGGCACTGCAGCCGTCTGTGCCAGTCCCTCACATTGTGTATCACGATACCCTCCTCATCCTAAATTTTATCGTTCTGAGTCAAATTCGGAGGGGAAGGGCAGGAGCAGGGGGCAGCAGGCAGGGAATCGGGGGCCTGGCCGTGGGACTGGGAATGTATAAATAGCGATCGCTCAGTCTGGAATGTGCATCTCTTAGTCTTATTAACAATGGTAATTTATTATCCAAATTGCAATCTTCACCTAAATCCCTAATAATATTGTCACTCCGTCATAAGTGTGCCAAATGCACTATAGCAAACGTTAATTTTAGAGATTCGTTTCGGATTCATTCAGAGAGATCCTCATAAAATCACGAAATATCCCTATATCACCGGCCTTTACCAGATCCAGAACAAAATCAATATTTTACCACTCTGCATACACACGTAGGCCTACTGGTCATCTAAGGCCTTTTCTGGACGTTTTATTAGAACACCTTCCTGAGCTATGGGGGGCCACGCCCCTGAACCCCCCCCCCCATACGGGACCTGCACATTTCTGAACCGCGTAGGGCCCCCAAACTGCTAAGAACGGCCCTGCGGGGACCCTAAAACATCAAAAACCAAAGATCGAAATTGTTGACGAATCTAAAGCCTTCGCTCTGCCCCCATATCTGATAAGTTATGGTGAGGGAGGCCGCAAAGCAAAAAATGGAATTAAATTTGGATTCTGCATGGTTCAAAAAATCGAAAATGATATAAAGATATAAGAGAAATGTGAGAACAAAATGAAAAGCAAAAGTGCTGGGTAGCGGTGTGTGTGTGTCTTTTGGAGTGAGCGTCTCAAACTTGGGGTGCACCCTCTCGAGTCTCGTGAGCCCCGCTCGCCCTGCGTTAACGGGACGACGTCACATTTCACTTTTCTACGACGGCGGTGGATTGCTGTGGATAATCGTAACGTTCACTTGGATTGTCTGTTCCAATTTCTTTTTGATCCCGCACTGCTTGTCCTGCACATATACATAAATAATATTTTGTATTTTACATTTATTATTTCCATCTGAATCTGCCGGGCCATTCATTTCATCTTTCTCATTTCTAATTCCTACATCTGTTTATTCATAATTTATACTTGAAGGTTACCTTTCACAGTTATAAATCCTTTCACTCGGCTTCTTTCCTTATCGCCTTGCGCTCAGAGGCAGGATTTTCATATTGTCCGTCCATGTCTGCACTCTGCTACGGCTTTCTATAAAATATACATGAACTGGAGATCCATAATTTCAGCTTTCATGCATGATAGAAAAAGGCCCGAGATTAAAATGTCTTGGAGCAATTTAAAAATGCATTATAGGCAAGAGATAGAAGGGTCCCCACAATTAGATGAAAGAAATTAAATTATCAAAGTTCACCGAAAGCAAACTGCCCTGCCGTCTGTGTTACACCGAGTGTGGATAGACTGTATTAGAGAAAGGGAGCCATCGTATAATTACTTGCAAACATTATTTTATGACATTTGGGCTTTGAAAACGTCACACGTGACTCGGGCAATGGAAAAAAAAAGTCAGCAAACCGTGCATATCACGAATGGTGGGATATAAAGCCTTTATTTCATAGAGTGCCTTTACAAAGCAAGCAGTCTGTCAAGGTACCATTGCAGTGCCCTCCTTAATGTTTGGGACAAAGTTATAACATATTGTATGTCCTCTTATCTCTTTCTGCCGCTTGCTCCCTTTGGAATAGATGTCCGAGGGAATGATTGTCTTAGAGGATACGTCTTTAAGGGGAGCAGGGGGCCAAACCACGCCTGTGGGTCCTTGCCTAAACGCGCTGTTGTATGTCGTAAGAAGGAGGATCAACTTAAAAAGGGAAGGAGGCGCGCATTTTAAAAAGTTAAGAAAAGTTGATATAAAAGGGACTGGGGAAAGTATGGGGAGCGTGTATGTTGAATTTTTATTTGTATATATATGTATATATTGTGGGATACGGCCCTGACATAGACTAGCGGACAACGATGGTTCACCCAACACACGTTTAATATACATAATATTTACAAATAAGTACAGCACAACCCCCAAGACTCCCCCAAAGTCCAGGCCTCTCTATCCAATGCCTCCTCTTTGTCTCTGACTGCCTCCACTCCTCTCCTCCCGAGCTCTGTCTCTCTTCCACCCGACTCCAGCCATCGAATGGAGGGAGGTGGCCCCTTTTATCCCCACCCGGACGTGCTCCAGGTGCCTCCCGATTAGCTTCCGCTGGCACTCCCCAGTGTGGCGGAAGTACCGGCCGCGCACCCAGAAGCACTCTGGGTGTTCCTGGTCTTCTTCCCTCCAGCACTTCCGGGTGTGGCGGAACTGCTGAGGGCCAGGGCTCCAAAGGCATTGGGGCGCCCCCTGGCGATGACCACGGGGCCCCTATAGGGTTGAGCTTCCAAGCTTCGTGGTCTGGGGGAGGCGTAAGCCCTCCTCCGGTCTGTCCTGGCTGGGTACCACCCCTAGCTGCTTACCACAATATATATATAGCTGCGGTGGGCTGGCGCCCTGCCCGGGGTTTGTTTCCTGCCTTGCGCCCTGTGTTGGCTGGGATTGGCTCCAGCAGACCCCCGTGACCCTGTAGTTAGGATATAGCGAGTTGGATAATGGATGGATGGATGGATGTGCTGTGAATATATTTGTGCTGTCTGTAAATGGTCATATTTCCTTTCTTTCTTTTCTGTTTCGCCGTTTTCTGGGGAGTGCATTATAGAAGGGTTGAAGGGGGGTGTGTGTCATATTAATTAGTATTTGTTTAGTTGTTCCGGATTTGAGTAGGATTGCTTAAAGGGTGTTTATAGTTTATAATATATATTCCTGTTTGTTTAATTAACTTAATTGTTTGGGTGGTTATTTCCTTTTGTACATTCATAAAGGACATCTCCAGCTGAGGGGATCAAATTGGGGCTAAGGTTCTGTCCGGTTCCGTTCCCGATAGAATTTAGTTTTTCCTAAGAGTAGGAGATTTTTGTGTGTGATGGGCTCCTCATCCTACGTTAAGAGGAACTCACTACAAAGTCACCTTTTTACTTTCTCGTATACAAAGTATAGGGAAAGTATCAGAATCGTCTGAAAATGCGATTTCGAGATTTTAATGAATCTCATTGTTTTAGACTTCCCTGAGTCTGGAAATATCATTTTTGGAATTATGTCTGTCTGTATGTGTCTGTGTGTGTGCGTGTGTGTGTGTGTGTGTGTGTGTGTGTGTGCAGATTTTATTATTTTTTTCTCCAGCCGTCTGGAGTTTTTTCTGTCCACCCTGGCCATCGGTCCTTACTCCTTTTCTATGTTAACTAATGTTGTCTTATTTTAATTTCTTATTTTGTCTTTATTTTTCTTTTCTTCATTATGTAAAGCACTTTGAGCTACTTTTTGTGTGAAAATGTGCTATATAAATAAATGTTGTTGTGTGTTGTGTGTGTGTGTGTGTGTGTGTGTGTGTGTGTGTGTGTGTGTGTAAACATGATAACCTGAGTACACTTTCACTTAGGTCAACCAAAGTACAGTAGTACCTTGAGATACAAGTGCCCCAACGTACAAGTTTTTTGAGATACGAGCCATCACTAGGTCGATTTTTTGCCTTGAGTTATTCAAAATACGAGCCATCAAAAAGCTTGTCACCACACATTCAGAGGAACTGACGAAGAGGAGTTGACGGAACTACAGACGCGGCAACATACGGAGGTTCTGCAGGAGATCGGGGAGGCAGAGGCGGAGGAGGTTACCTCATAAAGTGAGATAAAGGAAGTGTTTGCAATTTGGGAAAAAGTTTCAAACTTTAAAGAAAAGAAACACGCTGAAAAAGTTGCAACTGATAGTGCAGCGGCGCTATTTAATGATACTTGCCTAACGCTTGACTTTATTGAAAAGAATCACCCTGAAAAAGTTACAACTGATCGCGCAGCGGCTCTATTTAATGACACTTGCCTAACGCATTTTAGAAACATTCTGAAAGAGAGGATGAAACAGACCTCATTGGACAGGTTTTTATCGAAAACCCCTGCAGATGCAAGTGAGGAAGGTGCGCCGAAAAGGGCAAAAATCAGTGAATAACATTCAGTTATCAGTTCAGCCTTTCTCCACCACCTCCGTCAGCATCTTCAACTCGTCTGATCTCCAAGGTAAATGCTGTACATTATACTGTACTTAATAAAACCAGTTTATTGTAGTACATTCTATTGTATTGTGTTTTTATACAATAGTCATTATTTATAAGTACACTTTTCTTATTTAAAAACATGTAACAAACAAATTGCAGTGTTTTTTGGGGGTCCGGAACGGATTAATGGCATTTCAATTCATTCAATGGGGAAAACTGATTTGAGATAAGAGCATTTTGACTTAAGAGCTCGGTCATGGAACGAATTAAATTCGTATCTCAAGGTATCACTGTATTAGGCAAAAAAATACATTTCTATCAACTTTTGGGCTATTTCCGCTAACCTGAAGTGGTACATTACCTTTTAATTCATGCAGCTTCAGGGTCTGATTTATTCAACTTTACTTTTATAATAATTGTTCTTCAATGTATTATTAATTTGATTTGATTTGTTGTTGATGGTTCTTTAAAGTACATAACATAAAAATATAATCATTGTCTTGTGGTTTACTCCTCAAATATCCATCCCCATATCTGACAATACGAGAACGTCGAGGGGAGACCACTCGCGATTTTTTTTCTTGATTTCCCCCGTCTGCTCCCGCAGTTTAAAATTACAAATCAAACCATTCAGACATCGTGATCAAAGTGCAGTCTTTCATTTAAGAGGAGATTTGCAGATATTTCAGCCACTTCAGCACTTTGCTGGTCCTCATGAGTCTGAGTGTGCGAGGGTCCTGATAAAAACCAACCAGCAGTGTGTCTGTCTGCGGAGAGAGGGTTGACCTCATCAGGAGGTTTACTTACCTCGGTGGTGACGTTCAAGTCTCTGGTGAGTCTTCATATGAAGTCAGTAGACGGATTGGGAGAGCATGTGGGGTCATGAGGTCGCTGGAAAGGGG
Organism: Polypterus bichir lapradei; assembly: GCA_026402145.1. Taxonomy (NCBI): domain Eukaryota; kingdom Metazoa; phylum Chordata; class Cladistia; order Polypteriformes; family Polypteridae; genus Polypterus; species Polypterus bichir. The sequence continues at coordinate 3,784,983 of JANRMT010062824.1, read as the reverse complement.
TGTGTGGCGCTCCTGATATCTCAATAAAAGGATGAAGGTCCAAGTCTTTAGAGTCCAGGTTCTCCCTGTTTGTGAGACATGGATGCTATCCAGTGACCTGAGATGAAGACTGGACTCCTTCAGTACTGTGCTCTTCAGAGGGTCCTTGGGTACCGCTGGTTTGACTTTGTGTTGCTCATGGAGTCCTGAATGAGGCACATGACCTGCATTGTGAGGGAGTGTCTGTTATGGCACTACGGCCATGTGGCACAATACCCCGAGGGTGATCCAGCTCATTGTTGAGGATCCAAGCTACAGAATCAGCCCAAGGGGATGCCCACATAACACCTTGCTCCAGCAGATACAGGGTCATTTCCGGAGGTGGGACTGGACCGCGTGTCTGACTATGGGGTTGCCAACCAGGATCCCGCGTTGTTTCGTCATGTGCTGAGTGTGGCAACACGCTGTACCAGTGCCTGCTCCCCAACCTGACCTGACAGGATTCCTCTCTGTTGGACTTATTCAGCATTAACGTTTGCAGTGTGCCATCTATTGGAACGTATTTTGTAATGCATGTAGTAATAAAATGCACTGCATTTCTCATTCCAACAGATGGCACATCACAAACTTTAGCACTACTTTTATGAATCCCAAGCCAAGTGGCATATACGAGAGACATAGAAACTGGACAGACAGACACAAACACACATACAGACTTATGCCTTTTTATTAAGATGGATTAGGTTAGTGTTTGTAGAGCTTCTGCCCCCTAGAGGGCAGAGAGTACACGGGCACACTACCTATGAAGACAGTATCCTGTCTAATATCCCTGCCTCAGCACTTATCATTAGAATATGGGAGCCTATAAATACCTGAAAAATACCACCAAACATTGCTTAAAAACCTACTAAAATAAATTTATATCTGTAGTCTTTAAAAAAAAAAAAACCTGTATAAAAATTGCCTTAATAAAGAAATTTAAAAATTGCAAAATCAAGACAGTTAAAAGTAGATATTTAAATAAATAATAATCAGGTTGTAAAAGCAATAACCAGTAGTTAAAATAGAGTACTTAAAAACTTCAGAATTCAAAATAAGATTTTCAGGTTATTAGAGAAACCTTGATTTAATATTGTACATTAGGGTTATAAAAATTAAAAATTTGGATAGTTCAATACATTTGATAGCTCCTGGTGCAAGTAAGCATGGCATAAAGAAGACTAAGGCATACTGAAACCCATTAAAGCCATAACATCCACCTTAGAGTCATGGTGACGACAGCCTGTCAAACGATCAGGTGCCAGTGCTCCAGAGGGCACACTCACTCACAAAGGGATTATTTGGTGGGCACCAGTCAATCGGATGTGTACATTTTGATGAGGAAATCCAGAGTACCCAGTTTGTTTCAAGCCCATCGTGTGGTAACATCTGTCCATCTTTTTGACCAGTAGCCCCTGAATCATCACCGGTGCAGAATTAGTTCAACGGTGATCACCCCTCTGGGGTTTCCTTTGTTTGTAGTTAAAGTACACCTGAGTGTGTTGAAGGGCCAACAGCATTTCAGTGTATTAAAGTCGCTTTGAACTTTTAAAACCCAGAGTTCCCATTTTGGGCCTTGTCTAGGCCTTGGAGCCTGCCAGTTGAGTTTGGGTCTGGGCTGCCAGTTTCTGAAGCTGACTAGCAAAGTCGTGGCCTGCTTTTCGTTTATTCAGAGGCCTGCGTAACCTTTGCGCCATCTTGTGGGCTGCGGTACCATAACGGCACCGCTGTGTAAGCTCACTCTTCCAAGATCAAGCCATTCCTTTAACTATTCTGTGTTTTTACCACTTGCTATTTTTACCCAAAATTCTGTTATACTTCCTGCATTGCTATTTTTGAACCCTTTATGTGGGTGGGATGTCTTATTTTCAGGTGTCTTCTTCAAGTGTCTGTGGTTTTGTTATTTTTATTTTTTTACAGGAAAGCTGCTGTGATTCCACATTTTCCACCCTTTTTAGCATTCACACGTTAAGTGCAAAGTCGATGAATAAACATCAAGCAATGCAACTGCCTAGCAAGCACGAGAACAAAGGAAAAGGCAGTGACGCTCTGCTGAGTGCCATGATTTTCAAAGTGCTCCATTTTTAAAAGGTTTTGGTTATTTGACTGGCAGAGCGGATTGGAAATGCTATTAACGTCTCATTGTTTATCATTCAATTGGCATCACACAATAAAAAATAAACAAATAAATAATCACCACAAAGGGCAGGACAGGTAAAGAAGCCTCCATAGTCTTATCTCGACTATCTCATCTTGCCATCGTCCTTTCCTGGGGCCTCATGTATAAACTGTGCGTACACACAAAAATGTTGTGTACAAACGTTTCCACACTCAAATCGCAATGTATACAACCTAAACTTGGCATAAAGCCACGCACATTTTCACGGTAGCTCCAACCCTGGGGTTCGCAAGTTCTCTGCTTGGTTTTGCAAACTGGCGGCACCCAGCGTCAAAGCAGTGCTTTCGTTCCTGTGTGGTTTCACTGAAATTAACTGAAATACACTGAAATTATTGCCACAGCGGATCATCTTTTTCCATTTTACTCTCACTGCACCACTCGGAGTATTTATATCACTGTATCTGAGTGTGAATCACAGCTCTACAGCAGCTGACTAGATAGAGAATTATTGGTATACAGCATCAAGCACATGCTGCCTTCGCCATGCACACAGTCTATTTGAACTGCGCACAGTCTATTTGAACTTCTCTCATACGACAAACGCTTCAGAGCCTTTCCTGTACGGACCTCGCGGTTCAGAAACAGTTTCATCCCAAGAACTCTAAACGCACGCAATCAGTCTATCAACTGCTCCTTGTAGAACTGTCTGTACTTATAAGTACAATCACCTCACTGTAAACTTGCACTACAGTTATAATATCGCACAACTTGAGCCACTTTATAAAGCGCGTATTTACTGATGATGGCGATATCATTTTTAAGATGAAATGCAGCAAAATATGTTTATTATATTATACAGATAAAACTTTAACTTCATTTAAATAATCATATTGTTAATAATTAAACATGTGAGGACACGGTGTCGCAGCACTAGCGGTCCGTTCACAGATTGTTCCTGCCTCGCGCTGTATTCTTGCTGAGACTGGTGCGACAAGGGAAGGATAGATGGATAGAATAATTAAACACGTAATACAAAAATATTTCAATGTTCCTTAAAAGTTTTGAAAAATCAGCGTTCTAAGCTTACAGATGACTTAACGTCTATTATAGAGTTGATTGTGTGGCGATTGGGTTTTTGGAGAAAGAAAAGTAAGGACAGGAATTGGAGATTAGTATGTTTGAAAGAGACAGTACTGCTGCAGTAACGTATTTCATCGAAGGTCGTGCATGGCGCAGCAAGCATCTTGCGTGAGACATGAACAGTCACTGTGCCACCGTGTTCCCATGTTTAATAACATGCTTTAACTCCTATCATCATGAAAATGATATCACGTATACATCTCAGTATTTTAATTATTCAGAGAGCTATAATTTCATGAATGTAATGGATTCTGTGTCCTGTCGGAGGAAGAGAAAGTCTGTTTAAGAAGCACGTAGTGATTCACACGCATAGAGCACATAGAAGAACACGTACAAAACAAAGCATTTAAGGTGCTACTTTAGTTACGATGGGATTTGAGAAACTAGTAAATGAAATGATTTTAAGATGAAGTTTATGATGTTCTACTTTAATGACAAAATAAACTACGTGAATAAAGTGGAAATTTCGAGATTAAAGTTGACATTTCATGCTTTTTTCTCACTCTGTCCCTATTTTTTTTTTCTCTGTACCCTAATAAGCTTTCATACGACACTCAGACGGTAGGCTATGACTCGCCTTTTCACAGCAACTTTGATATCTGACAACTTCTTTTTTATTTTGGGCGCTGTGCGACTTTGTGAACTTGAGCTTTCGAGTTTCTCCACCGCTCTATGTCACTCAATCAACTTCCTTTTGTTGTTTATACCACTTATTTAAACCAACAAATAGTACGTTTTTTTCTTTGCCTCCACTTGGTATTCGCTGAAATTCTTCTATTTTCCACCAAAGGTTTTGTCATTGCCTTTTCACAGAACGCTGAGCTTAAGAGCTATTTATATTGATTTGCATATTCAAAGAGACGTAATTCTGGGAGGAGTTAGGGCGGGACAGCAGGCGCGTGCACAAGCTGTACTTTTCATGCTGACAGGGATTTATGTAGCGGAAGAACGTGGAAGTTGGCATACACACAGATTTATGCATCTGGATTTTTTTGTGCATAAGCACATTTCTGCTTTTGTCCATACGCCATGTTAGAGTGTGAATTCTATGCATGGCGTTATACACGAGGCCCCTGGTGAAGATCTAAGAGCCTCCGTAGTCTTCCTTCTAAGGGCCGGGATACACTTGATGCACTTACATCATGGCTGCCACGCTTTCCCAGTGGCCTTTTGACGTGCCCTCTGAGTATGTCATCAGAAATTAATGCACCAGTTGCAGTACCAGCAAAATTTCCAGGGTGGCTGTGTGTGCTCAAGTTTTGGTATGTGACGTCAGTATCGTCGTTTACTGTCAATATTTACATAGTGACAGACATGCCCGTCAGAACAGCTGGCATCGAATTGGCAGCTCTTTGAAAGTGGTTGTGGAAAAAAATGGAAGCAAATTCGAGACGGATATGTCTGTGCAAAGCGGAAAATGTCCGAGAAAAGAAGTGAGGATTCGGCTGTTGCAAGATAACGTGTTGTGGCGATGAGGTACTAACAGGATTAGTCTGCGTGCTTCGATTTTTGTTGAGTGGTTTGATGCGGTGAAGCGGATCATCAGACTTAAATGCTGACATGTGGAATGTCTTCATGGTGGTTTTCTTCTTCCATTTCTTGCCTAGGCTGTACAAGTGTCACATATTCCCCATCGTAATGACGCGATACATTTTAAGGTCTCACATACCATCTTCTGGGTTGCTGTTGCCGTCTTTTTTTTATTTTTTGCACTTTCACTGCAACATCAGAACGGCAAGAATTTTTACCTTCAACATCTTTCTTCCCTCAACTCACAACACGTTTCTAGTGCACCATGAATCAGAATGTATTTTGTTATGCATGTAGAAATAAAATGCATTGCATTTTCATTCCAACGGATGGCGCATCACAAACATTAGCACTGCAAGTCCCATACCAAATGGCATATAAGAGAGATATAGCAACTGGACGGACACACACACGCACACACACACACACACAGACATTTGCTTTTTTATAAAAGTGGATTAGCTTATTTGTGTCTGGCAGTTGCCCTCTATTGGACGTATTCAGCATTAACGTTTGCAGTGCACCATCTATTCGAATGTATTTTGTAATGCATGTAGTAATAAAATGCATTGAATTTTTCATTCTGACAGATGGCGCATCACAAACATTAGCAATGCTTTTACAAGTCTAATGCCAAATGGTATATAAGAGAGATATAGCAACTGGATGGAGACACACACACACACACGCAGACACTTGTCCTTTTAAAAAGATGGATTAGCTCAGCATATCTCAACCTTTAAGTATTTGCGACCCGAGTTTTCATAACAGTTTTAATCGCGCCCCCCTAACGTTTTTTTCAAACCCTAATAAAATTTATTCCTATATTTTTTGCTGCCGATACACCGCTAAAAGTTTTATTATACCTACTGAAGGGCCGCAGTGGCTGCAGGTTTTTGTTCCATTAGTAACCAGTGATTACTGCTAATCAGATGTCTTTTGGTTATTTTTAATTGACTTCTTATCACTTGGACCTTTTAATTGTGTCTTTTCTTTTATCATCTAGCAGCTAATAAAACATGAAATTCAAAGCAAGCTAATATATGACCAGCCATGACAGGACGATCAGAAAATCCAACCAACTTCTTCATTCTTGATATTAGTGAAGCCTTTATTTCAGCGTTTCTCAACCTTTATGTATCTGCGACCCGAGTTTTCATTACAGTTTTAATCGCGCCCCCCCTAACATTTTTTTGAAATGTAGATGCATATTTTATTATACCTACTTAACTTTTATGGACATTTATCTAACTCTATATTTATTTTTCTAGTATCAGAGTGTAGTTTAAGTTAATTTGTTTTGGTTTCAATAGATGTGTCTTTCATATTTTCGATTCTTGTTTCCTTTTTTCACATCTTCGCACCCCGTTTTTTTGTTTCCACCACAGGTTGAGAGCCGCCGGATTAGCTTATTTGTGTCTGTCAGACAGATGCCCTCTGTTGGACGTATTCAGCATTAAAGTTTGCAGTGTGGCATCTATTGGAATGTATTTTGTAATGCATGTTGCACTAAAATGCATTGAATTTTTCATTCCGACAGATGGCACATCACAAACATTAGCAATGCTTTTACAAGTCCCATGCCAAATGGTATATAAGAGAGATATAGCAACTGGATGGAGACACACACACAGACACTTGTCCTTTTAAAAAGCCAGATTAGCTTATTTGTGTCTGTCGGACAGTCGCCCTCTGTTGGACGTATTCAACATTAACGTTTGCAGTGCACCATCTATTGGAATACATGTTGTAATGCATGTTGCAATAAAATGCATTACATTTTTCATTTCAACAGATGGTGCATCAGAAACATTAGCTCTACTTTTATGAATCCTGTACCAAATGGCATGTACTGTAAGTAACATCAGACGTTTGTTTTCTCACCGTGATGATTTCTCGCACTGTCACCTAGTGGAATCCTCCAGATTTACATAAAGTCCACAGTCAGTACATGGTCAGTGCACTGCTTGTGTAGCAGCAACGTCTGCAAGCATACGCGTCGTGTAGCGTTAAGCATATCCCAGCCCTAATGTTTTTGCCTCAAATATATTTTGTTCTAAATTCTGTAATAATATTAAGAATATCACTTTTGCTTCTTTTCGACCAGAGGTTTTTTGACGGTTTGCTTCTCTCATTTAGGATGGACAGGCCTTGGCTTTTTTTCGAGGTGCGGGGAGGTCCCACACCTTCCTTAGAGTTGATGGGCCTGGTCTGTTTGGAAGTTTCAGGTCGTATTATTTCAGTTCGGGCCCTTTTGAATTTTTTTTTTTGCTGTGAGACCTGAATTTACAACATCAGGGGCGGATAAAGAATGGCGAGTGCTGCACTCCCTCTCTTCTTACTCACTTTTGTCTGTTTCTTAATGGCTTGCAAGAAGAGGGGTGAGAAGCAAGACCCTCACTCCAGATTTACATAAAGTACACATGCAGGTATGGTCAGTACACAGCTTGAGGATGCTCAGGCATGATGTCAGAAGGGGACCTTGTTTTTCAATTTCCTGGATAATCCAGTTACTGATTGTGTCATGGCTGACTGCAGGATGTAGGTATTGCTGTCTGGCAAAGGAGTCACCGCTTTGAAGTCTGGATGGATGAGTATACAAACAATACAAAGTTGTGATAATAGACCTGCTCCTCCCTTGGAGGATGTGTGTATTTACCTGACTTGGGTATTACATGTCTGACGCTATTGATTTCTAATCCGCATATCTGTACTTATTCATGATTGGTAACAATACATTTTGTTAATTTGTGTTTTCATTAATTGTTAAACCCAGGAAATGTACACTCACCTAAAGGATTATTAGGAACACCATACTAATACGGTGTTTGACCCCCTTTCGCCTTCAGAACTGCCTTAATTCTACGTGGCATTGATTCAACAAGGTGCTGAAAGCATTCTTTAGAAATGTTGGCCCATATTGATAGGATAGCATCTTGCAGTTGATGGAGATTTGTGGGATGCACATCCAGGGCACGAAGCTCCCGTTCCACCACATCCCAAAGATGCTCTATTGGGTTGAGATCTGGTGACTGTGGGGGCCATTTTAGTACAGTGAACTCATTGTCATGTTCAAGAAACCAATTTGAAATGATTCGAGCTTTGTGACATGGCGCATTATCCTGCTGAAAGTAGCCATCAGAGGATGGGTACATGGTGGTCATGAAGGGATGGACATGGTCAGAAACAATGCTCAGGTAGCCCGTGGCATTTAAACGATGCCCAATTGGCACTAAGGGGCCTAAAGTGTGCCAAGAAAACATCCCCCACACCATTACACCACCACCACCAGCCTGCACAGTGGTAACAAGGCATGATGGATCCATGTTCTCATTCTGTTTATGCCAAATTCTGACTCTACCATTTGAATGTCTCAACAGAAATCGAGACTCATCAGACCAGGCAACATTTTTCCAGTCTTCAACTGTCCGATTTTAATGAGCTCGTGCAAATTGTAGCCTCTTTTTCCTATTTGTAGTGGAGATGAGTGGTACCCGGTGGAGTCTTCTGCTGTTGTAGCCCATCCGCCTCAAGGTTGTGCGTGTTGTGGCTTCACAAATGCTTTGCTGCATACCTCGGTTGTAACGAGTGGTTATTTCAGTCAAAGTTGCTCTTCTATCAGCTTGAATCAGTCGGCCCATTCTCCTCTGACCTCTAGCATCAACAAGGCATTTTTGCCCACAGGACTGCCGCATACTGGATGTTTTTTTCTTTTCACACCATTCTTTGTAAACCCTAGAAATGGTTGTGCGTGAAAATCCCAGTAACTGAGCAGATTGTGAAATACTCAGACAGGCCCGTCTGGCACCAACAACCATGCCACGCTCAAAATTGCTTAAATCACCTTTCTTTCCCATTGTGACATTCAGTTTGGAGTTCAGGAGATTGTCTTGACCAGGACCACACCCCTAAATGCATTGAAGCAACTGCCTTGTGATTGGTTGATTAGATAATTACATTAATGAGAAATGGAACAGGTGTTCCTAATAGTCCTTTAGGTGAGTGTAGATGTGCCATTGTTTAATCTGATTGTCCAGAACTGATAATGGCAGGGACTGAAGGAGATTTAAAACTCCTGGGCAGGAGAAGACAGGAGGGACGGTCCACTGAGAACGCTGCCAAGACACACGGACAGAGCACAGGGGCTCGTAGGCAGACGAGGGTACCTGGCTGGCACGACGTGAGGCACAAGGAAGGCAACACTTACTTCCAGGGAGGAAGGAACAGCTCCACAAGGAGACGCCGGTATTGGGTCCAGCGAGAGAGGGAAGCCGCAGGAAAGGACCAAACAAAGCTGGCAGACGAGAAGTGAGGCGTGCCTAGGTCACAGCAAGACAAGGAGCCCAGAGTGGAGAAAACGAACGACGAGGAGACGCTAACAGGGATTCCACGATTGGACAAAACTTCTGTTGTGAAACGAGTATCCTGTGAACAGAGTGCATCCATGGACAGTTGAACGATTAAGTGTTGGGGTAACACAGTGCGCAAACTGGACTCTGCGCCACTAAAGGTTGTATCCTCCAATTCTGTTTTTTATGGACTTTTAGAGTGTGGACTGTGTGTTTTCCTTTTAAAAAAAGGAAATTTGTTCTTGATATTGCTAGATTTTGTTTATGTTCATCTATCTTTTTCATGTACTTATTATTGGCTAGTGTAATGGAAGTTACTGTTGCTTCCTGAAATTGCTGTTGTGTCTTTCATTGTGTGTTTACTCACCGCCCAATTTAAAGAAACCTGTGTGCTATTATTGGTAAATTTCAGGAGTTCCCAGTCTCTTAATAAAACTGGGTGGCGTAGTCGGATAGGTAACGGGTGTCTAAGTTAGATTACCTGTGAGTGTGACCAGACACCTGTCACAATACGCTTCACATACCATTAAGTATATCCCTGCCCTTATAGACCTCCATTCCCACTGCCTGGTCAAAATTCACTAAAAGTCACCCAAATGTGACTTGGATGGCAAAAGCTCACTTGATCCGTCTCTTAAATATTGACCCCTCGTGCACTGCGGGGCACTTGCCACAGTGTAGGGGTCTCAAAAATGAATGAATGAAAGTGAATGAAATGTTCTGGAAAGGGAATTAAATGAAGGAATGATTTTGGAAAGAAAGCGAAAGAATGTAAGGAAAAAAACGAAGGAATGGGCTGGAAAATGAATGACGAATTTATGTGGAAAACAAATGAAGGAATGAGTGTGGTTAGATCACACGTGAATAACAGGAATTAATTATAGACATTTGAAATAAAGTGAGTGAGTGGGTGGGTTTATGAAGAAAGGAAACAAGGGGGACTGGAAAACAAATAAATGAACCTGGAAATGTGTTTGATTGGATGGGAAGTGCCTGTACGCTGCCATCTTCAGGTCTCTCCACACATGTCCTCTGAGGGTTTTGGTCTGAGGTTTGTCGGGACCACTCAAGGGCACTCAGAGATGTGTCCCAAAGCCCCTCCAGCGTGGTCTTGGCTGTATGGTGAACCACCTCACCATTCTAAAAATCCAAAGAGCTGAAATCTCTCCTTCCTATGAGTACATAGACCCTTTGCTTTGACCCACCAAGTTGTGTTCAAGTCCATCCTCTTTGGTTTAATTCTCCTGCAGATGTGTCAGGAACTTGATTGGAGTCCAAACTGAATTGACTGGACACGTGTCCCTGTGTATAGAGAGAGGTTAGGAGCATGCGCTGATACAGAAGGTCCCACATTTCACAACGCATGTCAGAAGAAAAACCAAGCCATGAAGTCCAAGGAGCTGTCTGGAGACCAAAAGGATCTGTTGTGAGGTGCAGATCAGAGCAAGGGGGTGAAACCATTTTCTAAACCTTGGACTGTTCCCAGGATCACAGTACCCTCAAGAATTTTAAAATGGAAGATGATTGGGACCATCAGAACTCTACAAAAGTTGTCTGTCCAGCCAAACTGAGTGACCAAGCAAGATGGGCTTTGGTCAGGGAGGTGAATAAGAACCCACAGAGCTGCAGAAGTCCTCAGCTGATATGGAGGAACCGGTCGGAACAACAACCATCTCAGCAACGCTCCATCAACGAGGTGCATAATGAGAGCCCACTAGGGGTTTTGAACCACTTCGTTCTCTTCCTTTTGTTGGCATTCCGGTCAATCTTAGTAAAGCAGCAAGAAAGGCTGTCATCAGGGAGGTGACCAAGAACCCAATGGTCACCCTAAGAGAGCTTCAGAGGTTTTCCCATCAAATCTGAGGACTCATCGAAAGGACAACAGTCTCAGCAGCACTCCATCCATCAGACCTTAATGGCAGAGTGTCCAGATTGAAGCCCCACTTGAGAAAAATACATGTGACAGTTTTGAGGACCCCAAGAGCCTGTGGAAAATGATACTCTGGTCTGATAAAATCGGGAGTGTGTGCCCCTCGACTTCCTCGAATACTGAGATAGAGGAAAAGGTCATCAGCGCCACTTCCAGTTGTGTAATATTTCTCAAATATCATATCTCTTTGTTTCTCCTCATAACTAACTGATAATATCGATCAATAGTTTACCTCTATTTATAATCAAACTTTTTATTAGAATGATATTTTCATACTTGAAAATGGTGTTGCAATTTTTTCATGATTACATTTGCATTACGTAGGTTACGTTCAAAGTAAAAAGAGTTATAGTCCCCTAAAAACATAGAAAGAGTGTTAGTATCTCTTATATATATTTCTCTTCTGGTTCGTCCTGCTTTCACTTCAAAACTGGTCCCGCCCACATGCAGCCCACACGGCATTTCTCGATTCCTATTCGTCCTCTTCCAAACCCTTCCCCACACTGCCTGCGGCCTCCCATACACCCCCACGCCACTTTTCTCGATTCCTATTCCTCCTTCGGACTACCGCGTTCCCCGCTCCTCTCTCATGACCCCACTGGTGTCACGTCACCGCCCGATATCTAGCCTGACCGCGTGACCTTTCACTTCGGCCATGTGTGTGCCTGGGAGTCTTTTCCGTAGCCTGCTCGACCATTGGCATTGGTTTTGCTCCTTGCTATTTTCGTTATACTGAGACGGTTGTTTCCTAAGCTTTTGTTATAAAATGAACGACAGTATCTTCTCTGTCGACGGGTTTTTGTACAACGTCATTTGTATTCTGGGATCCGACAACTGTCTGTTACTATCAGTGGGTTATTTCGTGACACAAACGGTTGACGAAGACAATGCACTCTTACTACGACATAGGGCAGTAGGTTTCGTTGCATCACATTGGGACAGATTTGGAAACGATCTTCCTGTTGTTCTTTCCAACGCAAGTCGAGTTATCACAACAAGTCAGGAGTACTATCAATACATGGCAACATCTGGAGTTTATGGTGGTGAAGCTGAAATTCTCTCCATGCTACCATTGTCATTTACTTCAAGCACGACCCCAACATCCCGCCTTGCATTACGTTTGCAAAGATTTGCGTTAATCTACAACAACCAGTCTTCAGCCGCGGTCAGTTGTAGGGTTAGATCTTTTGACTCATTATCTGTCGTCTCCAGCTAAACACCTATTCACAACTGCGTCTTTCAAGAAGTATTTCTTTCTTCTTGATTTCTGAATTCCTTCGCATCGGCTAGTTATATAATATCCATCCATCCATTATCCAACCCGCTATATCCCAACTACAGGGTCACAGAGGTCTGCTGGAGCCAATCCCAGCCAACACAGGGTGCAAGGCAGGTAACAAAACCAGGCAGGGCGCCAACCCACCGCAGGGCACACACACACCCACACACCAAGCACACACTAGAGACAATTTAGAATCGCCAATGCACCTAACCTGCATGTCTTATTTGTTGCAATAAATTGCCATGGGTAACACTGCATTTATCCATCCATCCATCCATTATCCAACCCGCTGAATCCAAACAGGGTCACGGGGGTCTGCTGGAGCCAATCCCAGCCAACACAGGGCACAAGGCAGGAACCAATCCTGGGCAGGGTGCCAACCCACCGCAGGACACTGCATTTAGCTACGTTTAATTATGATAATGATGGCGGAAACTACTAGATGGCAACCCCCCTGTGTTGCAGCAGTGCCATGGGTTCCCACAGGGCATCATGGGACTTGGAGTTTGTTGGCTCACCCCTCTTGGGTTCCATGGCTGCCACCAAGGAGGTGCTACAGGGACTGGGGAGCCCTAATTTATCAGGCTCTCCCCTCACCCGGAAGTGTTTCTGAACTACAGTTTCAGAACACCGGAAGTGATACCGGGTGGGACATAAAAGGGGCTGCCTGCCACTGTTCTGGGAGCCAAAGTCGGGAGGAAGGAGGACGAAGGAAGCTGAGAAGAGAGGAGGAGGAGGCAGTGACTAAGACAGAGAGAGAGAAGAAGAAGAAGAAGAAGGCAAAGAGTAGCTGTGCTGAGCTTGGGCTGAAATGTACTTGTGGCTGTAGTGGGAAACACTTGCTTAAGAATAGTTTCCTACAATAAAAACTCTCTTGTTCATTTTACACGTGTGTCTGAGCCTTTGTGTCAGGTGTTGTGGAGGTGAAGCACCCCCTGGTGGCCAAAACGCCATGATCCTTAAAGCTTCCATTTGAAAAACAACAGACTTACCCTTTAAGGGCATCTCTGTGTGTAGTTAGTCCCATGGTGCATTGCGGTTGCTCTTTCTTCTTTTGTATTTTCCCTGTGGGCCATCTTCCTGTGCAGACTTTTATTCTTCTCCCTGTCAAGTCGTTTTAGTTTGAGGCCCTCCTGGCCGTTGTTATGGGTATGTGAGAGTCTGCTCAAGAGCGCCCCAATAGGTCACGTCATTAAATAACACATTTGTTTTTCATCTTGTAGCTGCTTGCAAGAGAAGTTTCCATTTTAGAAAGAAGATGATCATCTGGAATGGGCCCAGACTGGCATAACATTTGATGTGCAAATTTCGAGAAGGCGGAGCTTCCCCGGGCAGCGTTTACATTTAATTAGCTGGAAGCTCAGGGGAAATAAAATTCATTAGCAGCCCAGAGGTGGGAAGCACAAGAGTTGTTTTGGCACAAATCTGTTAGCTATCCAGCGATCGCAGACTCGAATCTGAGCAATCTGCTCTGCAGCTTTCACCCGCTTTCAAATTAAATACCACGTGCTGACAAGCCTGTTGTTGGACTTTCTCTCATGTTTGTGTCCCGGATTTGGTTCAGCAAACAAGAAGTTACAGTATATTGCTAAAAGTCACTGTGGACTCTTGATCATCCCACCTTTATGAGCTTGTTGGACATCTCACTCCCAAACCACGGGCATTGATACGGAGTTGCCAAAAATACACTGGCATCGAGGACCACACAGCCCATTCTGCACCTAAAAGTAACTGCTACTGTGCTGCAGTTTCCCTAAGGAGGGGATGTCTCCTCCTATTCTGTGTACAGGGTCCTGGCCCTCTGTGGGACTCTATCAGAGGGTGACAAATGGCATCTTTCAGACATAAGTCATGACTATTTCAAGGTCAGTGATTACGAATGTGAGGTTATTTTTGATTTTTGCTCCTTTACTAGCCCTCTATGGACCACAATCAGGGGGTGTAGAATGACAAATTTCTATTACAATCGAGAATATATAGACTTTAAACATTTAAACTGAAGGAGACATTGTAATATTTTCAAATATCTGATTAGAATATTAGAACAATCTGGACGAGAAAAGGTCATTCGGCCCAACAAAGCTCGCCAGTCCCATCCATTTATTTCTTCCAGAAAAACACCAAGTCGAGTTTAAAAAGTCCCTGACGTCCTCCTGCCCACCACACTACTTGGTCTCTTATTCCAGGTGCTTGTGGTTCTCTGTGTGAAGAAAAAACTTCCTAATGTTTGTGTGAAATTCCCCCTTAACAAATTTCTAACTGTGTCCCCGTGTTCTTGATGAACTTAATTTAAAGTCACCGACTCGATCCACTGGACTAATACCCTTCATCAATTTGTACACTTCAGTCAGGTCTCCTCTTCATCTCCTTAAGGCTCAGCTCTTTTAATCTTTCCTCATCACTCATCCCCTGTAGCCCTGGACTCAGCCTAGTCGCTCTTCTCTGGACCACCTCTAGTGCTGCTATGTCTTTATGGAGACCCAAACTGCACCCAGTACTCCAGATGAGGCCTCACCAGTGTGTTATAAAGCCTGAGCAGAACCTCCTGTGACTTGTACTCCACACATCAAGGCGCTATATAACCTGACAGTCTGTTAGCCTTCTTAATGGCTTCTGAGCACATTGTCTGGCAGTTGATCTTTCTCTCTCCCTCTCTCTCTCTCTCTGTCCCTCTCTTCCCCCCTCTCTCTTTCTCTCCCCCTCTCTCTCTCTTCTTCTCTTTCTCTCTCCCTCTCTCTTTCTCTCACTCTCTTCTCCCTCTCTCTTTCTCTCCCCCTCTCTCTCTCTTCCCCTCTTTCTCTCCCCCTCTCTCTCTCTTCCCCTCTCTCTCTGTCTCTCTCTCCCTCTCTCTCTCTCCCCCTCTCTATCTTCCTCTCTCTCTTTTTTCTCTCTTTTTCTCTCTCTCTCTCTCCCTCTCTCACTCTCTTTCTCTCTCTTCTCCTCTCTCTTTCTCTCTTCCTCTCTCTCTTCCTCTGTCTCTCTCCCTCTC
>JANRMT010062824.1:3757492-3769616 GCA_026402145.1 Polypterus bichir lapradei | reverse complement strand
CCTCTGTCTCTTCCTCTTTCTCTCTCCCTCTCCCTCTCTTTCTCTCTCTCTCTGTCTCTGTCTCCCCCCTTCCTCTCTCTTCCCTCTCTCTCCCCCTCTCTTTCTCTCCCCGTCTCTTTCTCTCTCTCTCTCCCCCTCTCTTTCTCTCCCCCTCTCTTTCTCTCTCCCCCCTCTCTTTCTCTCCCCTTCTCTCTCTCTCTCTCTCTCTCCCCCCTCTCTCTCCCTCTCTGTCTTCCTCTCTCTCTCTCCCTCTCCCTCTCTTTCTCTCTTTCTCTCTCTCTCTCTTTCCTTCTCTCTTTCTCTCTCTGTCTCTATCTCTCTCTCTTACTCTCTGTCTCTCTCTATTTCTCTCTCTCTCTTTTTGAATGTTTGTAGCGTTATGTGAGTTGACAATAACACAGGGAGATTCTAATGGGCGGGGCCCCGAGTTATGACGTGTAACAATGAAGCGATAGAAATGAAATGAATACAGTGTCTACCTTGACAGATGTGTAAATGATCCATTTACGGTGATCACATACGGTGTTGGAAATGGTCGCCTTCTTCTTGCAAACACAGATCGACACGGCACTCCATATTGGCATAGATATCCGCAACCATTATAGGACTGATGGCAGCAATTTCCTGTTCAGTGACGCTTGTTCTTGCACACTTTTCCTTTCAGAGCTCCCCAAAGAAAGAAATCCGGAGGTGACAGGTCCGGGGAGCAGGGTGGCCATAGTCCCTTTGAAATGACTCGATTGCCAAAAAAACGATCGAGTTTGTGCCATGTGGTGCGCAGGTTGCCCCATCTTGGGGAAATAACCTTCACTGATCTCACGGTCGTCCAGTTCATTCACAAATAAGTTCGTACATGTATCCAGGAGTACTGAGATCTTTACGTCGTTCGGATTACTTCATTAGTGAGGCAGTAATACGTCATAACTCCGGGGCCCGCCCATTAGAATCGCCCTGTATAATGAAGTGACCCCTCTGTCACTTAACTCTATTGTCATTGTCATCTGTCTATGAAGTGTAGCGACCTCGACGTCAGGTTTGAAAAGGAAGAAACACAGAACTCTGCTCCTGGCGTCACTCTTCTTCCTCCACTCGGCCCGCAGGCTCCGTCTCAGAAGGTTGCTGGTTCGACCCCCAATAAATGCCAAAAGCGACTCTCCCTTAACCTGCAATTGCTGAGCACTTTGAGTAGTGAGAAAAGCGCTATATAAATGCAAAGAATTGTTAGCGCAAATATATCGCTCCTATGATGAAACTGTGATTCTTAGCGCAATGAGACAAGTCACAATTTGTTCAAGCAAATTGTAAAGATCTAAATCCGTTAAGTTCGCTAAGGTTAAGGTTACGTGAGTGAGGAGGTTCCCGCAGCCCAATGAGTCTCTCTCGGATTCGCGTTAATAAATCGGTACCACAAGCGAACTGTGAGAAAGTCGCAAAATCAACGGAATGTTCAAGCAAATTAGAGAAAAACACCCGATGTAAATCCGTTAAGTAGTCCTCTCGTGGAAAGCAGACAGACATACAAACGGGTCTAAAAAAGTATAAGAAATTTCGCGCTTGGACCACGAAATTTTTAAAACCCGTTTTTTTTAGCGAGCACCTATGGGCCAAGTGTAACCTACATTCCAAGTCCCAAGTCTTCCTGGTTCGGGATTTTGTGATGAGTGAGTCAGTGGTATTTGACTTTTATACTGTATGTATATATATACCAGTAACGGCGTACTGCACTTTATCGTGCAGTGAATACACTTGACTTGAGTATTCCTAGTTATCATTCTCTTTCTCTGCCTCTGTTTAGCATTCGTTTGCTCAGAGGTTGATGCGCTTGCCGCTTCCTGCGCAGCTCTTCTTTTCTCCACCCTAGCGGTCCACGTCTTCTCTTCTTTCGTCGGCATCTTTTCGCGTTAAAACTGATTAAATCAGTTTTTGTGTTGCAATTACTTGGTATGTTTTCCTTAATGTTTCAATTAAGCTGGCACTCAAGTCTTCAATCTGCCTCAGGAATGATTTAAAATATGAAGAGGTAGGGGAAGTGATGGCGAAGCAGGTAGGGACGAGATCGGCGCCGGCACGCATGTGCCACGCAGCCGCTGTCGAGAGTTGATTCTACAATAAAATAGAATAAAAATAAAAAGAGGAATAAAAATCATCACCCCGAAAGCGGACAGTAGACATCACGTAGTGTATGAATACCAAATTTCAGTTCAATAAGTCAAACGGTGTGCGAGCGACAGGTAATTTAAAATCCTGGACAGACAAACGAACAGCCACGGTAGCGTATTATATATAAAGATATATAGATTGTGCAAATCGCGACATGTCCTTACGTATTTTGGGGAGTGTTGAAAGTGTACAGCATGTCACGCTTTTTTAAAAAAATACACACTAAACACCCCTGTGGTGATGTGAAGGAAGGTCAGAAAAATAGAATTGATTTTATTACTGTTCTGTGGATTACCTGTGCTACGTGGATTGAGAAGAATACGCAGGTGAACATGGAAGTGCAAATGAGGCGTCTTCACACTCGTAGTTCACTTGCTTTGTGTCGAAACGGGGGAGGGTCGGTTACTTTGGTTCAATCTCCAGGTAATTCGCTTGCATTGGACACAGCAAATATTCTGTGCCCATTTTACACCACACGTACTTCTTCCCAAACGATTCAGTCTTAGATTCATCATCTCATAAAATATTTTCCTAATAGGGTTGCGGAGTGTCAGGGTGGTCTTTGGCAGAATTCAGGCGTAGGTCGACGTGCGTTTTAGAGAGCAGTGACTTCCTCTTTGGTGTCCTGCCTGTTCTTTGTGTTGCGTATGGTAGACGCATGAGCGGAGATGTTCACCTGCCTGAATAAACCCTTCAAGCCTTTAGCTAACAATCTAGGGGGCCTTTTTTTTTTTTACCTCATTGAGTATTCTCCATTGTGGCTTTCGAGTCACCTCAGCTGGACGCCCGCTCACTTCTATGGAGAGTAGCCGCGGTACGAAGTCATCTCCATGGGTTTGTCTGATGAATATCAAAACTCGGAGCTGTCTAAACTGGTGCATTTCTAAACTCTGCAAGTCAACAATTCGTGATGGTAGATCTAATGAGATAAATAAGGCACTTTATGATCTGTGATAGATAGATCTTTATTTTTCCAGTGAGAGTTTTACTGAAACTCTTTAAACAGATTAATATATAGATAGATATAAAAGGCACTGTATACCTGTAATGGATTAAAGCAGTGGTTCCCAAACTCGGTCCTGAGGTCACACTGTGGCTGCAGGTTTTTATCCCAGCCAAATTCACAATTATTGATAATAATTGATCTCATTTATTTAGATGGTCTTTTTTTTCCCTTCACTTATTCTGCCTTCAGAAAATCACAGCAGCATGAGATCAACATTTAAAAATATTCTGCTTTTGCTTTAAACACTTTAAACACTTACCTCTCTATTGTTGTTGTCCTATTGTTTTGTTATTTTTGGTGCAGTTTGCACCCTTCATCGTATCGTAAAAATGATAATTAAAACAAACTGAACTGACAGCCAGGTAAACAACACTGAATGATCAAAGGCTGCAATAACTTTAGTGTCAGACCCACTAATTAGTAGACAATAAATTAAACAAAGAAGAATGAAAATCAGGCTGAAAATTGTTAAAAAGTTAAAAAAGTGCAAACTTAGTTTTGTTATTTCTCCGTTGACTCCAAAACACAGAAACTGGGAAATAACAGTTAACTTAATTGGGCGAGGAGTCCAATTAAAAACAGAAGTTGGGTGAAACAAAAACCTGCAGCCACTGGGGGTCCACAGGACTAAGTTTCGACGCACTGGAATAGATAGATGGATGAAATGCACTATATGATAGATAGATAGATAGATAGATAGATAGATAGATAGATAGATAGATAGAAAGGCACTATATAATAGATAGATAGATAGATAGATAGATAGATAGATAGGAAAGGCACTATATGATAGATAGATAGATAGATAGATAATTAGATAGATAGATAGATAGATAGATAGATATGAAAGGCACTGGGGGAGGGAATTTGGCTTTTTTACAGAGGCTCTTCAAATGAATGAATATATAGATGGATGAAAGGCACTATATAATAGATTTGATAGATAGATATAGAATGAAAAGCTCCATATAATAGATAGATGTAGATATGAAAGGCACTATATAATAGATTAAATAAATATGAAAGACACTATGTGATAAATAAATATAGATATGAAAGACACTATATAATAGATAGATAGACAGATTTTTATTTTCCTGTGGGGGATTTGGCTTTTTTACAGAGGCTCTTTAAATAAATGAATATATACATAGATGAAAGACATTATATAATAGATAGATGAAAGGCACTGTATAATAGATATGTCTTTATTTTCTTGGGGGGAGGAAATTCAGCTTTTTACAGAGGCTCTTTAAATGAATGAATATATAGATGGACGAAAGGCACTATATAATAGATTAAATAAATATGAAAGACACTACATAGTACATATAGATATGACAGGCATTATATAATATATTAAATAAATATGAAAGACAATACACACATAGATTAAATAGATAGATAGATATAGATATGAAAGGCACTATATAATAGATAGATATGAAAGGCACTATATAATAAATTAAATAAATATGAAAGACGCTACATAATAGATATAGATATTAAAGACACTATATGTTAGATAGATATAGATATGAAAGGCACTATATGATAGATAGATAGATATATAGATAGATAGATAGATATGAAAGGCACTATATAATAGATAGATAGATAGATATGAAAGGCACTATATAATAGATATACAGATTTTTATTTTCCTGGGGGGGATTTGGCTTTTTTACAAAGACTCTTTAAATAAATTAATATATATTTATTTATAGATAGATGGATCTGTATTTTCCTGGAGAAAGAAATTTGACTCTTTTAAAGAGTCTCTTTAAATAAATAAATATATAGATTGATGAAAGACATTATATAATAGATAGATGAAAGGCACTGTATAATAGATCTTTATTTTCTTGGGGGGAGGAAATGTGGCTTTTGTACAGATTCTCTTTAAATGAATAAATATCTAGACAGGTGAAAGGCACTATATAATAGATAGATGGATAGATGAAAGGTGCTATATAATAAATAGATGGATCTTTATTTTCCTTGGCTGGAGTTTTGCTGCAGGGAACAGGAACATTTTGTTGGTGGTCAGATTCTGTTTTGCGAGACGAAGGAGGATGTCTTACCTTGGGCACTGTGTGTGTGTGCGTGTGTGTGTGTGTGTGTGTGTGTGTGTGAGTGGGCCCTGAGGCAGACCGACACCTGGTCCCAAGCTGTTTTCTGCCTTACGCCCAGTGCTGCTGGGATTTGCTTTGGCCCTGTGACCCTTAATTAAGCCGATCTGAGTATGCTATGTTCAGTTATAATGAGTATTTTACACTTCTATCCTTTCACTTCTTTTCCGTTAATAACATAATCACGAACAGGACACAGGTAGCTCCCTTTTTGCTCTTCTGTCGTTTTATTCAAGGAAATAAATAAACACTCTTTGCTCTTGCAGGCAGAGCTTTCTGGGCCGCGCTGATAAGCCCGGGAGTCAGGCTCACGATCTCCTCGGAGCTTGTCTGTGCATGTACTTACCGTGTACTGTACCCATAGAGGTGAGACAGGGAAATTAGTTAAAGCTGTCAGTGACAAAGTGGCCTTTTCGCACACCACAGTAATAACTCCATCCCATTAATGGACGTTACAACTATCACCTTGGCTACAGGTATCTCTTCTTGAACTTTCTCTAATGAGATTCACTTTTTATTTTATTTTATTATTTCTTTCAGTATTCCGTAGCAGCCGGGGCCGTCACATATTTCAGTTGATCGTTATTGTCTACTGTTCAGTCTTGTGTCATGCCGGATGGATGGCTATCTGCTTTATATTTTGTATTACACATGCAGCGGTGACTTCAGTGTAGGCGGAATTTGAGATTTAGTGAGAGAAAGCAAATGGTATGGTTTGAGATATGTACATTAGAGTGGCATGTGTTGCTTTGTCAAAGGGGTTTTTCTTCTTGTTTCACATGACATTTGCTGCTGCAGAGTGCCGCAGTCTTTAGCCGTTCCAGAGTCTGGCCTTTGAAACACTAGAATTGCACACATTGTCCTTATGTCTCCAGTATTCAGATGTGTGTGGAGGTCCATTGAGAAACCTAAATTGGCTCAGAGTGAGTGAGTGAGTGAGTGTGCCCTGCACTGGTCACTATTCTGTATCCTGTAGTGATGGCATAGACACCAACGCTCCATGATCTTGATTTGGATGAGCGCATTACAAAATGGTGGAGCAATTGAAATCTCAGTTGCATGTAACTGATATTACTCCATTAAGACATTGGCTCCTGTGGCGAACCCAGCCGGGATGCCTAGAACGACCAGAAGAGGGACAGCCACCCTGGTTAGTATGGGGACCATGGGAACAGAGAATGGAAACTCAACCCTATAGGATCCCGTGGTCACCGCCAAGGGGCGTCCGGATGCCTGAGAAGCCCTGGACGTCAGCAGTTCTGCCACACCCGGAGGTGCTGGGGGAAGGAAAACCAGGGACATCCAGAGTGCTTCTGGGTGCTCAGCCGGCACTTCCGCCACACCAGGAAGTGCCGGCAGAAGTTCATCGGGAGGCACCTGGAGTTCGTCCGGGTGAATATAAAAGGGGCCGCCTCCCTCCATTCGTTAGCTGGAGTCGGGTGGAAGAGGAGTGGAGGCGGTGAAGAGAGGCATTGTGTAAGGCCTGGACTTGAGGGGTGATTGGTGCTGGGGCACTGGGTTGTGTGCTGTTGAACGTTGTAAATATTAGTAATCTATACTAATAAAAGGCAAAGCCCTCACTGACTCACTCACTCACTCACTCACTCACTAATTCTCCAACTTCCTGTGTAGGTAGAAAGCTGAAATTTGGCAGGCTCATTCATTACAGCTTACTTACAAAAGTTAAGCAGGTTTCATTTTGAAATTCTACGCGTAACGGTCATAACTGGAACCTACTTTCGTCCATATATACGGCCATAGCCTGCAGCTTGGTCGCCGTGTGAGGAGGAGTTGCGTCCCGCATCATCACGCCTCCCACATAATTTAGTGCCTGCCCATATAAGGTAAACATTTGCAGGTGAAGGACTGTGCTTAACATATTCATAAGTGCAACTACTGCGGAAAACCCTCTGACGCTGAACAAGCCTTTGTAGACATATCAATAGGAAAGCAAGGTGTAAAGCTTAAGTTTAAATTACATTCATAGACACGCTGCCGCTGGGGTTTGTCATGCCTAAGACGAATACGATGTTCGCGAGATACAAGTTTAATGAGAGGACACAGGGTATAAACGAGACTTTTGATCACTTTGTAACGGAGTTAAATTGCTGGTGAAGGACTGTGCTTATGCAAACGAAGATGAGATGGTCAGGGATAGAATAGTGTTTGGCACAAACTCAGCAAAAGTGCGAGAGAAACTTTAAAGTGCCGGGTCTGAGCAAACATTAAATAAAGCCGTGGACATCGCAAGATCGCACGACATAGCACAAGCACAGCTGAGAACCTTCGATGCATGTACTCCGAGCGGCTCACGTATACTGACTTTGCAGGACCGGGAAAGGTTAAATTAAGTTCATAGACACGCTACCACTAAATATTCGCAAGCAAATCCACAACTTAATACCGGGAATGCCTGTTAAACATCTTAGATTCACGAGTACCGATTTGGGTAGTGAACACTTCGATGAATGAAACCTGTTATCTTTACAACGGTTGACAAACACGGAATATAACTTGAACACAACACATCCTCCAAATATGAACCTGATTGGAAGAAATAATGATAATCAAATCCTTGATGACCGTAACACTCATAACAGTCACAAAACAATTACATTGATAATCATCTTACGTTATTTTTAAAATTTTTCCTTTTCTTTTTCATAACTTCTTTAACACACTACTTCTCCGCTGCGAAGCGCGGGTATTTTGATTTATTTGTTAATAAATCCGTGTGTGGTGGTAAACCATTGGTGTCTGCCCGTCTGTGTCCGGGCTGTTCCCCACACTCCCTTATTCTTTGTCCCTCAGACAAGTTCAGGGCTTTTCTAGTGTAAGAAACAACAACATTTATTTCTATCGCACATTTTCTTACAAATGGCGTAGCTCAAAGTGCTTTACAAGATGAGGAAAGACAAAAGAAAAATATGAAGATGAGATTAGGCAACGCTAAATAACAAAGAATAAAGTAAGAGCAGGAGGTCAGAAAAACAAACAAACAAAAAAAAAACTCCAGACAGCTGGAGAGAAAAATAACAAAATCTGCAGGGGTTCCAAGGCCACGAGACCATCTGGCCAGCCCCCACTACCTCACATCAATGATCTCAATAGTCCTCAGGGTTTACAGGCTTCACGTGGAAGAATTAGACGATGAGGTCATGTGGACCTCTGGCCTTCAATCCATCAATGTAGGAACAGCATGGTGCCCTGATCAGGTGGTGATAGCACAGATTGGCATCACAGAAAACTGGAAAAAGAACAGCAGAGACAGTAGGGGTTAGTATGGATTGTGGAGCCGTGATAAAAATAATAATTAAATGAATATACAGAATATCATCCATTATCCAACCCGCTATATCCTAGCTACAGGGTCACGGGGGTCTGTTGGAGCCAATCCCAGCCCGCAAGTCAGAAAACAAACCCCGGGCAGGGTGCCAGCCCACCACAGGGCACTCACACACACACACACACAAGGGCCAATTCAGAATCACCAATCCACCTAACCTGCATGTCTTTGGACTGTGGGAGGAAACCGAAGTACCGGAAGGAAACCCACTCAGACCCGGGTCTCCTAACTGCGAGGCAGCAGCACAACCCTCTACTCCACCATGCCGCCCTCCAGAATATCAGGGTTACACTAAAATGAAGCTATGAGAAAGCCATGTTGAGATAATGAGTTTTTAGCCATTTTTTAAAGTGCTAAACTGGTGAGTTTCTATATACCCTGGGTGGTCTTGAATATCTTGGTAGCCTCAGAAGGGTCTCCTCTTGAGTTTCAGCAGAGATTTCAGCAAAGTCACACAACAGGCTCAGATCTTCCAAGCAGTTTCTTGACATTTTTTTAATTTTTTTTTTTGCAATTTGAAAGTATTTGCATTGCGTGCTCAGTAATATCTGGTGAAATGTATGGACAGCAGTAAGAAAACACCTTACTACAATTACAAAACTGTAGTCCCGGCTTCTGAATAATACAAATAGTCGCTCTGATTTATATGGAGGTGCTCCATTTAGTTCATAGTCATTCTGGAAGGAAGGGCAGGCAGTTTGACATTGGATTTCAGGCCCTGAGGTAATGTGTTAAAATCCCACCGCTGACACCATGTAACTATGAGCAAGCCACTTCATCTGTCTGTGCTACAGTTAGAAAAACAAAAGAAATGTAACCAATCGCGTATCTCAGATATTGGAAGTCACCTTGGAGAAAGGCATCAGTCCAATAATAAGAACAAATATGAAGTCTTGACCGAGACTGAAGGAAGATGAGAACGAGGTCTCCCAAAATACGCCGCCCTTTTCAATTTTCACTCCTTTTGCCTCTGCTCTGTCTCATGTCTCCTTATTTGTCTAACGTTATCCCTCCTAAGGATTGCTTAGCAGAAAGATCAGTGCCAAAGTTGAAACATAAATGAGAATCTCTAAAGTTTCACCAAAGATGAGCCTTTCGAGAACTCCGGTCTTCCCATGGGGTCGGTCGCAAGCGTTCCGCCATGTCGGAAAGGAGAGAGGCTTTTTCAATGCACTCCTTCCTCGATGACTGCAGGTTTCTTTATTTATAGACTGCATTATTAATATTATTATTATTTTTTTTTTTTTTACTTTCCTCAGAATTACATCTCCTTAATTGTTTATAAAGGTTCCCAATCAATAGCTGAAGGTTTAATGTTATCCGAAGTCCATTTATATATCATATTAAACAATTGAAATGAAAGAAATGGATAGCACCATAATAACAAATGGACGGCGTATTTAAAGACTGAAATCCGATCAACTGAGTCATGAGATCTGATGTGAAACACGCCGTGACCAGTAACTTCAGAGAGAGGATTGAATTGTGTTTATTAAGGCAGAAATGTACAATCTTATCCAGGTCATCCGGTGTTTGCCTTAAGGACATCTTCAACCTCTGTTCGTTCTTCCTCGTCGTTCGCTCTGTCACTTGCAATCGGCTTTTAGAACTTTTTGACTTCCGCATTTCTATGAGAAGTTTAACAATACAAAGGGCGTTGAGGTCTACCCAGTAGGGGCAGAATTGACATAAAGTGTGGGGCTAGCGTGGATCCGGCCTATGTTGATGAGACCCAAAAAGGCACCTCTGTTGTCGTTGTCTGCTGTTTCACTGGTGCCAAGGTTTAGGGCACATCTGTTACACCCCACCGCCACACAATGGAAATAAATGAAAGCAAAGGAGAAAATGGCGTCTTTTCAGACAAGAGTCCACTACAGAGCTGGTATAAAATGGCCAGTCCTATTGATTCCAGGCAGGAAATCCATCAATGTAGGGACAGCATGGTGCCCTGATCAGGTGGTGATGGCACAGATTGGCACCACAGAAAACCGGATAAAGAACAGCAGAGACAGTAGGGGTTAGTATGGATTTTGGGCGGACGTCAGCACTGGAATGGCCGTCAATCTTCCATTCTGCAATTTTGGAGGAAGAGGGAAGCCATTGGAGCACAGCGCCAACCCCTGGTTTGGTGAGTAACTACCATCAATCAGCCACTTCCAAAGCGCACACGCGTGACACATGCACATTTTCATTTGGTGGTCCTGGTAATGAGACCCCTTTCAACCCTAATTTTTTTTTTTTTTTTGCCTGAATATGCTACCAGAAGTAATCAGCTACCAGAAAATAGGGGTGCAGGAGTACAACAAAATTCACAATAGGTGATTATTGTGGGCAGCACGGTGGTGCAGTGGGATTCAGGCAATTCCATTTTGCCATTCGGCTCCATGTAGCCGCATAGTGATTTTATAAAGAATTAGTTTATAAAGAATTGGCGTCATCGAAAGCTTATGTTCCAGAAAGAAGTGACAATCTTAAAAATAAAAAGAACAAAAGAAACAAATGAATGAATGCACATAAAGAACAAGGGTGGTCAGTTGAAGCGGTCTGCGTATTCACTGAGGATGCCATTTATGGCGCCCCCTACAGGCAGTGAAGCACAATAGGCCCAGGCGACCTGAAGGCTATTAACACAAATAAACCACCAGGCCTATAAAGTTTATATTTTTACAGACTCGTCCTTTGTGTGCAGGTAACTCACCGCCGTCTTTCTATTCTAAATCGCTTTCACCTTCGTAAAAAGTCATGTTTAGATTTTTCAAGGCTCTTTTGTGCTAACTGTCATCAAACACAGAGTATCTGCCTCAGGAAATTAATGAGTTATTTATCAGATTTTATGAATATCTCCTCAGATGGAATTAAATAAAAAAAAAAAAAAAAAAACAGTCGTCGGGTTCATGGGATAATGCTTTAAAAGGATGAAGGCGCTGATGCTGGGATCCAGCTGGTTGATTTCAAACAATGTGTCTTATCGTAATAAGTTTCGGAAGGATGGCACAGTAATTAATTTCGTTTTGTATATGCAGCCTTCTTATCTTTTTTTTTTTTTTTTTAACAAAGGACCAAAATAGCCAAGCAAGCAGCCGTGGAGAAATAATTCAACACCTACACACACATGCACACACTTTTTTTGTTTTGTTACCGAGATCAGATACTCAGTTTGCAAGGGGAGAATAGTTGTACTTTTATTAAGGTGGATAAGCTGATTCGTGTTCGTCTGGAGGTGCCTCTCTCTTGGACGTATTCTATGTTCATTTTTGCAGTGAACGACCCATTGGAATGTATTTTGTTATGCATGTAGTATTACAATGCATTGCATTTCTCATTCCAACAGATGGTGCATCACAAACATTAGCACTGCTTTCACAAATCCCATACTAAATGGCATGTAACAGACGTATAGCACCAAAATGGACACACAGACATACACACAGATACTTGTCCTTAAATTAAGGTGGATAAGATGATTTCTGACCATCCAGC
>JANRMT010062824.1:3746832-3757482 GCA_026402145.1 Polypterus bichir lapradei | reverse complement strand
TGGTACTAATATATGAATCCCATTCTAAATGACCTATAATAGAGACAGGGTGGCACGGTGGCGCAGTGGTAGCGCTGTTGCCTCACAGTTAGGAGACCCAGGTTCACTTCCCGGGTCCTCCCTGTGTGGAGTTTGCATGTTCTCCCCGTGTCTGTGTGGGTTTGCTCCGGTTTTCTTCCACAGTCCAAAGACATGCAGGTTAGGTGGATTGGCGATTCTAAATTGGCCCTAGTGTGTGTGTGTGTCCTGCAGTGGGTTGGCACCCTGCCCGGGATTGATTCCTGCCCTGTGTTGGCTGGGATTGGCTCCAGCAGACCCCCGTGACCCTGTGTTTGGATTCAGCGGGTTGGACAATGGATGGATGGATGGATAATAGAGACAAAGCAGTCTGACAGACACACATTGCATTTTTCATTCCAACTGGTGGCACATCACAAACATTAACACTGCTTTAACAAATGCCATACCAAATGACATATTACAGAGGTAGAGCACCAGAATGGACACACAGATACACAGACACACACACAGACACTTGTCCTTAAATTAAGGTGGATATGACGATTTCTGTCCACCCAGCAGTTACTCTCTGTTGGATATATTCAATGTTAACGTTTGCAGGGCAACAGCTATTGGAATGTATTTTGAAACGCATGTTGTAATAATGTTCTGCGGTGGGCTGGTGCCCTGCCCGGGGTTTGTTCCTGCCTTTCGCCCTGTGCTGGCTGGGATTGGCTTCAACAGACCCCCGTGACCCTATGTTAGGATATAGCAGGTTGGATGATGTTGTAATAAAATGCATTGTATTTTCCATTCCAACAGATGGTGCATCACAAATATTGGTACTGATATATGAATCCCATTCCAAATGACCTATAATAGAGACATAGCAGCCAGATGGACACACATTGCATTTTTCATTCCAACAGATGGCACGTAACAAATATTAGCACTGCTTTAACAAATCCCACACCAAATGACATATTACAGAGGTAGAGCACCAGAATGGACACACAGATACACAAACACACACAGAGACACTTGTCCTTAAATTAAGGTGGATAAGATGATTTCTGTCCACCCAGCAGTTACTCTTTGTTGGATGTATTCAATGTTAACATTTGTAGTGCACCATCTATTGGAATGTATTCGGCAATGCATGTGGTAATAAAATTCATTGCAATTTTTATTCCAACAAATGGCGCATCACAAACATTAGCATTGCTTTTACAAATTCTATAGCAAATCTCACAGGTGTAACACCTGAATGGACACAGAGATACACAAACACACATAGACACTTGTCCTTTAATTAAGGTGGACGAGATGATTTCTGTCCATCTGGCAGTTATTCCCTGTTGGATATATTCAGCGTCACCATTTGCAGGAGAACATCTATTGGAATTTAATATGTAATGCATGTGGTAATAAAATTCATTGCATTTTTCTTTCCAGCAATTGTCACATCACAAATATTGCTACTGAAGTACAAATCCCATTCCAAATGACATATAACAGAGATATAGCAACCGGACAAACACATTGCATTTTTTATTCCAACAGATGGAGCATCACAAACATTAGCATTTCTTTTACAAATCCCATACCAAATGGCATATAACAATGACATGGCAACTGGATGTGCACACAGATACACTGACACTTGCCCTTTAATTAAGGTGGATAAGATGATTTCTGACCATCTAGAAGTTAATCTCTGTTGGACATTTTCAGTGTTAATGTTTGACATTGAATGATGAGGTAAGGCAAAAATCAAATGCTTGGGGTGCCAATCCGGCAAAACTCCATTTACTTTAAATGAAACACACACTCTTTGCATGGAACAATTCTCTTGAATCAGTGCTGTTTCAGGGATGCACGTTCTCTCTGTCTTTCTCTCTTTTGTGCTTGCACTAGCTTCTCCCTTTTATACTAAGTGCACCAGAAGGGGTGGGACTTCATTGGCTTTGTTGCCCTCAAGGAGCAGTTTCTTGAAGGCTATGAGGGGAAAAAAGAAACAAGGTTGTTAGCGACAGACCACCCCTCCCCGCCCCCATCATCCCAGGGTGGTGCCACATACCTCAACTGAGCCTGGAAGATGACCCTCTGGCACGACTCAGTGTGCCATTTATTGGAATGTATTTTCTAATCCATACGGTGATAAAATGCATTGCATTTTTCATTCCTACAGATGGTGCACAAAACTTTAGTACTGCTTTTACGAACCCCATACCAAATGGCACATAACAGAGACATAGATACACGGGCACTTGTTCTTTATTATGGTGGGTTAATTTTTAGATACCGCCGTTTGTAGTGTGGTTTATTTTGTTTATCTTTTGTGTTTTATTTGATTTAAATGCTGCGTTTTTGTGTACAGACTAGCATGTTTTTATTCTGAGCTGAACTGCTTGCTGTTTGAATCAGTCCGTGTTTTTAACTTTTTGTTTATAAGTCACTATTACCAATCCAGCAACTCTATGTTTTGTAGATACCTGGCATGCAATAACTGCAAGGTAAAAGGTGGCAAATGCCAAGCAGCCCACACTTGTGTATGGCAAGTGACTGCTAAGCAACTTCAGAAATTTAGTTTTCTCACTCTTTTGAGCTTCTTCATCGGCGATGTGTGCCCATTTACTTCTTTTTTTTTATTTTCAGCACAAACAAAATTCAGTTAGAAATGTTTTCAAAATGACAAAATTACAGACAGAAGAGAAAAGCGTTCACTTTCAGCTGAGATGTCAGCTCCATCAATGCCACTTAGCCAGCTGTCGCCGCGTCTGAAAAAGCTGAGAAACAAACCATCTGATTGTGATGTGAGCTGCTGACACGCGCAGTTCGTCACGTTCGCCGCCCGAGACGAGAGCCGCATTTGCAAGAGAAGGCGTTTGAAATAACGGTGGCACATTCAAATCCCGCCGCTGACTCAGTCCTGATGCTTCCATTAGCACAGGGTCGTGCAGTCAGGGGAGCCTCACCCGTCTAACTACAAAACTAATAAATGTGTCCATTGGTCTGTGCTATAAATTTGTTTATTGTATGATTCCAAAAATTTTGATCATTTTTATAATCAAAATTGCTGAATTTGCCCATTTCCTGTTCAAAGACAGGGGAGAAACGCAAGGTGCGGCAGCGACGAGCCTCACCTCCCCTCGGACTGCGCTCTCCTCACTCACGGGGTTGATGCCTGTTGCTGTCTCTCTGTATGTCGCCAATATAAGGTTTGCAGACACGTTTACTATACACCCTGACTTTCCACAGTCTGGCTAATATCTTTAATGAATGTGTGTGTCTTTAGTATTTAGTCTTGCTGATCGGACATAAAAAGGCACAAGGATGAGGCAGACAGTACTATGCTGTCCTGAAGGGGGCGCATGTGAGCCCAACAGATGCTCGTTGCTGCTGTTCTACGCGGAGACTCTGGGCGCGAATAAGTTAGCGATATCAGAAAGTCAAGTGCACTGCAGCTGCCCGTTTATTTATTTATTTATTTATTTTTTATTTTTATTTTTTTCGGACTAACTACCAAAATGGAAGATTTCAGACTTTTAAAACTAAAGGAAAATAAGGAGGACTTTTACAAGAAAGTAGCAGAGATTTTCGTGGAGTATAGGATATGCGCATAGACTTCATTTACAAATAGAGGTCAGACCATAAACGGTTTTCAATTTTATAAAAAAAAAATGGGATCAGACTAAGAAAAAACAATCCAATATTTAAAAATAACATTTTGCCCTTAAATAGGGGCGGCATGGTGGCGCAGTGGTTGGCGCTGCTGCCCCGCAGCTAGGTGACCCGGGTCCTCCCTGCATGGAGTTTGCATGTTCTCACCGTGTCTGCGTGGGTTTTCTCCCACAGTCCAAAGACATGCAGGTTAGGTGCATTGACGATCCGAAATTGTCCTTAGTGTGTGCTTGGTGTGTGTGTGCCCTGCGGTGGGCTGGCGCCCTGCCGGGGTTTGTTTCCTGCCTAGCGCCCCCGTGACCCTGTAGTTAGGATATAGCGAGTTGGATAATGGATGGATGGATTTTGCCCTTAAATAAGATATTCCTTTGTTTTTCTTATTATCCATTTGTTGAACAGTTTGTATTAAAATTAATTAAAGCATCAGAATTAAAAGATATTTAAAACAACTAAATAGTTCCGATAAGGTCAAAATTGAAATCCGTTTTATTTGGTACACCACTCTATACTTTCATTTGTATTGAATGAGTTTGAATTGTTTAATTGCAACGGCAAATTTAGAAAACATGGAGGGTGAGGTGCAAATGCGCTCTCTCCGCTCTCTGTCGCCCTCTCGCCGCTTTAAATGTAACGTTCTTTCTTAGCCTAATATGCGCCATACCTGCTGTATGTGTAAAGAATGCTGATGAGATATGAAACATAACCAGCAGTCAATTGAATAGTGAATAAGCTACTCTTTTGGGCTCATATATTTGTAAATCTGACTCTGAAGGATTCGTCAACCATGAACCTCACCGCACGTCACTGCATTACCAGCAATTCAGTCGGTCATTTTCTAGCCCGCTTAGTCCTAAATAGCAAGAGTGGCGTTTGAGGGTGGCAAGTGGGGCGACCGTCCCAGGCCCCGCACCAAAGGGGGACCCGCTTTTGAGGTCCGCGTGTCCTGTTCGAGTGGATTTATCAAGTTATATTCCCTAGTTATATTTTGATAAAGTCCGCGTGTTATCTTGCAAAAATTTAGCTGAATACTGTAATGAGAAAATCCAGTGTATGTTAACATTATTTTTATTAAATTCTCGTGCAAGTTTATACACCACACATACCGGTAACAGCGCTTGACGTAACCACTAAGACCGCCTCTACTGAACAGGGTCACGGGGGTCTGCCGGAGTCTAGCATAGGGCGCAATGCAGGAACAGACCCTGGAGAGGGCGCTGGTCCATCACAAGGTGAACACACACACACACCAAACGCACACACGGATCAATTTAAAGTCACCAATCCACCTAACCTGTATGTCTTTGGATTGTGAGAGAGAACATGCCAACTCCATGCAGGGAGGACTCGGAGCACATAAAAATTCCTAAATTCCCGTTTTCGCTTTGTCATTCCTTGGCACCTCGAGTGTCACTTGAGTAGGGACAAAACTGAATTTTAATCCAAGGCTGCGGCACAACAAGATGTGTAAACGTGAAGGAGTTTTAATATTTTTTTGGAATCCTCTGTACCTTTTTTCCTTGTCAGCCTGGAAAAGGTTTCCATATCTACCAAGAACTAGGAGTCATTACCTTCTTCTTCTTTTTTTTTTTTTGTTTTAGGTTTTTCACTGATTATTATTTTTAGACTTTATTTAAATACACTCCAATGCAAAGCTGTCTACAGGTTCTGACAAACGATGCCTTCTTTTTTCGTTGCTTCTTTGGCTTCACCGCCGCAGGAGTTACAAAGAGCCGTGAATCTTTAATACAAAGCGCTCTGCTCTGCGCTTTATTGAATACCTGACATCTCTGTCTGCATCGAGTCAGAGAATTTCAGGCTTTGTAAAGGACGCTTTTATTCAGCGGCACAAAGGAAAATCTGCCTTTTACGCTCAAATCCGGCATCACATAGCAAGTGGAGTCACCGGCTAATTCACAAGCAAGTAAACTTCGGCCATCCATCTGACAGTCAGCCTGTATCTTCGCAGGAAACAAAAAAAACAAAAGTTAACCTGCAGTTCAGGAAGCTCCTGAAATTTGAGATTATGGTAGCCCGTTAGGTTGGACTTGTAATCAAAATCACGTAATGGTGTTTTTTTCTCCATTGTTACTGGGAAAGCTGTGCTCATTAATTCCCTTCTTGCCTTTGTTTCTGTCTGTACAGATTTAAATGAAAAAACATTTTTACTTCTTGTTTCCTCTCCAAGCAGCTTAACCCAGTGGGAAAGGCATTAGAGTGTAAGCCCCGAAGGTGCCAGTTCAGGTCCCTACGTCACCCAAACGGTATGATCCTGAGCAGGTCACTTAATCTCTCTGAGCAGCAATTCAGTATAGAAAGGTACTAAAAAAGGCAAAAGTGGCTTAAATCAGTGAATTTTAACCACCTATAGCAAACTTGCTGTGCTGCTCATCTAACACAGATTGAAATCTAAAAATTGAACATTGAACTCGGTGTTTGCACATTTGCAGTTCACTGTGCAATGCATTTGTCTCTGTCATATGCCATTTGTTATAGGATTTAAAAAAAAACAGTGTTAATGCTTGTGATGCACCATCTGTTGGAATAATAAATGCAATGCATTGTATTACTTAAAAATGTTAGTGATGTGCCATCTGTTAGAATGAAAAATGCAATGCATATGTCTCTGATTTTTAGCCATTTGGTATGGGATTAATGTAAGCAGTGTTAATGTTTGTGATGCACCATCTGTTGGAATGACATATGCAATGCATTTTTCTAAAAACGTTGGTGACGTGCCATATGTTAGAATGACACATGAATTGCATATTTCTTTTTTATACGCAATTTGGTATGGGAATTAAAAAAATAATGTTAATGCTTGTGATGTACCATCTGTTGGAATGAAAAATGCAATGCGGTTTTATTACTAAAAATGTTGGCAATATGCCATCTCTTAGAATGATAAATGAAATGCATATTTCTTGTTTATATGCAATTTGGTATGGGAATTTTAAAAAAGCAGTGTTAATGCTTGTGATGCACCACCTGTTGGAATGACAAACACAGTCCATTTTATTACTAAAAATGTTGGTGATGTGCCACCTCTTAGAATGGTAAATGGAATGCATATTTCTTTTTTATATGCAATTTGGTATGGGAATTAAAAATACAGTGTTAATGCTTGTGATGCACCATCTGTTGGAATGACAAATGCAATGCGTTTTATTACTAAAAATGTTGGCGATATGCCATCTCTTAGAATGATAAATGAAATGCATATTTCTCTTTTATGTGCAATTTGGTATGGGAATTTTAAAAAAGCAGTGTTAATGCTTGTGATGCACCATCTGTTGGAATGACAAATGCAATTCATGAAAATGTTGGCTGATGTGCCATCTGTTAGAATGACAAGTACAATGCATATGTCTCTGATTTTTGCCATTTGGTATGAGATTAATCAAAGCAGTGTTAACATTTGTGATGCGCCATCTGTTGCAATGAAGAATGCAATGCATTTTGTTACTAAAAATGTTTGTGATGCACCATCTGTTATAATGACAAGTGCAATGCATGTGTTTGTGTTATATGAAATTAGGTGTGGGAATCGTAAAAACAGTGTAAAAAAAACCAAACAGATAGAAGTGATGTCATACATCGTCACGTCTCTGGTTTTACAGAAGGTAAGGGAAGGTGTTAGGAGGCAGTGCCAGCCCCCGACTCAGGGTGGAATTGCAAGTCAACAAGCCCTAAACGTGTCTCCCAAGCATGTGTTTGTGACAATATATATAAATTAAGTTAGTGTTTGTATGTGTTTGTGAATGTGCATATATATGTATCCATACACACACACACACACACACACACACACACACTGACCACTTTATTAGGTACACCTGTTCAACTGCTTGTTAAAGCAGATATCTAATCAGCCAATCACATGGCAGCAACTCAATGCATTGCGGCCTTCAGACCTCGTCAAGACGACCTGCTGAAGTTCAAACCGAGCATCAGAATGGGGAAGAAAGATAACTGAAGTAACTTGGCATGGCATGGTTGTTGGTGCCAGACGGGCTGGTCTGAGTATTTAAGAAACTGCTGATCTACTGGGATTTTCATGCACAACCATCTCTAGGGTTTATAGAGAATGGTCTTAAAAAGGAAGAATATCCAGTGAGTGGCAATGCCTTGTTGATGGCCAGACTGGTCTGAGCTGATAGAAAGGCAACAGTAACTCAGATAAGCACTCATTACACCCAAGTTGTGCAGAAAAGCATCTCTGAATGCACAACATGTCGAACCTTGAAGCAGGTGGGCTACAACAGCAGGAGACCACACTGGGTGACACTCCTGTCAGCTAAGAGCAGGCAACACGGGCTCACCAAAAACGGATAACAGAAGAGTGGAGAAACGTCGCCTGGTGTGATGAGTTTTGATTTCTGCTGTGACATTCAGATGGTGGGGTCAACAACATGAAAGCAGGGATCCATCCTGCCTTGTAACAACGGTGCTGGCCACTGGTGGTGGTGTGATGGTGTGGTTGATGTTTTCTTGGCACACTTTAGGGCTCCTTAGTACCAACTAAGCATCATTTAAATGCCACTGCCTACCTGGACTATTGTTGCTGACCATGTCTATCCCTTTATGACCTCCATCTTCTAATGGCTTCTTCCAGCAGAATAACGTGCCATGTCACAAAGCTCAGATCATCTCAGACTGGTTTTTTGAACATGACAAGGAGTAGACTGGACTCCAATGTCCTCCACAGTCACCAGACCTCAATCCAGTAGAGCACCTTTGAGATGTGGGGGAACAGGAGATTCGTTTCATGGATGTGCAGCACACAAATCTGCAGCAACTGCCTGATGCTATCATATCAATATGGACCTAAATCCCTAAGGAATGTTTCCAGCAACTTGTTGAATCTGTGCCTCAAAGTTTCAGTTGTAAAGGCAAAAGGGGGTCAATGCAGTACTAGAAAGGGGTACCTAATAAAGTGGGCAGCGAGTGTATATACACTGTATATATGATAAGAACGAGCCATTCAGCACAACAAGCTCACCAATCCTATTCTGTCCAGACAGTCGTGACAAGTCCGACACCTTCAGGGCAGCGATCCTCATCAGTGTCAGAGCCCTCAGGTTCCACATCACCCCATTGATTGTCACTGTCACTTGCAACAAATCTATTTGTTTCAGAACACCAGCAGCTTTATACCTTTTTCACGACAGCATGACTACAGGTTCTCTTTATAACACTATTTTCTGCAAGCTGTTGCTACCCAAAAAAATAAAATAAAATTCCAAGGCTATCCACTAGATGGCAGCACTATTGCAGGTAACGGTGAAGGAGCAGTAAAGCTCACCAGCAAGCTGGCTGTGTCTTATAATGGCTGTTTAATGAGATACGAGTTCTCTCGTACATCGCGTTTTGACAGGCTCAATGAGACACGATTTAAATCGTACTTCGCGTACAAAGTGTTAATATTGTTATTTGCTTGGTTTATGGGTGTCTATGTAGCCTTTGTGACTTCTGTTTGGTGGGTGGCTCCCCCAGAGACGGGACCACCTGCCCATTGCTGTCATGATCCTCTGCCCTATAAAGGTGACTAACAGTTCATCTTGAGTGCGCCAGGGAGTTGGTGAGTTTGTTTTGTGGGGGTCTCTGCCTATGCTTATTGTGTATTCTTTTCTTTTTTTTTTTGCTGTATTAGGACTTCTATTCACCTGCATTGCCTTTCCTCCCAACTCCCTTTTGCCTTTTTGTGCTCCACTGAGGTTCTTATTAATTCAGAACATTTTCTTTAAGACACGCCAGCCAGTTTGCTTCTCTGCCGCTTGCATTGTGAAGGGGGTTTCTGAACGCACACTAAGAAGTTGTGGTCGGATCAGCTGCTGTCTTATTGCTGCTGGTGAGCTGCCTGTTGTGCTTGTCGACCCTCTGCAGTTCGCATACCAGGAGAAGGTGGAAGCGGAGGATGCCATCATCTACATGCTACACTGATCCCTCTCCCACTTGGACAGAGGCAGTGGTGCGGTAAGAATTATGTTTCAGGACTTTTCTAGTGCCTTCAACACCATCCAACCTCTGCTCCTTAGGGACAAGCTGAAAGAGATGGGAGTAGATTCATACCTGGTGGCATGGATCGTGGACTATCTTGTAGACAGACCTCAGTATGTGCGTCTCGGGAACTGCAGGTCTGACATGGTGGTCAGCAGCACAGGAGCGCTGCAGGGGACTGGACTTTCTCCGGTCCTGTTCAGCCAACATACATCAGACTTCCAATACGACTCGGAGTCCTGCCACGTGCAAAAGTTCACTGACGACACTGCTATTGTGGGCTGCATCAGGAGTGGGCAGGAGGAGGAGTATAGGAACCTGATCAAGGACTTTGTTAAATGGTGTGACTCAGACGACCTACATCTGAACATCAGCAAAGCCAAAGAGCTGGTGGTGTCTTTTAGGAGGCCCAGGCCCCTCATGGACCCCCGTGATCATCAGAGGTGACTGTACAGAGGGTGCAGACCTATAAATACCTGGGAGTGCAGCTGGATGATAAATTGGACTGGACTGCCAATACTGATGCTCTGTGCAAGAGAGGACAGAGCCGACTATACTTCCTTAGAAGACTGGCGTCCTTCAACATCTGCAATAAGATGCTGCAGATGTTCAATCAGACGGTTTTGGCGAGTGCCCTCTTCTATGCGGTGGTGTGCTGGGGAGGCAGCATAAAGAAGAGGGACGCCTCACGTCTGGACAAACTGGTGAGGAAGGCAGGCTCTATTGTAGGCACGGAGCTGGACAGTTTGACATCCGTGGCGCTGAGCAGGCTCCTGTCAATCATGGAGAATCCACTGCATCCACTGAACAGGATCATCTCCAGACAGAGGAGCAGCTTCAGCAACAGACTGCTGTCACCGTCCTGCTCCACTGACAGACTGAGGAGACCCCACACTATGCGACTCTTCAATACCCAGGGGGGGTAAACGTTAACATTATACAAAGTTATTGTCTGTTATACCTGCATTG
>JANRMT010062824.1:3720409-3731712 GCA_026402145.1 Polypterus bichir lapradei | reverse complement strand
ATCTATCTATCTATCTATCTATCTATCTATCATATAGTGCCTTTCATATCTATCTATCTATCTATCTATCTATCTATCTATCTATCTATCTATCTATCTATCTATCAGTTATATAGTGCCATTCATTTCTATCTATCTATCAGACAGGCAAGCAGGCAGTGTGGCAAGGGGTGTATGGCTTTAGACTTCAAAGCCCATCTTTTTGGCTATCTAGCACGTCTGACCTCTGGCTTATGAACTGTTGGTGGTTTCAGGTTTAAACAAAATAATAAAGAATATGTAAATGGGAGCCTTTTCAATCCTAACACTCACATGTTTAATGCTTAGTATAAAACAATGCCTACTTTTGCATGTGCTTATAATACTTTTCTAGTACGTGTAAATTACCAATTTTAAGAATACAATTTTCTATCTATGTATCTATCTATCTATCATATAGTGCCTTTCCTATTATATAGTGCCTTTCATGTCTCTCTATCATATAGTGCCTTTCTATCTATCTAGCTATGTTTCTTTCTACCCAAAGCTCTTTATCACGTTGCAGGCTTGGTAAGTCTCTGACTTGGACTTTAATTAAGTGCAAGCGAGGGTGTAATTCGAGGGCAGAGCGTTCACTTACCGAGTATCCATTAATGAGCGGACAAACAAAGCTCTCATTTAACCATTTTCTTGTAAAAAC
This sequence comes from Polypterus bichir lapradei, assembly GCA_026402145.1. Lineage (NCBI taxonomy): Eukaryota > Metazoa > Chordata > Cladistia > Polypteriformes > Polypteridae > Polypterus > Polypterus bichir. Next base: position 3,731,033 of record JANRMT010062824.1, on the reverse strand, counting down.
CACCAGAGGGCACCAAATCTTTATTTTCCACAAAAGGGTTGCTCTTTTTTTTTTTTTTTCCAGTTTCCTACCTTTACACTTGTTTGCAGTACTTCACAATAAAACCAAAATCTTCTCAGCTAGGACCCCAGTTCTCCTGCTGATTTTTGTCTCGAGTTCAGAAACAATGCAGACTTTTTTGGGAATTTTGCCAAACTCAGAAATGCATTGAGAAACAGGAGTAGTTTTGGGTGGATTATAATGGTGCGGTGGTCTTTGAAGGGTCCCTGAGGGCTATGGACGTGTCTGTCAACTATGCTGGACCAGTTATTGTGGCCAATAATGTGATCTGAGCTGTGAGGCAGCAGTCCTCAGTACTCCAAATCCTGTCTCTGTGTCTTCTGAGCTCCTCTCCCTACGATTTACATGCATCCACAGAACCAGTGATGTAAGGGAGCAGTGTCATGTACTTGGGGTTGAATTTGGGGGCCTGTCCCTGTCACTACCCGATCTGTGCTCCACAGCAAGGGACATACTTAACCTAGCAGTGAGGACACAATGTGCAATAAACATATACAGAACAACAAACTTTTCATAATATTCTCTTTATCGTCAACTAATGTTCACTCCTGTGAAAAAGTAAGTACCCCCCACAGAAATGGTTGACTTTGTCAATGAATTTGAACAGACAAACAGGAGCTCATCATGGAAGTAAGGTCTACAGATAAAGGTGACAGACTTGAACAAAACATAGGGAAAATGTGTCTTTTCAATTATTTATTCAAAAAAAAAAATCAATATATGTCACGCTGTACTGGGGAAAAATAAAGTCCAGCCTTGGCCTCTAAGGTGGTGTTGCTCCTTTTAGCAGAAATGACTTTTTTTAGGGATGACTACCCACTAGTCTATGACATTGACTCAGAGAAATTTTGGACCGCCCTTCCATAAAAAAAATTCCTTCATCTGCCAGATATTTGTGGGTTTTCTTGCATGTCCCACCTGTTTTAAATCCCCCCACAACATTTCAATGAGATTCAAATCAGGACTTTGACTTGGCCAGTCCACAAGCCTCCATTTCTTCTTCTTGAGCTGTTTGTTGGTGGATTTGCTAGCGGGCCTCAGATCTTTTTTAATCATTCAACTTCAACTTTTAGACAAATGGCCTCATTTTGATATGATGCTGAATTAATAGCTGACTCCACAACTGCAAGCTGCCCGGGCTTCTGAGGGAGCAAAGCAACCCCAATCCAGAACATTTCCACCACCAGGCTTCACAGGTGGTACGAGGATCTTCTTCTGAAACACCGTCTTTGGTTTGTGCCAAAAGGGAATGGTGGCCACAGACAGTTGCTCTCTAGTGTTGTGTTTTGCTAGTGTCCTTGTCACTCCTGGTGGCATGAGGTGGTACCTGCAGCCCATTCAGACTGGTCCAACACAGGTGGTCCAGCACATCCATACATGACATCGCTAAAAGGTTTGCTGTGTCCTCCAGCACAGTGCCAAGAGCATGGAGGAGATACCAGGAGACCAAAACGGGTGAAGGCGGTTCACAGCCACTTCTACTTCCTAAATTGACAGACTGATGGCCCTGACACGTCATTGACTTGACGATTAAGTGTTCCTTTAATGTTTTTTCTGTATTTAGCATATTTAGAAATAGAAAAATGAAAATGATGAATGAAGCCAAATTCAGTTGAAAAGCCCCCTTAGTCTTATAGTAAGCACATTGAACTGCAAGGCTATGATGTCCATCTGTTGAGACTTTTTTGAAGCAAACCATCTACTGGAGCTTCAATTCAGCTGTTTTTAGTCAAAAGATCCCTACAGTCATTCCAAAGCCAACATTACATAGACATCCCGACATAGATGATTTGATCCATGGCTGTTCATGCAATCGTTTTGAAGTAAACCAGGGGTGTCGAAGTCCAGTCCTGGAGGGCCGCTGTGGCTGCAAGTGTTCATTCTAACCATCTTCTTAATTAGTGACCAGTTGCTGCTAATTACTTCTTTTAATTAACTTGACTCAGGCCCCTTAGTTATTTCATTTTCCTTAATTAGCAGCCAAACAATAATGAGACACAAAACAAGCCGCTACGTGACCAGCTCACCTGTGCCCATCACACAGTATCTGAAAATAAAGAAAGATGAAGGTTTTAGTAAGGCTGATCTCTCAGGTCACCAAAACACTTTGACGATGTTCTTATGAAAAAGAGAAAATCAACAGTTTTGGAAATGTCTGCTGTGGCAGAACGAGAGCAGCAACAAGCGATGGAATCGAATAACGGGTTTAATGAACAGCAAGAATCAGCTTCTCATTAAAGAACTGGTTGGAGTTTAAAGCACCAGTTTAGCTGGTCATCTGTTGGCTCGTTTCATGCCTTATTTCTGTTTGGCTGCCATTTAATGAGGAAACGAATCAATTCAGAGGACTGAATCATTAAAAGCAGGGCAATTAAAATGAAGGGAAAAAAGTGAATTAGCAGTGAAAACTGGTCACTGATTAAGAAAAGGGTTAGAATGAAAACCTGTAGCCACTGCGGCCCTCCAGGCCTGGAGTTCAACACCCATGAAGTAAACGATCCGTGGGAGTTTTGATGCGATCCACGGCTACTCGTACAGCCATGTTGATGCAAATGATCTTCAGGTGTTTCAATGTCGCTGTTTTGAATTAAACCAAGGGTGTCGAACTCCGGGCCTGGAGGGCCGCAGTGGCTACAGGTTTTCATTCTAACCCTTTTCCTAATCAGTGACCAGCTTTCACTGTTAATTAACTTCTTTTCCCTTCATTTTAATAGCCTTGTTTTTAAGGATTCAGTTCTCTGAATTGACTTCTTTCTTAATTAAATGACAGCCAAATAGAAATGAGATGTGAAACGAGCCAACAGATGACTAGCTAAACTGGGATTTCAAACTCCAACCAATTTCACTCCAACCAACCCCTTAATGAGAAGCCAATTCTTGTTGTTAATTGAACTCATTTTTTAATTCCATGGCTTGTTGCCGCTCTCATCCTGCCCCAGCAGACTGTTGATTTTCTGTTTTTTTTTTCCTAAGAACACCATCTGGTGACCTAAGAGATCAACCTTGCTGAGACCATTGCTTTTCTTAATTTGCAGATATTGTGTGATGGGCACAGGTGAGCTGGTCATGTGGCGTCTTGTTTTTGTGTCTCATTATTGTTTGGCTGCTAATTAAGGAAAAGGAGACAACTAAGCGGCCTGAGTCAAGTTAATTAAAATGAAGACAAAAGAAGTTAATTAGCAGCAAAACCTGGTCACTAATGAAGAAGATGGTTAGAATGAAAACCTGCAGCCACTGCGGCCCTCCAGGCCCGGAGTTTGACACCCGTGAATTAAACGATCCGTGGATGTCGGTGCAGTTGTTTAGAAGCAAACGATCTTCACGAGTTTCGAGACTGCCCTTTTGAATTAAAGGATTCATTGCTGTTTTTACAGTCATTTTGAAGTAAATCATCCACAGGATTTTTTTGATATAGTTGTTTTGAAACAAACGAGATGTAGATGTTGGAGCAGGCGTTGTGACGCAAACAGTCAACAGACGTTTTGATGAAGTTGATTTGATCCATGGCTGTTCATGCAATCGTTTTGAAGCAAACAACCCATGGGAGTTGTGATGCGGACATTCAGGATCACGTGACCCACGGCTATTTGTGCAGTCATTGTGAAGCAAACGATCTTCCGGAGTTTCGATATAACTCTTTTAAACTGAAGGACCTAATGGCCGTTTGCAAAGCTAATTTGAAGCAAATCATCCTTAGGAGTTTTGGTACATTTGTTTAGAATTAAGTGATATGAATGTGTTGGAGTAGACATTTTGAAGCAAACGGTCAACAGATATTTTGATAAAGTATTTTTGATCCATGGCTGTTCATGCAATCGTTTTGAAATAAATGATCCGTGGGAGTTATGACGCGGCCATTTTGGATCAAATGATCCATGGCTACTCATACCGCCATTTTGATGCAAATGATCTTCAGGAGTTTCAATGTCGCTGTTTTGAATTAAACGATCTGTGGATGTCGGTGCAGTTCTTTAGAAGCAAACGATCTTCACGAGTTTCAAGATTGCCATTTTGAATAATTGCTGTTTTTACAGTCATTTTGAAGTAAATCATCCACAGGATTTTTTTGATATAGTTGTTTTGAAACAAACGAGATGTAGATGTTGGAGCAGGCGTTGTGACGCAAACAGTCAACAGACGTTTTGATGAAGTTGATTTGATCCATGGCTGTTCATGCAATCGTTTTGAAATAAACGATCCGTGGGAGTTTTGACGCGGCCATTTTGGGTCAAATGATCCATGGCTACGCATACCGCCATTTAGATGCAAATGATCTTCAGGAGTTTCAATGTCGCTGTTTTGAATTAAACGATCCGTGGATGTCGGTGCAGTTGTTTAGAAGCAAACGATCTTCAGGAGTTTCGAGATTGCCATTTTGAATTAAAGGATTCATTGCTGTTTGTACAGTCATTTTAAAGTAAATGATCCATAGGATTTTTTTGATATACAGTAATCCCTCGTTTATCGCGGGAGATACGTTCCAAGGCCGGGCCGCAATAACTGAATTTCCGCGAAGTAGGGACACCATATTTATTTAATTATTTAACGTGTATTTGGACGTTTTTAAACCCTCCCTGTACTGTTTACAACCCACCCTTTACTCTCTTAATAACAGGGACAACTGTTAAGCAATATGAAATCGGTAGATAAGTTTACAGTTACTGTATAGCGAAGTACACGTACCTATATATGACGTGATGATGGTGATGAATATGCTGTGCAGTAAAAATGACGACGATGAAGGTGATGATGACTTTTACTGCACAGCCGATGACTGTATTTTACGTCTCTTCAGACGGCGGTGCCATTTCCTGGGGCACCTCTTCCACGGTTTCCGAAGGTGTATCCGTAGTAGTAGTAGGAACTGGCTCTTTTTTGCGAGGCTGCAAAAACATTGTGATCGGCAGTTGCTGCCGCTGCTTCTTTTTCCGGTCGAAGAGCAGCTTGAAGGCGGTCATGACGTCGTCGACCTTGTTGCAAAATTGGACCGATCGAACCATATCGTCGTCCCATTCCTGTGATCGCTCTTGCAGGTCCTTAGCCAGTCTGCAGCCACAGCCGCGAACGTTCCCCCTTCCTTCAGCATATCCAGAAGTTTCACCTTCTCAGCGATCGTCATCATTCTTCGTTGGCGTTTAGGCTCAGCACCAGCCTTGGAAGAAGGAGCGCGTTTGGGAGCCATTGCAGGGGGTGAAAATTGAAGCGAAGTTCAACACAAAGAAGCCACAAAAAAATCACACACAGTACAGTGTAAAGTAAACCGCTCGGCGAGAAAGCTTGAAGTGAAATGGCCGAGACAGAGAGACAAGGGGAGGTGCTGTGGGATCTGGGCATCAGTCAAAGCACCAATCACGGGCCCGATTAGAAAGCGGGAAGCTGTGATTTGTCGTCTCCCTCCCATGTACCAATCACAGCCCGTGTTAGAACGCACTTAGTCACCGAACTTGTTTTGTTGTTCTTAGACTAGGAAATACTACTACTATATTTAAAAACCCGCGAAGTCGTGAAGCCACGAAAAGTGAACCGCGAAGTAGCGAGGGATTACTGTAGTTGTTTGAAACAAACGATATGTAGATGTTGGAGCAGGCATTGTGACGCAAACAATCAACAGACGTTTTGATGGAGTTGATTTGATCCATGGCTGTTCATGCAATCTCTTTGAAGCAAACGAACCGTGTTCCCGGAAGGAGACGTCCTCCTGCATCGCAGTACGGAGCTCCTTCCCAATGAGACTTTAAGAGGCTTTGCTGGCCAAGGAAAGTTCCTGAGCCAAAAACCTTGATGCTTCATTTCTTTTGGTGCCATTGAGCACCCTTTTTGTGTTGCTCATTTGTTTCAGTTAAATGGGGCCAACCAACATTTCACCCCATGGACCTGCGGTTCCTTCCACCGACCACGTAACGTAAAGTACGCCGACAGTAGACCTTCGCGAAAGTTCTGTGCATGTGCGACGGAAGTCAGACAGGGAGTGACATCCCCATCCAACACTGGCTGCTACAGCTCTGTGATGTCACGTTTGGCCTCGCAAAGCATCATGGGCTGCAAGGAAAAAAAAAAAGTTCACGTAAACCGGCCGCATGACAGATTTTCAGGGGAAAAAAATTTGTTAAAGACGACCACCAACAAACCCAGCAAATTCGCTGCAAAAGTATATTAATGGTGAGCCGATCATGGTAACTTCAATCATGAGAAGGTAAGCAACACCGCAAATGGACCATTCAAATGTGCTCAATCCAGCTCAGGATTAGAAAGTTCAGGGTCTATCTTGGACACAATACTGGAATCAACCGTACATGGGGCAACGATCCATTGCCAGACGCACTCACACCCACACAGGATCCGTTTAAGGTGGCCTGTTAACTTAAACAGCACATCTCTGGAGATGCGGAAGGAGAAATGAAGAACCGGAGGAAATTTCACACAAGCAAGCAGACCAGGCACCCACAGTTCAGGATCCATGAGGCAGTGGTGCTAACTGCTGTGCCACCCAGCCCAGTCGATTATGTAGGTGGATTTTCATAGTCATTTGACTATAATTCATGCCAAATCCACCAGGTTCAGATTTCATGCTCTAATACAATCCAAAATAAACTAGATGCTGTTATTGGCGGACCCTATGTTAACCTTATGATGAGCCCCTTGAATAACAGAGTGTGATATCAGCTTCGGGTCCTCCATTGGGAATGACGGTCTGCCAATGCATTTCCTCGCCACGTTTCTTCACTCAAATAAAGTACTCCAAGCCTTTGTTCCTTTCTGCGTCAAGCTCCTTGGTTTCAATCTCGTAACGTTTCATTGCAATGAAATATTGTACAAACGCGTCACCCAGGGCGCCCCTGATGATGTGGTCCTCTGCCAGTGCAACCAAGGCGTCTTCTAGCTTCACGGGGATGGCATGGTGTCTTAACTGAGATGGGCTAATAGGCCCTTCAGAATCAGTGTCCAGAGTGAGACTTCGCTTGATGCCATCCAGGCCAGCTGCCACTGTGGCTGCCAGGGCGAGGTAAGGGTTGCCAGTGGCAGAGCCCAGGTTGTTGTCGATTTGGGCACCTCTGCCTCCATGGCACTTGACATTGAAGGCACAGTTGTTGTCATTGGCACCCCAAGTGGCATACACACAATTCTTAGCCTCCTTGCCCTCTTGAGCAATATGCTTTCGGCAGCTAACGCCGGGGGCCATCAGGCAGCTGAGCGCCGCCGAGTGGTATAGCAGGCCAGCCAGCCACTTCTTGCTCAGCTCAGACATCTCTCCCGTGCCAGTATGGAAAAGGTTCCTCTTGCCATTGACATCCCACACACTGTGGGAGAGCACCGCCGCGTTGTGAAAGCCATTATTGGTGAAAAAGCTGGCGAGGTAGCCATGCTTCCTCACAACTTCCTTGATGCCTGTTCTGAATGTGAAAGCACTGTCTGCTGAAGCGATGCCAAACTCAGGCTGGAGAGAGATCTCCATTTGGCCAGGGCCGCTAGCAGAAGAAAAGCTGTCCACATCGGCACCAACGTAGTACATGCCATCGATCAGCTGCTGCAGGAAGGGCAAATCCTGGCCGCCCAGGAGAGTGGCGGCTGGAAAAAACACCATTTTGGCATCAATCTTTTCTGGAGCGCCAAATATGCAGCACTCGTATGTAAAGGACGAATGCAGTGAGAAGCCGTGAGCCCTCAGCTGGCTCAGCATCTGCTTGGCAACATGTCTAGGAGAGGTACGTAGAGGGTGCCCTGTAATGGTGTAAGCGTCACACAGCACACGGGCTGTTTTAACTGCCCAAGGAAGAATACGGAAACTGCCAAGATCAGGAACAAGAAGGATGTCACTATTGAAGTTGGTGGCACTCATATGATCTACTTCATTGTCCTTTGGACTCAGAGTCAACTCAAGATAGCTTCTGGGCATGGGGACACCATATAGGGCCTTGTCCTATAGCAAAACAAAGAGAAAGACAAGCAGTAAGAGTTCAGGGAAGAATGACACACCTCATGGAATTGCAGGAAAGGAGGAAAATGGAGTTTGTCAGCCCCGCTTTCATTCTCTGCTGTTAACCCCGTCTTTATCCTTCTCTGTGTGCCCCATCTTTTTTTCTTTCCTGTTAGCCCCGCCCTTTTCCATCCTCTTCTATAAGCTGAGTGTTTAGATTATTGTGTTATAGACCCGCCTTCATTCTCTCCTATTATAGTTCTGCCTTTAGTCTCCCCTGTTAACCTCACTTTTATCCTTCCCTGGGAGCCCCATCTTTTTTCTGTTAGCCCCGCCTTTTTTATCCTCTTCAATAAGCTGGATGTTTATATTATTCTGTTATAGCCCCGCCTTCATTCTCTTCTGTTAACTCCGCCTTTATTTTTGTCCTGTGAGCCACATCTTTCTTTTTTCCTGTTAGCCCCACCATTATTCTTTTCAATGAGTTAAGCGTATCATTATCCTTTTATAGCCCCGCCTTCATTCTCTTCTGTTAACCCCGCCTTTATTTTTATCCTGTGACCCCCATCTTTTTTCTTTCCTGTTAGCCCCACCTTTATTCTTTTCAATGAGTTGAGTGTTTATATTATCCTGTGATAGCCCCGCCTTAATTCACTTCTGTTAACTCTGTCCTTATCTTTTCCTGAAAGCCCCATCTTTTTTCCTGTTAGCACCGCCTTTGTCCTTTTCAAAGAGTTAAGTGTTTATATGATCCTTCTGTTAACCCCACCTTTATTTTTTTGTCCTGTGACCCCCATCTTTTTTCTTTCCTGTTAGCCCCGCCTTTATTCTTTTCAATGATTTGAGTATTTATATTATCCTGTGATAGCCCCACCTTCATTCTCTTCTGTTAACTCCGCCTCTGTTTTTGTCCTGTGACCCCCATCTTTTTTTCTTTCCTGTTAGCCCCGCCTTTATTCTTTTCAATGATTTGAGTATTCATATTATCCTTTTATAGCCCCGCCTTCACTCTCTTCTGTGAACCCCACCTTTATTTTTTTGTCCTGTGAGCCCCATCTTTTTTCTTTCCTGTTAGCCCCGCCTTTATTCTTTTCAATGAGTTGAGTGTTTGTTATCCGTTTATAGCCCCGCCTTCACTCTCTTCTGTGAACCCCACCTTTATTTTTTTGTCCTGTGAGCCCCATCTTTTTTCTTTCCTGTTAGCCCCGCCTTTATTCTTTTCAATGAGTTGAGTGTTTATGTTAAACTTTTATAGCCCCGCCTTCATTCTCTTCTGTTAACTCCGCCTCTATTTTTGTCCTGTGACCCCATCTTTTTTTCTTTCCTTTTAGCCCCGCCATTATCCTTTTCAATGAGTTGAGTGTTTATATTATCCTGTGATAGGTCCACCTTCATTCTCTTCTGTTAACTCCACCTCTATTTTTGTCCTGTGACCCCATCTTTTTTCCTGTTAGCCCCGCCTTTATTCTTTTCATTGAGTTGAGTGTATATATTATCCTTTTATAGCCCCACCTTCATTCTCTGCAGCTAACCCCGCCTTTATCTTTTCCTGTGAGCCTCATCTTTTTTCTTTTCTGTTAGCCCCGTCCTTATCCTCCTCTATAAGATGAGCCCTTGTGTTGTCCTGTTAGCCATGCTTTAATGCCTTTATATGAGCCCCCATCTTCTTTCTCTGTGGTTATCCCTGCCCTCTATAGTGACCTGAATGAAAGATGGTGGTCCACTCCTGAAGAACAAAAAAGGTTAAAGCACCAAGTAATGAAAAGTTTAAAGGTTTAGCCAAAAGTCTAAGTGACAGGCCCCAGTAAAACCCAAAACAAACAGGCCAGCAGCCAAACCCAACACCTGAGCAGAAGGCATACGACAGTTTATCTTGAGGATAAAGATCTTCTGATCTAATGAGACAAAAAACTTGAATTCTGTGAGCAGAACTCAAAGCAGTATATCTGACGAAAAACAAGTAGGCACTGCCTAATACCACCCCTATGGTGAAGCATGGTGGTAGCAGCATGATGTTAGAGGATGCTTCTCATTAGTCAGAATAGAGGAATGCTGCCAAATGCAGAGAGGTCCTTGAAGAAAACCTGCTCCAAAGTGCACGCCACCTCAGACTGGGACGACAGATCAGCACGACGGTTACCCAAAGCATAGAGCCAAGACAACACCAGAGTGGCTTTGGCAAACATGTCTGAGTGCCCATGTGTGGCCCAGCTAAAGCCCAGACTTAAACCCCATAGGAGATGTGTGAGGAGCCCTGAAGATGGCAGTTTACAGACGCTTTCCATCCATTCTAGTGGAGGATCTGCCAAGAAAACAAGAAAAATGGGATCAACTGCCCAAAAAAGGTATGCCAGGCTGGTAGGGACTTACACAAGAAGGCTCAAAGCTGGAAATGCTGCTCAAACAAAATACTGAATTAATGGTCTGAACACCTCTGTAAAGTATTTGACTTGTAATTAATTTGCAAACCTTTCTTGAAAGTGTGTTTTCACTTTCACTGTTATTATGAGATGGGCAAAAATGGCAAAATGTATCCATTTAAGATGAAATCTACAATGCAGTAAGGTATGAAGAGAGTTAAGGGGCCCACTGTATTTATTGTGTGCAGTGAATTGAGGGGTCTTCTATATGTCTTTTGTGCTGAGAGTT
>JANRMT010062824.1:3697510-3714375 GCA_026402145.1 Polypterus bichir lapradei | reverse complement strand
AATGCATATATTTCCGTGATATGCCATTTGGTATGGGATTCGTAAAAAAAGCAGTGCTAATGTTTGTGGTGTGTCATCTGTTGGAATGACAAATGCAATGCATTTTATTACTACATGCTTTAAAAACTACATTCCAGTAGATGGAATACTGCAAATGTTAACACTAAGGTCTACATTGATTACTTAGATTTTAACTCATGGTGGATCAGCTAGTTTAAAATTAAATCTACAACACAATAAAATATGCCGAATGTGGAGTGATTTGAGAACTTTCTAAGTCCACTGCACACATTATGAATTATAATAACATGAATAGGTCATATTCACTGTGTAGTCCTCAGAAAAGTGAGGGGGTGTCAGTTTTAAACCACTGTATGCAACCATTTTCTGAGTCCACAAACTCTAGTAATGGTGATAGTGGGTTTTAATTTACCCCTGGCAGCATCTTGTGTAAGGCACAATCCAGCTTTGAAATGCGAAAATAATCTATTGAAGGATAAAAGGACTCACATGGGGTTAATTGGGAGGACACCAGTTAATGTGACATACACATTTTTGGGATGAAAACTAGAATTCCAGGAGGAAAGTCCAATACAAACACAGGGGTCCACAAAGTGGAATGGACTGGGAATTTGAACCCGAGACTTCCTGGGGCAGTCAGACAACAGCATTCTGAAACACCCTTAGTCCAGTTCAGGGTCACAGGGGTCTGTCCTGGCAGTATCAGGCTAAAGTCTGGGATCAGCCCTGGGCAGGACATCACTCCTTTCATTGTTTAATTTTAGTTCAGATCCAAAAAATGTAACCATTAATAAAGTAAAATACAAAGTACCTTTGTGCAGATGTCGTCCTCCTCCTCCATGATGGCCACTTTTAAACATCGGTGCACAACTTAACAGGTTAACATAAGATCCCAATTCCAGGCCATTGACGGCCTTCAGTTCTTTTTATAGATTTCCACACAATAGTGGAAAATTCTGTGCAAGTTCTAAAGGCAGCTCTTGGCACACACCGGTGGTCACTGGCGGCGATCACAGAAAGCACAGCACTGTTGGCCCGACAGACAATTCATGTGACCCTGGTTGTCACAGATACCTGACAAAAGCGCGTGACGGCTGGCATCAGAGGCCACTCATTGTGCCCGTCTGGAAAGCCGACAACTCAGCCTTTTTGGATTTGTATGCCTGCACAGCTGCTTTCTTTCATCACTTTGTTGCCATTTCTAGAAAATGTTCTTTGAACGTTCAAATATTTAATGTTTAACCAGATCTGATGTGCTAAAACACGTTCAAATGGACATATCTGATATATAGAAAATTCCAAAACGAAGTAGGTGCCAGTTTGATGTTAACGCATCCTCTGATTTCCACGGTTGTTTGAAAGAGTAGGCAGTAGCTATGGCAGTCACATTGTCACTTACTTGATGTACGATGAACTTGGAACACGTCACACTCTGGGGTCGTGACAAACAAGACAGTAATACAAAGACTTATGTTGTGATTAGAAAAAAAAACTAAGGCAAAGTAAGAATATAAAGATAAGAATATTAACAAGCTGGTCAGATTTACAGGTGACACCAAAATAAGAGGAAGGGCAGATCATACCGAGTGAGCTGAGCCATCACAGAGGGACCTGGGCGGCATACAGGCACGGCCGCACGAAATTTAATCTCAGTAAATATAACAAAAAGAGGTGGAGACGGTGGAGAAGAGTGTCAGGAGCGATTTGTCACAGACGGGCACCACCAAGAGTGAAAGGGAAGGTCTACAGGACGATAGTGAGACCAGCTGTGTTATATGGGCAGGAGACGGTGGCACAGGAGACAGAGCTGGAGGTGGAAGAGTTAAAGATGCTAAGATTTGCACTGGGTGTGATGAGGATGGACAGGATTAGGAATGAGGACATTAGAGGGCTGTGGTGGGCTGGCGCCCTGCCCGGGGTTTGTTTCCTGCCTTGTGCACTGTGTTGGCTAGGATTGGCTCCAGCAGACCCCCATGATCCTGTAGTTAGGTTATAGCAGGTTGGATAATGGATGGATGGACATTAGAGGGTCAGCTCAAGTTGGACGGTTGGGAGACAAAGTCAGAGAGGCGAGATTATGTTGGTTTGGACATGTGCAGAGTAGAGATGATGAGTATAATGAGAGAAGGGTGCTAAGGATAGAGCTGAAAGGGAAGAGGAAAAGAGGAAGGCCTAAGAGAAGGTTTATGGATGTGGTGAGAGAAGACATGAAAGTGATGGGTGTAACAGAACAAGATGCAGAGGACAGGAAGATATGGATCAAGGTGATCGGCTGTGGTGACCCCTAATGGGAGCTGTTGAAAGAGGAAGAGGAAGAAGAAATGTAACGTAAAATGTAAATGTTAGATTTTGCTGATGATACCAAGCTCAAGGATTGGCAAATAATCAGGAATCTTTTCAATCATCACAGAGGGACTTGAACAGCAGCCAGGCTTGGGCAGATCTGTGGCAGATGAAATTTTATGTCAGGAAATGTAAGGTAAAAAACTAAACACTAGATGAGAATGCGTCATAGCACACCTTATAAGGAGGACCCGGGAGTTTGCAGATGTTCTCGGCTGGCCTGGGAAAGCCTCGGGATTCCCCCAGAAGAGCTAGTAGAAGTGGCCAGGGAGAGGGAAGTCTGGGCATCTCTGTTCAATCTGCTGCCCCCGTGACCCGATCTCGGGTAAGCGGAAGAGGATGGATGGATACCAATCTTGATGGATTGGCAGATCATTGAGAATGCATCAAGTCTTTACAGAGGGACTTGGACATCATACAGGCTTGGGCAGATGAAATTTAATGTCAGTAAATGGAAAGTATTACACGGTGGAAGTAAAAATGTTAGATTTAAATACACAGTGGGAGGTCTGAAAATTGAAAGTACACCTCATGTGAAGGATTGAGGAGTCATAGCGGATTCAACACGATCAACTGCCAGTCAGTGTTTGGAAGCCATTAAGAAGGCTAACAGAATGTCAGGTTATATAGCGCCTTGATGTGTGGAGTACAAGTCACAGGAGGTTCTGCTCAGTCTTTATAACACACTGGTGAGGCCGCATCTGGAGTCCTGTGTGCAGTTTTGGGTCTCCAGGCTACAAGAAGGACATAACAGCACAAGAAAAAGTCCAGAGAAGAGCGACAAGGCTGATTCAGAGCCACGGGGGAAGAGTTATGAGGAAAGATTAAAAGAGCTGAGCCTTAAGGAGATGAAGAGGAGACCTGACTGAAGTGTTTAACATTATGAAGGGAATTAGTCCAGTGGATCGAGACGGTGACTTGAAAATGAGTTCATCAACAACACGGGGACACAGTTGGAAACTTGTTAAGGGGAAATTTCACACAAACATTAGAAAGTTTTTTCTTCACACAGAGAACCACAGACACATAGAACAAGTGATTAAGTAGTGTGGTAGACAGGAGGACTTTAGGGACCCTCAAAATTCAACGTAATCTTATTTTGGAAGAATGAAGTGGGCAGGACTGATGAGGTTTGTTGGGCTAGATGGCTTGCTCTCGTCTGGATTGTTCTAACGCTCAAGCTTTATAACACACTGGTGAGGCCTCATCTGGAGTCCTGTGTGCAGTTTGGGTCTCCAGGCTACAAAAAGGACATAACAGCACAAGAAAAAGTCCAGAGAAGAGCGACTAGGCTGGGTCCAGGGCTACAGGGGATGAGTGATGAGGAAAGATCCAAAGACTTGAGACCTTTAACCCTGTAATCTATCCATCCATCCATTTTCCAACCCGCTGAATCCGAACACAGGGTCACGGGGGTCTGCTGGAGCCAACCCCAGCCAACACAGGAACCAATCCCGGGCAGGGTGCTAACCCACTGCAGGACACACACAAACACACCCACACACTAGGACCAATTTAGAATCGCCAATCCACCTAACCTGCATGTCTTTGGACTGTGGGAAGAAACTGGAGTGCCCGGTGGAAACCCACGCACACACGGGGAGAACATGCAAACTCCACGTAGGGAGGATCCAGGAAGCGAACCCGGGTCTCCTAACTGCGAGGCAGCAGCGCTACCACTGTGCCACCCCCCTGCAATCTAAGTAAATGTAAAGAATTACACATAGGAAGTAAAAATGTGAGGTTTGAACACACAATGGGAGGTTTGAAAATTAAAAGTACGCCTTATGAGAAGGACTTAGGAGTCGTAGTGGACTCATCACTATCAACTTCCCAACAGTGTCCAGAAGCCATCAAGAAGTCTAACAGACTGTCAGGTTATATAGCACCTTGATGTGTGGAGAACAAGTCCAAGGAGGTTCTGCTCAAGCTTTATAACACACTGGTGAGGCCTCATCTGGAGTCCTGTGTGCAGTTTGGGTCTCCAGGCTACAAAAAGGACATAACAGCACTGGAGAAATTCCAGAGAAGAGCTACGTTGCTGATTTAGAGCTACAGGGGATGAGTGATGAGGAAAGATTAAAATAGCTGAGCCTTTAAAGTGTTTCTTTACACAAAGAACCACCGACACATGGAATAAGTGACCAAGCAGAGTGGTAGACAGTAGGACTTTAGCGACCTTCAAATCTCGACTTGATGTTATTTTGGACGAATGCAGTGGAGAGGACTTGCGAACTTTATTGGGCGGAATGGCCTGTTCTCATCCAGACTGTCCTAATGTTCAAATGATTACCTCAGCGTGGTTTGTCTCCGTGAGACGGGTGCGTGTCAGACCAGGCGGAGTGCTGTCCTGACATTCCTATGTCAAATAAATAAAACACTCTTTTTAATAGTGTGAATCTTAGCGCCTGTCCTGATGTTGTAAAACCATAATTCAGATACATGTGTGCCAACACCTGATGTTTTGTCCTCTTACAGTAAGACGGGGGTGTCCAACTCCGGTCCTGGAGGGCGACAGTGGCTGCAGGTTTTCATTCTAACCATCTTCCTAATTAATGAGCCATTTAAGCTGCTGATTAACTTGGTTTTGTCTCATTTTTAATTGTGGCATACTTTACATGCATTTCAGCATGAAAGTGATATGAAGTATAAATCTAAGGATTCATAATGTGCAGAGAGTTGGAATCATAAATTTAATGTGTTCTGTGTAGCGATTGCTGCCGTCAATGCAGGAGGATGCCCCAGAAGCACGTAGTGAATAACAACTGGGTCAGTTTTAAGATGAGGTTTACGACGGTCTACTTTAATGATAAAATAAACTACGAGATTATAGTGGACATTTCGAGATATAAGCCAACATTTCCACTTTAATCACAAAATACATTTTTTTTTTTTTCTGGTGCTGTTGTGAAGGTGCAAAAAAAAAAAAAGACAGCACAAAAGATGGTATGTACATCTATTGTGGCACGCGGCTGGGGGTGGTACCCAGCCGGGACGCCCAAGAGGACCAGAGGAGGGCTTACGCCTCCTCCAGACCACAAGGGGGCAACCGCCCTGGTTGTGTTGGGGACCACGGCTGCAAAGCTTTGAAGCTCAACCCTGTAGGGGCCCGTGGTCACCACCAGGGGGCGCCCCAATGCCTGGAGAGCCCTGGACCTCAGCACTTCCGCCACACCCGGAAGTGCTGGGGGGAAGAGTATCGGGGACACCCGGAGTGCTTCTGGGTACACAGCCAGTTGTTCCGCCACACAGGGGAGTGCCCTGGAGGACACCCGGAGCACATCCGGGCGTGTATATAAGGGGCCGCCTCCCTCCATTCGACGGCTGGAGTCGGGTGGAAGTGGACAGAGTCTTGGAGGAGAGGAGAGGAGGCGGCGAAGAAAGGCATTGTTGAGGGCCTGGACTGAGGGTGATTGGTGCTGCGGCACTGGGGTGTGTGTGTTTAACATTGTGTATAGTGTAAATAAACGTGTTGTGGTGCAATCAAAGATGTCTACCTGTCTGTGTCCAGGCTGTTCCCCACACTATCCATTATCCAACCCACTATATCCTAACTACAGGGTCTGCTGGAGCCAATCCCATCCAACACAGGGCACAATGCAGGAAACAAACCCCAGGCAGGGTGCCAGCCCACCGTAGAAGATGGTATGTGAGACCTTTAAAATGTATCTTGTCATTACAATGGGAAATATGCGACACTTGAATATAAAAGCATTCACCACATCAAACCATTCATTGAAGCACGTACATCGATCCCGTACGATCCATAAAGCGGCTTTCTGTCACAAGTAGATAGTAAACAGAGACTCTGACGTCACGTTCTGACTCGATCACACTGTGCCCCCTGACTTTTTGCTGGTATTGCAACCCGCCCACGCTTCGCATTAATTTCTGAGCCATGATGCGTGTGCGTACGCGTTCTGAGCGTGAAGTGTACACCTGCCCTAAGGCCAGGTTTATACTTCACGTGATGCGACGCATGCTCCAGTGGACACTCCTACTATGCAAGCGTTTTGCTGTTTATACATACGTAGAAGATTCCACCAGGCGGCGGTGCGAGATGTCATCACGGTGAGAACAGGTTCGGCTTCGCTGTGTTGTGAATTGCCTGGAACAGCCATTAAATTCTGATGACACCTTACCGTAATATCTCTGAAAAGGATGTTTAATGATTAAATCCATCAATCCTGGGATGTGTCCATTCCAGCAAGCATTGGGCATGAGGCAGAGACAATCCCTAGACGAGGCATCAGCTCATCGCAAGGTGAATACAATCACTCACATACACTGGCGTCATTTTAGTGTCACCAAATCTGCATACCTTTGGAAGGAAACCGGAGCACACGGTGGAAACCCAGCAGGAAAACATGCAAGGAATACCAGCGACGTGACTCCATGCGAGACAGCAGTGCTATCGCTCTGCCACTGTGTCACCCCCATGTGTGTAATTATTAACAGTATTCATTATTTAAACGAAATTAACGATTTATCTGTAAAATGTAACATTCATACTTTAATGCATTTCATCATGAAAGTGATATCAAGTATAAATCTAAGGATTCTAAATGTGCAGAGAGTTGGAATATCAGACATTTAATGTGTTCTCTGTGGCGATTGCTGCTGTCAGGTCAGGAGGAAGCCCCAGAAAAAAAAAGACGGCACAAAAGATGGTATGTGAGAGTTTTAAAATGTATCGTGTCATTACGATCGGGAATATGCGACGCTTGAATATAAAAGCACCACGAATGCATTTGTATGTTGGCATTTTGCTTCTCCAAATTGAACCATTCATCGAACATCGAAGCGCGCACATCGATCCCGTAGGATCCGCATAGCGACTTTCTGTCACATGTGCATAGTAAACGGAGACTCTGATGTCACGTTCCGACTTTTATCACGCTGCACCCCCTGACTTTTTGCTGGTACTGCAACTCGCGCCCGCGTTGCGTTTATTTCTGAGGACCTGCTCAGAGGACGCGTCAAATGAACGCAGGGTACGCGTGGCAGCCATGATGCGTGTGCGTACACATTCTGAGCATTAAGTATAAACGAGCCCTAAGGTGGAAGTGCAATCTACTGCACCACCATGCCAACGCAAATTGCTCTTTTTCCACGTAGTGTGCACACCACTCACTATGGAGCTAAAACTGGTGGCCACCTCAAAAAAATCACAAAAATAAAAAAAAGACGTTTTCTACTATGAGGGAGAGGAAAGCCCTGCTATGATGGAGGACAAGACCAAATGAGGCAGAGTGAGAAGATCATCGAGCAGGATGACTGGGAAATGAAAGCAAAGGAGTGAAAGGCTGAGCATGCTGGGATTGAAAACAGATTAATATTCACGGGTGGAAGAAATGAAAGAAAAAACAAAAAAAGGAACGTCTGGCTATGCGAGGATGGCGAGAGAAAGAAACGAGCGAGACTAGCAAAGCAATGCAGGCGGCCCTTCGCCTTTCTCCGGTGTCTGACGTATTCGGTTTCTCCCACAAGGTAATTATTCTTTCAGCATATCAGTTAACATGTCATCTTGTTACTCCTTTTAAATAAGTTACATTCCCAGCAATTAAGTATTTGATTTTTTCGTTCTGAGCAGCAATAGCATTGTTGCTTCTCAGTTCCAGTGACCTGGCCCTGTCCATCCATCCATTTTACGTATACAGAGCAGGGTCGCAGGAAACCTGGCGTCTATCCCAGCAGGCATCTGTGCTGAGTGTAAATGGTTTTTAAACATTATATGGCGTGTTCTACAGGTGACACAGTGCTTAATACTGATGTCCCACTATGACATGCACCTGGAATTCAAATCATGGTCCTAGATTAATGGTAAAATGCTTGAGTGATGAGTTTTAAAGATTATTGAACACTAGCTGTGTAAGCCCATGCTGTAAAGAGCCCGGGGTCCTACACTGAAAAAAGTATAACCTCCATTCAACTTAAAATAATTAAGATAATGATCCAAACTTAATATTTTCAATCTGAACCAATATAATTCTTTATTATCTTATTGAACCCACAATTTTTAAGTTGAGGCAAATCATTTAGAGTGATTGGGTGCAATTCACTTGTTTTATACTGAAGTAAATCAATTTTTTAAGTTGTTACAATTTAAAATGGTTTATTTGTCATAACCTGTTTTTATGCTATTAGAAATATTATGAACATAACACATTCCAATGCTGTACTTTTTACATTTATTTAAAAATCTAGTGCAAATATTCAAGCATTTTGCAGTGTAAATCTTAAATATACAACAGAAAATGATTAAACATTTCTACATCTTTCTTGAAAGTATGTTTTATTATGTGTTCTTATACTTAAAGTTAACAGTTGAGAAACAGGGTTACTTACCAGAAATCCTCCGTTATGAAAATGACCAGACCTGCATAGCCACGTTCACTCCACTCGGGAAAGTGTTCTTCATCTTTGGTAGCTGGAAAGCCAGCACGCTGGAAAGTTCGACCAGAAGAATATACAGTTAGGTCCATAAATATTTGGACAGAGACAACTGTTTTCTAATTTTGGTTCTGTACATTACCAAGATGAATTTTAAATGATGCAGATCAGATGCAGTTGAAGTCCAGACTTTCAGCTTTAATTCAGTGGGTTGAGCAAAACGATTGCAACCACCCACCCCTCTAAGCCAGCCATTACCTACAGTACCATCAGCAAGTCATCTGATCAACACTACTTTGCCTCAAAATAAATGAATCATGGGTTGACCCAGACCACCAAGCCACCGTTTGTCAGCCTCATCTTGGCATCACAGATGACTTGTACGTTAATGGAACATCATACCCGCTAGGTGCCCTTCTTGCAATACGAGTGTTGTCAATTGCCCCAATTACATTAGGAAAACCAGACAATTCTGAAAATTGCCATTTTTTGTTGGTATGTATAATAAAAACCATTTGGAAGCTGAATATAGCACCTCGTCATTCGTTTCTGGATTGCAGCACAGCTGGCATGATGGAGCAGAAAGACTGGCTGAGATATTCCTGACCTGTTGACCAGTTCCTTCTGGTAGGCGCCTGTTGCCAGAAATCTAACTATTGTGAAAACCTCCATATGAACAGGTAGAACCCAATTTTGAACAGTGTATCTTTCTAACACCAGGGCCATCTCAGCACATTGTCCCAAGAGAATGGATAATAGCCAGTCGTCATCATCATGGGCAAAACAAATCCATCTGGTCCCTTCATATCTGACCATTTGAATAATCATCAAGCAGCATTCAAACAATACATTGTCACGCGCCAGAGGGTCGTCTTCCAAGCTCACATAACGTATATGGTACCACCCCAGGACTAGTGTGGGCGCTGTCACTAACAGTCTTGTCTTCTTTATCCCCCCTTACAGTGCAAAGAAGCTGCCCCTTGAGGGCAAAAAAGCCAAGGAAACCCCATCCCTTCAGGTTTGGCCGAAATAAAAGGGAGATGTCCCTACAAGGTGGCATCTCATTTGGACCTGAGAGCCCAACTGTCAGGAACAACTCTAGATCAGTCTTACCCAGAAATGCCACTAGAGGGTGATAGGAGTCTGTTGCTACCAAGTGCCACCATGTACCTGTTAAATTCGTTTTTTGTTTCCGATAAACAGCTTTTACCCCAACTATTGTGGGACGTGCTTTGCCTACTCAGGTGGTTCGGCATGTGGAGGGGGTGGCAACGCGTTATCAGCGCATACACCCAACCGCTTTCTCTCTCTCTGCTGTGAAAGGATTCCACCCAACACAGAAAAAGGTTTGGGGGGCACCCGCCCATATACAGTATTTGACACAGGATGCCAAAATGGAGGTTTGTGGTTCAAAAATGGTACAAGTCTTAACAGACAGGCAAACATGGTGGTTATAAAGCTGGGCAGGGGAAGTGATGTCATCGCGGCAGAAACTGGAAGTGATGTTATCGGGTCCGGAACCAGAAGTGATGACATCAGGCCCCAAAACCAGAAGTGACATCATCGAGTCCAGGTGAAATTTCCCTTGGTTGGTCTGCCGATGGAAAAAAAGGTAGGATCAGTGCATTCTGCCACCTCCTGGTCTGGCATGGAATGATCTCTCTCTCAGTCCTTCAGTTGCCTCTCATGCACACGTGTGTGACCTGCCTACCCACTCGTCCCTCTTAAAACATGTTGTGTCAAGCCATTAGGTTATAAATTGACTATAGGCAGGGAGTAAATCACACCTGAGTTATTGAGTTATTGATGCACTTTGGCTCCTAATCCTTACAAGTGACAACAGGTAGTCGATAAAAACTGACAAAAGCACAAAAAGTTCTTCAGTACAAATTTGCAGCACTGGCCCTCTTAAAAGAGAGCTAGAATACGGTCTGTATATCATAATCATCACATTTGAGGTGTAACGTGTTTGTCACATCGCCATACATTATAATAACGGCTTGGGGGTATTCACTCACCGGCCACTTTATTAGGTACACCTGGCTGGTACCCCGTTGGACCCCCTTTTTGCCTTCAGAACTGCCATAATTCTTTGTGGTGTTGATTCAACAAACATTCTTCAGGGATTGTGGTCCATATTGACATGGCAGCATCACGCAGTTGCTGCAGATTTGTCAGCTGCACATCCATGATGTGATTCTCCTGTTCCACCACATCCCAAAGGTGCTCTGTTGGATTGAGATCTGCTGACTGTGGAAGCCAATTTGAGTCCAGTGAACTCTTTGTCATGTTCAAGAAACCAGTTTGAGATGATCTGAGCTTTGCAACATGGCACCTTATGCTGCTGGAAGGAGCCATCAGAAGATGGGGACACTGCGGTCATAAAGGGATGGACATGGTCAGCAACAACACTCGGGTAGGCTGTGGCATTTCAACAATGCTCAGTTGGTACTGAGGGGCCCAAAGTGTGCCAAGAAAATATCAACCACACCTTTCCACCACCAGCCTGAGCCATTGATACAAGGCAGGATGGATCTATGCTTTCAAGATGTACAGTAGATGCCATATTCTGACCCAAATATCCGAATGTCACAGCAGAAATCAAGACTCATCAGACCAGGTGACGTTTTTCCAGTCTTCTGTTTCCCAATTTTGGTGAGCCCATGTGGATTGTTGCCTCAGTTGCCTGTTCTTAGCTGACAGGAGTGGCACCCGGTGTGGTCTCCTGCTGCTGTAGCCCACCTGCTTCAAGGTTTGACGTGTTGTGTGTTCAGAGATGCTCTTCTGCCCACCTCGCTTGTAACGAGCGCTTATTTGAGTTCCTGCTGCCTTTCAATCAGCTCCGACCAGTCTGGCCATTCTCCTCTGACCTCTGGCATCAACAAGGCCAAAGGATATTTTCCCTGTTTCCAGATCATTCTCTGTAAACTGTAAATTAAATAGTGCCTTTCAAATATCTATCTATCTATCTATCTATCTATCTATCTATCTATCTATCTATCTATCTATCTATCTATCTATCTGTCTATCTATCTATCTATCTATCTCTATCTATCTATCATATAGTGCCTTTCAAATATCTATCTATCTATCTATCTATCTATCTATCTATCTATCTATCTATCTATCTATCTAACTAATTAAATAGTGCCTTTCATCTATCTATCTATCTATCTATCTATCTATCTATCTATCTATCTATCTATCTAATTAAATAGTGCCTTTCAAATATCTATCTATCTATCTATCATATAGTGCCTTTCAAATATCTATCTATCTATCTATCTATCTATCTATCTATCTATCTATCTATCTATCTATCTAACTAATTAAATAGTGCCTTTCATCTATCTATCTATCTATCTATCTATCTATCTATCTATCTATCTATCTATCTAATTAAATAGTGCCTTTTATCTATCTATCTATCTATCTATCTATCTATCTATCTATCTATCTATCTAATTAAATAGTGCCTTTTATCTATCTATCTATCTATCTATCTATCTATCTATCTATCTATCTAAATAGTGCCTTTCATCTATCTATCTATCTATCTATCTGTGACCGCAGGTGTACAACTAGTGCTACTAGTGCAGCATATTTGTACTGTGTTGTTGCCACACTAGCTTCTTGTTTGCTGAGAAAGAATAAAGTGAACTAAACCAAAGAATCCAAACAATGTCCTATGGATCTTCTTCGATTTCCCGGTCAAATATCGCCTGTGTTGACTGTGCATTTTCCCTGTTTTCTGCATGGATTTCCCAAAGGGATTCCAGTCTATAGTTACCTCCCAGAGACAGGATTGTGGGAAACCAGATCCGCTTCAGGCAGACAATGTGTAGTGACGCACACACCCACTGTCACTCACTCCCAGCAAGGTAATTTTGAGATGTCACCAGCTATACAGGCAGGCATGTCTATTATATAGTGCCTTTCATATCTATCTATCTATCTGTCTGTCTGTCTGTCTGTCTGTCTGTCTCTCTCGTAACTTGGGTGCAAAGCTATATAGTGCTTTTCATGTCTACCTTATTTACTCATTTTCATATCTGTTAATCTACCTGTTTTGATAACCTAGGTGTAAACGTATGTAGTGCCTTTTGCTTTTGTTGTTTTCATCTACTTTATAATGCCTTTCTTATCTGTCTAGCTGTGTAATTATTACTGCTTTTCATAACTATATATGTACCCTCTATAATGCCATGCTCGTCAATCCTATTTATCTCATATCATATCTGTCTTATAAAGCGCGGTTCCTAACGATCTTTGCATGTATTCAACAGTGTTTTTCATTGGCTAGCTGTCTAGCATTGCGCATGCGCTTGTTCTGTTGTTCTCTTTGAGTACTTGCGGGAGGAAAGGGCGAGTCAAGTGATAGAATCAAAGTGCAAGCTCTTAAAAATGCCTATTACATTTATTCTGAGATATTACAGTTAATGTAGTCTTTAATTTTGGTTAAGCACAGGTGCAGAAGTCAGCACACGGGGACTAGGGTTCGATTCCTGAATTCTCTGTGGGAGTGGCACGTTCTCGCTCTTACCCACATTTCTTCTCTTCCATCTTTGCAGACGTGCCTGCTAGTATAGCTAGTGGTGTCTCATAATTACCCTGCTAGGAGCGAGTGAGAGTGGATGTGTGCGTGACCGCGCATTGAGCCGAGCCGACTAATTTTTGCCTGACGCTCGAAGCGGCTCTGGTTTCCCACAATCCTGTCAGTGGGAGGTAACCGTAGATCGGAATCCCTGCGGGAAATCTAAGTAGAAAACGGGGGGAAATTCACAGTCGACACAGGCGATATTTGACCGCGAAGTCGAGGAAGATCCATACGACGGTTAAGGGTCAATTTAGTTTAGGTCCGTTTATTCTTTTCCCTGTCAACAACAAACTTCCCGTGACAGCAATACAATATACTACATTGGTAGGGCTAGTTTTACACCTGCGGGACAGAAGATAGATATATTTGTAAAAGATGAAAGATGCTACACACATATCAAACGCTCTGTCTTCAAGTAACGGGTCCTCGTTTAGCAGGTTTATTCAGACGTCAATAAAGCTTAGTGCCTGCAGCTGATATGCCGCTAGTACCCAAACGCCAACAGATCGTTTGCCTCCTTTGGTATTTATTTACAATGTCAGTGAAAAATAATGCTGGAATTTAAAGATGATCAAAACGACCATCGCGAGATAGCTGTTTTGAAAACCGAGTAAGTGTATGCATCGGATATTTATTATACCTGACATTTGAAACCTTGCGACGTTATCGGGTAATGAGCGGCTTTGACGTCGTCGCCTGAGTCACTAGCCGTGCTCTGTTGTCTTTTCGAGGTATTCATAAAAAACAGTTTCCATAGCAACCAAGCCTCCAGCTACCAGAGGCTCAGAGGACCGAAGCGTTTATTTCTGCTCACAGTTAATGGACTCAAAAATAACCTGTAGCGCCAGTGAGGCAGTTAGGGATAAAAAAAAAAAATCCACTGATTTCCACAGATCGATCCATTAGTGTTTGTCTTTAATTCGGTATTCACGCAGTAGTTTAATTTGTCTCAAGAGGCTCATGCACCGAAGTCATTAATCCGCGAAAAGGATATGCCACTTTATTTGTATTATATGACGTAACCTCGTCCTTATAACATCGATCAAGGGGGTCTTGAACTTCACTCCTACAGGGCTGTAGTGGATGCCAGCCTCCTTCCAACTGACTTCTCAATTTGAATTAACCAGGTGTACATGAAAACCATTCCTTTTTAAGCTTTGCGATTTTCTCTTTCTGTCTCCGGAAAGTACAGTGTCGTGAAAATATATTGACCCCCTTCCTGATTTCCATTATTTTTGCTTACTCGTCTTCGCTATAATAAAAGGCAAGCGAAGGCTCTTTGTCCGGAATAGGCGCTTTCATTTTTGGACTAGTGATCTATGAATTTTGACAAAAAAAAATCCTTAATGTTTTCGGTCAGAACCATGAAGGGTTCTGTCCCCTATCTGACCTAAACCCCCACTTTCAAAATGGCGGCCACTTTTTTTGTCCTGTTTTTGCGCTGATCGTCTGCACATGCAAAAATTGGAGAATGAAAACTTAGAGGAATATATGATAACTGTTGAATCGATTAAGGGCAGCCCCAAGTCTAGGGTGACCAGATGAGTTCGGCTATAAAGGAGGACACCGACAGTCAAAAAGGAGGACAAAAATGACCAAATATATTTTCCAACTCCAATCAACCGCTAACCACTGTCCGTTGCGCCATCGGGCAGTGTTGCCGCTATTTGATGTTACAATTATTGATAACGTGATAATGTAACGTAATGTCACGCGGTGACGCAGATGAATGGAGAATGGCCGAAGGCTGCTCATTCTCGGTATATATCATATGTAATTAGTCAAAAACGGTTAACTCTGTTCGTGATTCTGTGAAAGGAGGACATTTTCATGAATTTTTGGAATGCCTGGAGGACGGAGGAAACCATGTTAAAAAAGAGGACATGTCCTCCTTTTGGAGGACGTCTGGTCACTCTACCCAAGTCCCTAGCCCTTATAGTGCCAGAAACAGAAATACTTGTTTTTCTCTAACAACCATAAACGGGTCTGACCCAGGTATGTTCTCAATAATTAATTTTTTTTTTCCCAGCAAAACCGAATCAATAAATGATGGAGCTGAGCAGAATCAGATCAACTTTCCTGTTAAATTCCTCAGTTCTCTCACTCAAACTGGAATGCCCATGCATCGAATCAAATTAAAAATAGGAGCCATTATTATTCTACTCGCCATCCCCAGGGCCGGATTAAGACGAAATTGGGCCTGATGCTGCAGCGCAAAAAAGGCCTATTTTTTCTCGGCATTGGTGCATATGCATTCGACACTCACCGTACATGCGCACTCAGACCCACCAAGGAGCCTTAAGTGCTTGCGACGCAACCAGCCAGCCTTTATTGAACATGAATAATAATAACGACGTAGTATCGTAACAACTCGAGATGAACATCAAACTATGTAACGTCAACATTCAATAGCAATTGTCTGAAAAGTGCACTTAATGCAGAAAACCTAACAATGAAATACACAAAAATTCGCAACTCTCTTACAAAACAGAGTAAGAAAAAATGAATTTGCAGAGACATTGGGTCAAAGTGACTCAGTTCAGGCTCTTGAGGGTAAAAATTTGTCCACGATTTAAATTTCTTAATAGACCAGAATCCTGTCGAGGATTTTAAAAATTCTAAACATCCATGCCGGGCCCGCGGGCCGGCTTTTAGTTTTACCTTTACAGATAACCATTTAAATAGCCATCGATTTTTACTGTACAACTAACTTTCAAGGTGAAAACCTGACTACGTGGCACTTACCGAACAATAATAAAGTGGCAAGAATCCCCAAGATATTGCAAAAAACGCAGCTAAATTACTAAGTAAACTTATGTAAAATTGATAGCATTAACTTGAAATCTTCGGTTAACAATAAACACAACGACGTTATGGTTACATCACAGTGCAAAGAACAATAGTGACTGTATAATAAGTAACGCTGTGTCTAGGCGCCCGAAAGTCGGACTCCAAATTTCAATCTAAGAATTATTTTGAGGTTAACATAGCAAAGGAAAACTGTTCAGCTTCCGGAAAATTCTCGTCTGTTTTCATCTGGGCCTGTTTCAGGAATGGGCCTAATGCTGCTGCATTAATAGCACCCACCTTAATCCGGCCCTGGCCATCCCCTGCGGCTTCGCCCTCGTATTAGTGAAACAGGACAGTGAGGAGGGCCCCGCCTAGCTCTTTACTCCTGACGTCACGCTGCCCTTTCTCCGCGGCCTGCAGCCTCCATATCGGATTAGTGCCAATATATCACTCCTGCAAGCGAACTCTGATTCTTAGCACAATGAGACAAGTCGCAAAATCAACCGGAATATTCAAGCAAATTATAGAAAAAAAGATCTAAATCCATTATGTAGTTCTCTCGTTCGCTAACTAAGCAGAGTTAAGGTTACGCCCCGAGGCAGACACGTGAGTGAGCAGGGCCCCTCCCCACTTCCCGTAGCCTGATGAGTCTCGCTCAGATTTACACTAATAAATCAGTACCCCAAGCGCCCTATGATACTTAGCGGGATGAGAAAGTCGC
>JANRMT010062824.1:3644201-3697500 GCA_026402145.1 Polypterus bichir lapradei | reverse complement strand
AACGGAATCTTCAAGCAAATTATAGAAAAAAAGATCTAAATCCATTAAATAGTTCTCTCGTTCGCTAGCTAAGCAGAGTTAAGGTTACGCCCCGAGGCAGACGCGTGAGTGAGGGGGGCCCCGTAGCCCGATGAGTCTCTCTTGGATTTGCACTAATAAATCGGTACCGCAAGCGAACTATGGTACTTAGCTAGATGAGAGAAGTCGCAAAATCAACTGGAATGTTCAAGCATATTATAGAAAAAAACAATCTAAACCCGTTAAGTAGTTCTCTCGTGAAAAGCTGACAGACATACAAATGGGTCTAAAAAAAACTATAAGAATTTTTTGCACTTGGGCCACGAAATTTTTAAAACGTTTCTTAGCGAGCACCTATGGGCCAAAGGTGACCTATATTCCAAATTTCAAGTCCCAAGTCCTCATGGTTCGGGAGATTTCATAATGAGTGAGTCAGTGGTATTTGGCTTTTATATACAGTATATAGATTGCAGGAACATCAATATGAAAATATGATTATGTAATGGAACAAGACTTATTTTTACATACTATAACGTAATCTCATATTTGGAGAAGTTCTTACTGGACCTGTTAAAAGTCAAACAATCGTTACACCGCAGATTCTTTTGGATGATCAAAGTCCAGATATTCCTTTTCAACATAAAATGATGACAGTTTCCTATAAGAGTTGCATTTGCTATGACAACTAACAAGTCACAGTGACACACTCTTCAGAAAGTTGGAATTTACTTACCTAATCCTGTCTCCTCTCATATGGCAGGGGTGCAGCACAGAACACTGGGCCCTACACATAAACAGTCTCTGTGGGCCCCTTCCTACTTTTTATTCCAGGCTTCAAGGCTCCGCCCATCCAGTGGACCCTGGGTAATCATCAACCCCCCCACCCCCCACTATGACACCCATGAATGTGGGAAACTGTAGGTTCCTTTCTCAAGACCACCTTAACCTGAAAATGTCAAAGTTCAAACTGAGAAAACTGTGAGTCAAGGAAAACTAATATCAAGGAGCTCTAAAGATTTTACTCAGAATGTTGTTTATCCTGATGTTTAGTAACTTATGAAATGCAATACAAAGAAATATATACTTGATTTCCTTATTTTCTAATAAGTTATTTCCTATTTCTTACTACCTAATAAGAGGATGGGTATTTGGTTTGGGGGCACGTCTCTGAGAATTAAAATAAAAATTTCTGCACATGGCGCAAGCTAAATCCTGGTGTCACATAATTGTTTTCCATCTTCAAAGTATCATACTAAAGACAAACTGAGTAAACACGATGCGCCATTTTTAAATAAATGTTTGAGGTATCTGCGGTGGGCTGGCACCCTGCCCGGGGTTTGTTTCCTGCCTTGCGCCCTGTGTTCGCTGGGATTGGCTCCAGAAGACCCCGTTAGGATATAGCGGGTTGGATAATGGATGGATGGATGAATGTTTGAGGTATTGAAGGAAAAAAATTTGAGCAACACACATGTGAAAAAGTAATTGCCCCCTAAGTCACTCGATCAACAAATGAACAAAACAAGGGCAGATCTTGTATGAAACTAATAAAGCTTAAGCTTCGGGGTCCCTAATCCTGGAGGGGCCCCAAAGTGCTTAAAGATTTTAGGTGTCTATTGTATTAGGAGGCATTTAACAAAAATAATAATGTAGTGTAATTCAGTACTGCAATGTTAATCAAAATCTGAGCTGATGTGGTTACATTTTTTAAAAATTTAGATGTGAGCGTCAGTAGGCTCTTTGCGCCCCAGGAACCAAGTTACCTGAACTATTCTCTAACATTTCAGTAATTATTTGCTGCTCTGATTCTGATCTTTCTGATCACACAATAGGTCATTACAATAGCAATCGACAAGAAGAATTCATAATTAATTGCAGAATGACGATGTTTGAGGGTTCCTCTCTTGCTTGATTTGGCTCAAAAACTAATCGTCACATCGACGTCTCTTAACAGGCTTAAGTTTCGAGTTTGGTATTTTCCCATCCAGCCGTTATAGCTCTTGACCACAGGTGTCGTACTCCAGGCCTGGAGGGCCGCAGTGGCTGCAGGTTTTCATTCTAACCCTTTTCCTAATCAGTGAACTGTTTTCACTGCTAATTAACTACTTTTCCCTTCATTTTAATATCCCCTTTTGAAGGATTCAGTCCTCTGAATTGATTCTTTTCTTCATTAAATGGCAGCCAAACAGAACGAGACATGAAACGAGCCAGCAGATGACCAGCTAAATTGGGGTTTCAAACTCCAGCCAATTTCACTCCAACCAGTTCCTTAATGAGAAGCCAATTCTTACTGTTAATTAACCCCATTACTTAATTCCACGGCTTGCTGCTGCTCTTATTCTGCTACAGTAGACATCTCCCAAATTGTTGATTTTCTGTTTCTGATTATATACCTGAGAGATAAACCTTACCGAAACCATCACCTTTCTTTATGTTCAGATAATGTGGTTAGCTGGTCACTTGCTCGTTTTGCGTCTCATTATTGTTTGGCTGCTAATTAAGGAAAAAGAAACAACTAAGCAGCCTGAGTCAAGTTAATTAAAACTAAGGCAGAACAAGTTAATTAGCAGCAAAAACTGGTCACTAATGAAGAATAGGGTTAGGATGAAAACCTGCAGCCACTGCGGCCCACCAGGCCCGGAGTTTGACACCCCTGCTCTAGACCATCCTCGAAAAACTGTGGCACACAGACACATACACCCATCATCGAGATATCGATGTTTTCGGTATCAGGGGTCCCTAAAACATTGCGATCCATCGAAAACCGGAGATTGAAATGTTTGATGAATCTAAAACTTTCATTCATCCCCCACAAACGATAGGCTAAGGTGGGGAAGAGCAGAAAGCAAAAAAAATTATTTGTCATGGAACAAGCCCATTGAAGAAGATAACAGTGGTTATCCACTTGTTTGTGGTTGCAAAGGGACCCCCATATCAGTTCAAGATTTAGGGCCCCTAAAATGTAGGTCCGCCACTGGAACCAAATTTAAATTGTGATGATTTGATCCAGCAGGCTTCATCGGGCTGTGACCTTCGGTATAAACTGAGGCAGTTTGCAGCTGAGTGCGAAGCAGCCTCCAAATCTGAAGTCATGCTTCTCAGCATGGAGTGCCGTCTCCGGGTTGGGGATGAGGAGGTCCTGCCTCAAGCAGAGACATTGTAAGTATCTTGGGGCCTTGTTCACGAGTGAAGGAAGAAGTGAGTGGAAGATCAAAAGGTGGATCAGACATTGCAAGAGAGAGTTGAGTTGAAAGGCAATGCTCTTGATTTACTGGTAGATCTGCATTCCAACCTCCACCTATGGCCATGAGCTGTGGATACTACATCATGGATACAAGCGTTAGAAATGAGTCTTAGAGACAGGATGGGAAGAGCGGATATTCAGAATGAGCTCAAAATACAGCTAATGTTCCTTCGTTTCTTTTTGAGGGTGTTGGGGTTTGTGTTTCCGACATGTCCAACCAGGAGGAGATCTTGGAGCAGACCCAGGACACCCTGGAGAGATTTTATCGCTTGGCTGGCCTGTAAATGCCTTGGTGTCATTCTGTCCTCCCCCAACCCTCTCACTGGGGCAGTTGAGAGAGACACTTGGGCACCTTTGCTTAGACTGCTGCCCCCACAACCCATATCTGGATAAGCAGTAGAAAATGGATGGATGGGTTAAATTAGAGTAGAAACCCTCAAGCTTGATTGCTGCTAGTCTTATTGAATCTAAACATCAATTCAACAGACACTTTCCAGCAATGTGGAGTTTGCTAAAAAGTTTCCACAAGCAGCATACCATGGCTGTATCAAAAAAAAAGCAAAATGATAATAATTCCAGAAAACCTAAGAAAGAAAGTTCTTGAAGTAAGTCAATAGAGAAGAGCTACAAAATGGTCACTAAAACTGTGAAGGCCCTTGCCAGCAACCGTCAAAGCCATCACCTCAGGTCAGGTCTGGTTGGGGAGCATACACTGGTACAGCACGTTGCAGCACCAGCCACACGACGACACAGCTTGGGATCCTGGTTGGCACCCCCCCTAGGCAGACACGCGGTCCAGTCCCACCCTCCGGAAATAACCTTCTATCTGCCGCAGCCAGGTGTTACATGGGCATCCCTTTGGCCTGGTCCAGCCACTCGGGCTCTCAACAGTGAGGGTCTGATGAGCCGGATCACCTTTGGGGGAATTGTGCCACATGGCCGTAGTGCCATAACTGACGCTCCCTCACAATCAAGGTAATGCTCCTCATTTGAGACTCCATGAGCAACACAAAGTCAAACCAGCGGTACCCAAGGATTCCTCAAAGAGACACAATACTGAAGGAGTCCAGTGTTCGTCTCAGGTCACTGAACAGCATCCATGTCTCACAAACAGGACCCTAAAGACTTGGACCTTCATCCTCATGACCCCCAATGTTCTCCCAATCCATCTAGTGACTTTATAGTTGGAGTCACCAGAGACATGAATGTCACTGCCGAGGTAAGTAAACCTCTCGACGAGATCGACACTCTCTCTGCAGACAGAC
This sequence comes from Polypterus bichir lapradei, assembly GCA_026402145.1. Classification (NCBI taxonomy): domain Eukaryota; kingdom Metazoa; phylum Chordata; class Cladistia; order Polypteriformes; family Polypteridae; genus Polypterus; species Polypterus bichir. The sequence continues at coordinate 3,692,976 of JANRMT010062824.1, read as the reverse complement.
ACACTGCTGATGGTCATGCCAAAGAGGTCTTTAAAGGCCTGGATCTTGGTTTTTATCAGGACACTCGCAAGCTCAGTCTCTCGAGAGCCTCGATCAGAGCCTCCATTGAATCCAAATGGAGAAAAGCTGGAACAGTGGTAAATATGTTCAACAGTGGCCAGACCAGGAAAATTACCCCATGAGCCCACAGAAACCACATGCAGGAAATTGTAGGAGAACCCAGATGAAAATCTAAGGAACTTCAACCTTCTCTCAGTTTGGGTCATGCCAGAGTTCATGATTCCACCATTGGAAAGACAATGGGCAAAAATGGTATCCATGGGAGAGCTGCAACGAGAAAACCTTTGCTAAACAAAACGTTTGGGATAATGTTTGATGGATTGTTGAGTCAAATTGGAATTTTTTTGGAAGACATGGGTCTCGTTACATCTGGTGTAAAGCTAAACTGCTATGCACAATTAGAGTATCATGCGCACAGTTAAATATAGTGGTGTGAATGGGATAGTGTGGGGATACTTTGCTGCTTCATGGCTTGTGAGACTCACTATATTTAAGTGAAGCATGAATTCAGCACTCTGCCCGAAAGTACTGAGGGAGGATGCCTGGTCCTCAGTCCATGACCTGAGGCTCAGTCGCATTTGGGTCATGCGGCAGGACAATGAGGCTTAGCATAAGAACAAGTTCAATTCTGAATGACTGAACAAAAACAAAACGAAGATTTTGGAGCGACCTGGTTAAAGTCTGGACTTAAACCCATTAAGATGTTGTGGCAGGACCTTAAATGGGCAGTTCATAGTCGAAAATCTACCAATGTGGCTGAATTAGAGCAATTTTATAAAGAAGAGTGGGCCAAAAGTTCTCCACAGTTATGCAGACCAGGCTTGTCCTATGTCAACTGTATCCTCAGGCTGGCTGACAACGATGTGCACCCAATGGTCAATAAGGTGGGGCAGCTGCAAACTGGGAACACCGAAGAAAGATAGTGGATGTCTATAAACTGATCATGTCATTGACTAATGCAAACTGATGTAAATGGTGATGGATGATGGCTGGTGTCAATTGCATGAGCCCACATCAAGCCTTACGAAGACCATTTTGAATGGTACACCAGGGAAAGATGCCGAAAGAATACCGAAAACTGACCATCTCTCTCTGCTTCCTCCACAGATGCAAATGATACAACCCTGGAAAATTTGTGTGAACCCTGTTCCCTAAGCCCCATCACTTACAGCCCCCCAGAGTAGATAGTCCAAGAGAAACAACACTGAGTCACCAGTATAACTGTTTTGTAGTGGAGTCATAAATATGGCGAAAGGGGTGTGAGACCACCTAAGAGTCAAATATATAGCCAGTTTGTACATTACTTAGTAGCCCCATGCCAGGACCTTCTCCAGTCTGCCAAGATATGGCCTCACCTCTAGGCAGCCAGACCCCAACTGTTATAATGGCCTATGGTTGTACATGCATTTTGCATTATTTTTGTTTTGTTTTTTTTTTAATGGGGAATCTACTTATGGGGATATTTATATACGTTTCACAGTATTTTTGCAAAGTTGAATGCTCATGCAATGGCTGACCGTGTACACAGACTGACCCTGGGGGTCATGTGAAAAGACAATTTGCCCTTTGGGATTAATAAAGTATGTCATCATCATATGAATGAGAGATTTCAATTTTTCATTTTTAATACATTTGCCATCCTTTCTGGAAACATGTTTTCACTATTGAGTGTAGTTTGATGGGCAAAAATTGCAAATGTATCCATTTAAAATTAAATTGACAACATAATACAATGTGCAGATAGGGATGGGATCCAAAGCCAGATTAAGAACTCCAAAGGCCCCTAGGTGACTTAGCTTCTTAAGCAGAGAGTTGATCGTACTGTAAGGCAGCACATGGACCCCCCGGTCATTAAAGGCTGTTTCTCCAACTTGATTAGTGCTTCATCGTGCTGGACTCCCTTGGTTGTTTCCATTCACAGATACTCAATCGCTTTGTTATGCAGAGTCCCCCTTGGTCATTTTGACATGCGGATTCTCGATCATTTCATCATGCAGGAGAGTCACCTTTGATCATTTCAACTTGTGGATTCTTGAGTTCGTCATTGAGGGGAGGGGCAGGGGCAGGTCTCCTTGATCCTTCCAAAGTGCTGAAACTGCATCGTTCAGGGGAGGGAGTGTTGGCTGGCATGGACCCCTGGGCACACACCCAGAATGTCATGATTGTACATCTGCCCCTGATGGGATCAGAATACTTTCTGAATCCACTGTGTGTATGAACAGAAATGACAATCATGGTATAATGTTTAGAAAATTTGGTATTTTGTTTATAGATTCTAATTGTACTTGAGGTTATGGGCAGCATGATGGCGCAGTGGTAGCACTGCTGCCTTGTAGTAAGGAGACCACGGTTTGTGTCCCAGGTCCTGCCTCCTGGTGTCTGCCTGGGTTACCTCCAGGTGCTCCGATTCCCCATACAGTCCACAGATCTGCAGGTTAGGTGAACTGTTGATCCTAAATTGACCCTTCGGTGTGTGTGTGTGTTTTCCCTGTTTATGGATTGGCGCCCTGTCTGGGGTTTGTTCCAGCCCTGCACTCTATGCTAGGTGGGATAGGCTCCAGCAGACCCCCCTGTTAAGGCCTAAGAAGGTAAGAAAATGATTGACTGACTGAATTGAGGTTTTCTATTTTTTTTTTCCCACAACATTTCAGGTAATAGGAGCATAAAAACAGGGGTCACAAGTATATAAGCTGACCTGTGCTTTCTATTAATTGAGAAGAAATGATGTCTTTAAATATACTTCTCAAAAAAAGTAAAGGGACACTTTTTAATGAGAGAATAGCATCAAGTCAATGAAACGTCTGGGCTATTGATCTAGTCAGTTAAGAAGCAGAGGGGCTTGTTCATCAGTTTCAGCTGCTTTGGTGTTAATGAAATTAGCAACATGTGCACTAGAGGGGCAACAATGAGACGACCCCCAAACCAGGAATGAATGGTTTAGCAGGTGGAGACCACTGACATTTTTCCCTTCCTCATCTTTTCTGAGTTTTTCCTCACTCATTTTGGATTTGTCTACGGTCAGTATCACTACTGGTAGCATGAGGCGATACCTGGACCATACAGAGCTGGTACAGGTAGTTCAACTTCTCCAGGATGGCACATCAATACGTGCCATTGCCGGAAGGTTTGCTGTGTCTCCCAGCACAGTCTCAAGGACATGGAGGAGATTCCAGGAGACGGGCAACTACTCTAGGAGAGCTGGACAGGGCCCCTCGTAGAAGGTCCTTAACCCATCAGCAGGACTGACCAGTATCTGCTCCTTTGGGAAAGGAGGAACAGGATGAGCACTGCCAGAGCCTTCAAAATGGCCTCCAGCAGGCAGGCCACTGGTGTAAATGTCGCTGACCAAACAATCAAAAACATACTTTATGAGGGTGGCCTGAGGGCCCGACATCTAGTGGGCACCGTGGGGCACGATTGGCATTTGCCATAGAACAGCAAAATTGGCAGATCCACCACTGGCGCCCTGTGCTTTTCACAGATACAACAACAACAACAACATTTATTTATATAGCACATTTTCATACAAACAGTAGCTCAAAGTGCTTTACATAATAAAGAATAGAAAAATAAAAGACACAATAAGAAAACAAAATAAATCAACATTAATTAACATCGAATAAGAGTAAGGTCCAATGGCCAGGGGGGACAGAAAAAAAAAAAAAAAACTCCAGACGGCTGGAGAAAATGATGAGAGCATGTTCACCCTGAGCACATGTGACAGACATGAAAGGGTCTGGAGAAGTCGTGGAGAACGTTATGATGCCTGTAACATCGTTCAGCATGACAGGTTTGGTGGGGAGTCAGTGATGGTATGTCTGGAGAGGCATATCCATGGAGGGACGCACAGACCTCTACAGGTTAGACAACGGCACCTTGACCGCCATTAGGTATTGGGATGAAATCCTTGGACACGTTGTCAGACCCTATGCTGGTGCAATGGCTCCTGGGTTCCTCCTGGTACACGACAATGCCCGGCCTCATGTGGCAAGAGGATGAAGGAATTGATACCATTGACTGGCCCCCACACTCACTCGCCTGACTTCAATCCAATACAACACCTCTGGGTGGGACATTATGTTTCAGTCCATCTGAAGCCTCAGCCTGTCCAGGAGCTCAGTGATACCCTGGTCCAGATCTGGGAGGAGATCCCCCAGGACATCATCCATCATCTCATTAGGATGTTGTCTGGCATGCACAGAAGCACATGGGGGCCATACAAACTACTGAGTACGATTTGGAGTTGCTGCAATGAAATTTCGGGCAAATGGACTCGCCTGCCTGCCGCATCATTTTGTCACTTTGATTTCTGGTGTGTCATTGAATTCAGCCCTCTGTAGGTTGATCATTTTCATTTCCGTCAAACGATGTGCCATCGTTTCGTTCTTAACACATCACCATATCAGTAGAGATAGCCAGCAGGATTTTTTTCTCGTTGAGATCTGATGTGTTTTCAAAGTGTTCCGTTAATTTTTTGGAGTAGTTTATATTGTTATTTAACATGGAGCCAGAGAGTGGCAACGAACTGCATGGCTGGACATGGAAGTAAGAATTTCACTCTGCTCTTTACACATGACAATACTATTAGTCCATAAAAGATGGGACATGAAACAGACAAATACAAAACACTGAAGAGGCAGCTGTTTCGCTTAGAGGTTCTCAAAGGTTATCTTGACTTTGTAAGATTTTAAATTTAGTGTTTTCTCCAGAAATACTGCATGACGTCACAGACGGCGTACCCTTCTCTTGCTTGAATGCACAGCCATGATTGAGAGAGGGCCTGTTTTATACTGCGACTCCAGCCTCTGTTCCTTCCAATTTAGTCAAAACCTCGTAAAGGCCAGAAAATGACCTGCCACATTTGTTTTTTCTCCTGAGCTTGTTACACAATAAAGGACAAACATGAGAAAGAAGTAGCCGGGTTCACTGGCTATTTACAGTTCTAATTTATCTTGGCACACATAAAACAGTTTTACAATAGCAAAGCTTTGAGGAAATGGCCGATGTTATGTGGACTGGTGTGTTGCATTTGAGATGGGTTCAAATGAAGAATTTTGCTTGCGATGGAGTGTGCATGCCAGTGGCATAACTCGAATTTGATGTACCGTATTATAAAAAATCAATAAACAAATACATAGCCCGTCCCATATGAAATTCAATTCAATGTAGCTTAAAAATGACCACATTAATGAGATTCATCAAGTATATACAGTGCTCTCCATAATGTTTGGTAACAAAGGCACATTTTTTTTCTTGATTTCCCACTTTAAAATGACAAATCAAACAATTCAGACGGGATCAAAGTGCACATTGCAGACTTTCATTTAAGGCAGGGGTGTCCAGCTCCAGTCCTGGAGGGCCGTAGTGGCTGCAGGTTTTCATTCTAACCCTTTTCTTAATTAGTGATCTGTTTTTGTTAATTAACTTCTTTTGAATTAATTTTAATTGACTTGGTTTTTAAGAAATGTTTCCCTGAATTTCTTCATCGTTCCTATGAATTGCTTCAATTGTTTCCTTAAATGGCACCCAAACAGAAGTGAAATGTGAAGTGAGTGAGCCAACAGAAGAACAACTAACTCAGGGCCTCAAACTCCAACCAGTTTCACTCCAACCAGTTGCTTAATGAGGCGCTGAGTCTTGTCATTAATTAAACTCTCGTTCTTTAATTCCATGGCTTGTTGCTGCTCTCATTGTGCAATAGCAGACATTTCCAAAATTGTGGATTTTCTCTTTTCTAAGAGCAGATCAGCATTCCTGAGACCTTCACCTTTCTTTATTTTCAGATATTGTATGATGGGGTGGCATAGTGGCGCAGTGGGTAGCACTGCTGCCTCGCAGTTAGGAGACCCGGGTTCGTTTCCCGGGTCCTCCCTGCGTGGAGTTTGCATGTTCTCCCCGTGTCTGCGTGGGTTTCCTCCGGGTACTCCGGTTTCCTCCCACAGTCCAAAGACATGCAGGTTCTAAATTGTCCCTAGTGTGTGCTTGGTGTGTGTGTGTCTGTGAGCGCCTTGCGGTTGGCTGGCGCCCTGCCCGGGGTTTGTTTCCTGACTTGCGCCCAAAGTTGGCTTGAATTGGCTCCAGCAGACCTCCATGACCCTGTAGTTAGGATATAACGGGTTGGATGTATGATGGTCACAGTTTGCTGGTCCTGTTTTGGCTCATTTTGTATCTCATTATTGCTTATTACTGGTTAATTAAGGAAAAAGACACAAATGAGGGGGTCTGTGACTTCAAGAGCAAGTCAAACAAAATGAATTCAAAAGAAGTTAATTAGCTGCAAAAACAGGTCACTAATTAAGAAAAGGGTTAGAATGAAAACCTGCAGCCACTACGGCCATCCAGGACTGGAGTTGGGCACCCCGATTTAAGGGGATTTGCAAACAAATCGGTTACACCGTGGTCCCTTCCCATTTCAGGGCACCATAATATTTGAGACACAGCAGTGGCAGGTCTATTAAAGCCATCATATTTAAGTCTTTGTCGTATAGCCCTAGCATGCAATGACTGCTTGAAGTCTGCCATTCATTGACATCTCCAGGTGCTGAGAATCTTTGTCCCAAACATTATGGAGGGCACTGTAAGCTTACATAAAAGCTCAGTAGCCATAATTAATGCTTCTGAGCTCAGAATGAAGTGGGTTTAGAAAATCGATGGATAGATGGGTGGAGCTGTTGGAATGAGAACAACATTAACCTTTTCATTCCGATGCCAAGTAAGGAAGCACAATAATAATAAACAACATTCAGTCTCCGTGGGCCACCCAGCCCCATGGCTCCAGTGCAACTACTCTGCCTGCACCGCCTACAGTCACACTACTGGTGCTCATTTATCTTTGCCATGATGGCGGTCTCGTTGCTCTGTCCTCTGTGACTTCAAAGCATGACTGTTATGACCTCGAGAGTGTAAGCACCGAGATTTCCTTTGGCAGCTAAGTCTTCTTCTTATTGAGATCTGATGTGTTTTCAAAATGTTCCTTTAATGTTTCTGAGCAGTTTATATTGTTATTTAACATGGAGCCAGAGAGTGGCAACGTACTGCATGGCTAGACATGGAAGTAAGAATTTCACTCTGCTCTTTGAACATGACAATACTATTAGTCCATAAAAGTAAATAAATAAAAATAAATAAATAGCCCCTCCCATATGAAATTCAATTAAATTCAACTTAAAAATGACTGCATCAATGAGATCCATCAAGCATATACAGTGCTCTCCATAATGTTTGGTAACAAAGACACATTGTTTTCTTGATTTCCACCTTTAAAATGACACATCAAACAATTCACACATCTTCTTCTCTCAGATCTGGCTCATTCAGCGGTACAGACAGAGTTGGAGATGAGAGTCGGACATTAATCTGCATCCAGCCCTGCAAATTGCAGGGGGAAACTCAGGGGTGATCCTCCCTACGTGGAGTTTGCATGTTCTCCCTGTGTCTGCATGGGTTTCCTCCGGGTACTCCGGTTTCCTCCTACAGTCCAAAGATATGCAGGTTAGGTGCGCATTGACGATCCTAAATTGTCCCTAGTGTGTGCTTGGTGTGTGTGTGTGTGTGTGTGTGTGTGCCCTGCCCAGGGTTTATTTCCTGCCTTGCGCCCTGTGTTGGCTGGGATTGGCTCCAGAAGACCCCCGTGACCCTGTAGTTAGGATATAGCAGGTTGGATAATGGATGAATGGATGGAAACTCAGGGGTTGGTGGCAGGATTGGCACTCCAGTCACTATAAAAAACCTCACAGTGTTCCAGTGTGGTGCTGAAGTGTCACCGTTGCACGGCTGCACTCGATGTCCCAATCCGGGTGGTTCATCATGCGGTGGGTGTTGCAACACGCTGTAATCAGCACATTCTCACAGCCTCTCTCTCTCTCTCTCTCTACTGAGGTCCAAAAGCTGGAATAGATGCCAAAGTCAACATTTTAGTAACAGTTCAACACTATTATACATACAAAATCTCTCTATTATAAAAAAAAATGTTGGGACGAGACGAGACTTTTAATCCTGCGACGAGACGTGATCTTTCGACGGTCAAGTCATGTCATACTTACAACTTTTGGAAGAAAGTCCCGCGAGACGGTGACTTTTGCAAGTCCCACCATACTTACAACCATTTTCAAACAAGAAAAGTAGTGTTTCTTCCCAATGAGGAGGCCTATCTGAGAGAATTAAAAGATTTGTTGATTGGTGAAAGTGAAATCCACATACACTGTCACGCTTGGGTCTCAGAAATGTACAGATACACAGGAGATTTTAGAGACAGGAACGTTATTCAGACACTTCAAACAAACACAAGTCTCTTTCAGGAGTGAATCAAACTCTGTGTGTAGTCGGCGGGGACAGTTTTGTCTCTCAATGAAAAGAATAGAAAATCTTCCTCTTCATAGGGGCGCACCAAGGGAGCGGGACCCCCAACAGGAGCAGAGGATGTCTAGGCAAGAAGAGAGACAAGGCAGTGAGACAAAGGGACAGATGCTGTACAGGCTTTTAAATGTTTGAAGCACCGTGTGAGATGCAGATCACATGGCACGGCAGTAGCAGCAAGCCAGCAGCTGATCGAGCAAAGAGGAGGTAAAACAAAAACTGCATTTGTTTCCCATTCTATCACTGTTTAAGGGGGTTAAGGGGGTTTCGGAGGAGTGACTGCGTCTCCTTGGGGTGCGTTCAGCCCCCCCCCCCTTCACAACGCTAGTGGCAGAGACGAGAAGTGGCTGGTGTGTAGCGCAGGCTGAGGAGGGGGGTGGTTGGCAAGCGAAACCAGCAAGGGGTGAAACCCCCTAGTTTCATTAAAGATTGACTCATCTGTTTTGGAATAATCCACAGTTTTTGCATTACTCCCCATTACAAACACCTTTGCCGATAACATTTTTGAAATGCCATACAGCCCATACCTAAAGCTGGACAAAGGACAACCAACAAGCAGAAGTTTGTGAAAATTGCTTCAGGCACTTTTTTGTGTGATTGCTTAACAACCAAACAGACCAGGTGCGATCTGAGGGTTAAAATAAGGTCATATGTGTATAAAATGATAGATAGATAGATAGATAGATATGAAAGGCACTATATGATAGATAGATAGATAGATAGATAGATAGATAGATATGAAAGGCACTATATGATAGATAGATAGATAGATAGATAGATAGATAGATAGATAGATAGATAGATAGATAGATAGATAGATAGATAGATACTTTATTAATCCCTAAGGTAGAGTGGTGGCTGTGAGGCTAAGGATCTGCACTGGTATCCTGAAGGTTGCCGGTTCGAATCCCTGTCACTGCCAAATGAGATCTTACTCTGCTGGGCTCTTGAGCAAGGCCCTTAACCTTCAATTGCTTCACGGGCGCTGTACAATGGCTGACCCTGCGCTCTGACCCCAAGGTGTATGCAAAAACTAACAAATTCCTAATACAAGAAATTGAACAAAAAAAAAAACAAAAACAAAAAAAGGGGGAAATTCACATACTCCAGCAGCAGCATACTGATAAAAACAATATTAAATTAAAGAGCAATAAATGTGCAGTGCAAGTTAAAAAATGCAAGGTGGAGAGTGCGAGGCAGGTATAACAGTCTATAATCTTGTGTAGTGTTAACGTTTACCCCCCCCCGGGTGGAACTGAAGAGTCGCATAGTGTGGGGTCTCCTCAGCCTGTCAGTGGAGCAGGATGGTGACAGCAGTCTGTCGCTGAAGCTGCTCCTCTGTCTGGAGATGATCCTGTTCAGTGGGTGCAGTGGATTCTCCATGATTGACAGGAGCCTGTTCAGTGCCCGTCACTCTGCCATAGATGTCAAACTGTCCAGCTCCGTGCCTACAATAGAGCCTGCCTTCCTCACCAGTTTGTCCAGGTGTGAGATGTCCCTCTTCTTTATGCTGCCTCCCCAGCACACCACCACGTAGAAAAGGGTGCTCACCACAACCATCTGATAGAACATCTGCGGCATCTTATTGCAGATGTTGAAGGACGCCAGCCTTCTAAAGAAGTATAGTCAGCTCTGTTCTCTCTTGCACAGAGCATCAGTATTGGCAGTCCAGTCCAGTTTATCATCCAGCTGCACTCCCAGATATTTATAGGTCTGTACCATCTACAAACAGTCAGCTCTGATGATCACGGGGTCCATGAGGGGCCTGGGCCTCCTAAATTCCACCACCAGCTCCTTGGTTTTGCTGGTTTTCAGTTGTAGGTTGTAGGTGGTTTGAGTCGCACCATTTAACAAAGTCCTTGATTAGGTTCCTATACTCCTCCTCCTGCCCACTCCTGATGCAGCCCACGATAGCAGTGTCGTCAGCGAAATTTTGCACGTGGCAGGACTCGGAGTTGTATTGGAAGTCTGATGTATGTTGGCTGAACAGGACTGGAGAAAGTACAGTCCCCTGCAGCGCTCCTGTGCTGCTGACCACAATGTCAGACCTGCAGTTCCCGAGACGCACATACTGAGGTCTGTCTGTAAGGTAGTTCACAATCCATGCCACCAGGTATGAATCTACTCCCATCTCTGTCAGCTTGTCCCTAAGGAGCAGAGGTTGGATGGTATTGAAGGCGCTAGAGAAGTCCAGAAACATAATTCTTACTGCACCACTGCTTCTGTCCAAGTGTGAGAGGGATTGGTATAGCATATAGATGATGGCGTCCTCCGCTCCCATCTTCTCCTGGTATGCGAACTGCAGAGGGTCAAGGGCGTGGCGGACCTGTGGCCTCAGGTGGTGAAGCAGCAGCCGCTCCATAGTCTTCATCACATGTGATGTCAGAGCAACAGGCCAGAAGTCTTTCAGCTCAATAGGAAATGATACCTTTGGGACTGGGGTGATACAAGATGTTTTCCAAAGCCCCCAGACTCTCCCCTGTTCCAGGCTCAGGTTGAAGATGTGCTGTAGAGGACTCCCCAGCTCCAACGCACAGGCCTTCAGCAGTCGTGGCGATACTCCATCTGGACCCACTGCTTTGCTGGCACAAAGTCTTCTCAGCTCTCTGCTTACCTGGGCTGCTGTAATTGTGTTTGGGTGGATGGATAAATAAATAAATAAAATAAAAAATGGATGAATAACATCAAATGAAGCCAACAAGATTTAAAAGACAGCGGGTATTACGATTTTATTTATATAGATTAACACAGCTGGATAGCAGGGGGGAACTCAGATAGCTAGCTAAACAAATGCTGGCTAACACTAAAGCTGCAGGAGTATCTTAGTTCATCTCAGCAACTTAATTAAATGCTGACTGTGGAATGTAAATGGAGGGGCAAACTGGCTTTCTGCTACTTTTTCAAGTCAGTTCTTTCAGTGGAGAATATTTTCTGCACCACTGAGAGCCTAACAGAAAGGGAAATGTCCACTTTATCCTACGGAAATGATCCATAGGTACCACAGACAGCATAAAGCACTCACTGAATATTCATTGAGGAGAGGCAAGTGTTCATATTTGGTTCTTAACCACTAATAAACGTACAGAAGTGAAAGGCCATTGGAGTGTTCAAGGTAGCTCTGGATCAAGATGAGCAATTTATGGCCTGCTTGTGCTACTTAAAACAATCCTATGGCCTGATTAACCCTGACGGGATAGCTTTGGTGGGTTTTGTGATGCTAAACCAACACCCGATGAACCCACCAGTGATATGTCTGAGTGCATCAGTAGATGTATGAGCTAACTACAAAAAAGCTGCAAATCTACAGATGCAAACTGCTTAGGTTTTATCACACCATTCCCAAGCTACTTGCAGATGTGGCTCCATTTTCCTTGCCGTATGTTGGGTGTTCAGTTTTATTACATGCTAGTGGGGCAGCAGAGTGGCACAATGGTTAACACAGGTCAAGGAGATTGAGTTGAAACCTGGCCTAGTCAATGCCCGGCATCAGTGTTTTTTGTTTATGGTGGATTACAGTAAATGCCCTGTAGCATTGCATAGCAATGCTCCATGAAGCATTATGCAGTGGCTGAATTGCATTTGTTAAAAAGGGAGAAAAGTATAAAATTGTAGAAATTTCACAAAAAATTAGAAATAATTAGAAACTCTGAGGTAAAAACCCTGGAAGTCCCTTTAGATCAGGGGTGGGAAAATTCAGTCCTGGAGGGCCGCAGTGGTTGAAGGTTTTTGTTCCAACCCAGTTGCTTAATTAATAACCAATCCTTGTCAATTATTTAATTTCACGGCTTGTTAGTGCTTTAACTCTGCCATGTCAAGTCATTCTCATATCCTAGATTTTTTTTCCTTTCTAAGGATTTCATCCAAATGATTTGAAGTCTAAAACAGATGACGTATTCTCAGTGCTTCACTTTTTTCTCTTCACTTTCCTTCCAAGTATTTAACTAAACCCAATAGTGCATGATAAATACACACAGGTGTAAATGGAAACAAGCTAAATGGAGAAATGCTGTTCTCTTTTGCCATTTGCATGTTATTGCTAATAAGGAGCAATTAAAAACCAAGACTACAGCTGTTTAAGACTAAAATAAGCGATAAGGGTTCAAAATCTTAATGAGCGAGACACCTAAAGTGAAGCAGAAGTGTTGCTTGAGCAATAATTGCTTCTTATTAAGCAATTGGGTTGGAACAAAAACTTGCAGCCACCGTGGCCCTCCAGGACTGAATTTGCCCACCCCTGCTTTAGATGCATGACTTAGCTTTAAACCTCATATTTACAGTATTATGTCCACATGGCAGTATTTTTTTCATTTGAGAAATATAGCATGTGTTCAGCCCTTTATGTCCATAGAGGGTACAAAAAGCTAATAAATGCCTTTGATTTTAGCCATTTAGATTACTGCAGTGCACTCCACAAATAAAGATATAAATTGATTAGAGTTGGTTTAGAATGCAGCTACAAGAATCCTAACCACATTACACTGGTATTAGCGTCTCTACACTGGCTGCCTTTGTCTTTCAGATATCAATTTTAAATACTGCTATTTATAAAGCTTTGAATAATTTTGCACGTTCATATATCTTGGAATGTTGGTCCCTTTTACATTCCCAGTCCTATTCATAACCCTGGATGCTCAAATTATGTCTTTAAAAGCAGGTCACCTTAAAATAAAGGCAAAAGAAGCTAATTAGCATCAAAAACTGGTCACTAATTAAGAAAAGGGTTAGAATGCAAACCTGCAGCCATAGTGTTACTCCCGGATTGGAGTTGAAGACCCCTGATCTCTATAAATTAATATTGTAGTTAGACACAAGCACTACACTATGAAACTAATCACTGTGCTGTGCCTCGGTGAGAGCTATGCTTAGTGTTTTGCCGGGGATTACTCACGTGTTACGTGTTATGTTGTGATGCCAATGTGTTTTTGATTGAGTGAGTTGTGCAGAAGTGACCAGCAAAAATAGAATTTACCAAAACATGTCATGGTTTCTCAGGATTGTGTTGAGAATGTGGCTATTGTTCTGACCACTGTGCTTAGGCAACTGAGAAAAATCTATTTATTATCACACCTGCACGATCCATTCCGTTATTTTACACACAACTCAAGCTAAGTCGACTGATCCGTAATTCCCATGTTTGCGCAATCTCCTTTTTATATAATTGTGTAATGCTGACAGGCGTCGAATCCATTAGAGTTTTTCCAATTTGTAGTCCCCTTTGCCAAATAAAGGTTGGCGGTCTGTACAGAGAGCGCATATAATCAATAACTAGAGGCTTTACAAAAAAAATTACACTTGTGACTCAGTAACGCACCATTGTAACCTTGTTTATTTGTAAAATCAGGGAATTTCTGGAGACTGGCGACTGGGCTTATAACAGTTATTGCTTTTTTTAATTTAAATAGCTCCGATGAACATCATGCTGGAAAGTCCCGCTTTATGCCTCTTTTATTATGCCAGTAGGGAGGCACGTGCTTGCAGTTAACCAACTACAAGCCAATTACAAAAGCATTACTCAGAGATGAGTAAGCTTTAAGCTACGTAGCCGACAAGAAAGTCTTTTTTCCGCCGCACTCACCCCGTATCTTTTTCTTTCTTTCCTCTGTCACTCATTCACATCCCTAATTACTCATACGCACTTCTCGAAACACCCCCGATGATCACGCACTTCCCGCGTGCCCAGCTCGAGCACGCAATGTATGACGCAAGACGTCAAAACGTCCTCACGATGTGCCTCTCTGTTGGTCCTTTGGAGTAGGGGCGGAGCCAATGGAGACAGGGAGCCTCTTGATCGTCGACTGCGGAGCAGAGCCTCAGTAGCAGACGCTGACGCTGTATGGTGCAAAACCATAGTGTCTTTTTTGTTCTTCTTAGGGACCGGCTTTATGATTAAGCTACAATCTTCAATGAGTAAGCATATCCCTGTAAGTATTTTTATATGTATTTTTTTCTCAAAATGAAAGAAGAATTGGTGTATTTTTCTGCGTGCTTTGGTTCGGTTTGTTCGCGTTGTCGTTCAGTCGCTGTTCACCCGCTCCACCTCGACCGCCTTTTCTTGTCGCTAATGTATGTGTAAGAAAAAATATATTGCTAACTGACCGGAGAGAGAACGCGGTTTGATTTTTTTTTTAAATTATATTTAGGAGGCTGTGTTTATCGCTGTAACTTATTATTCACGGTTAGCTTAGTGTTTTTACTTGGATTTAATAAATGGCATTAAATGGTAGTGGCGGCTTACTTGGGTTTGGCGTTCATGAAGCGTCGCCTCGTTTAGCGGCAGAATTTTTCTCCCTATTTTAACTGTTGCAGCGCGTACTTTTTCCTCCTCCCGTTTATAGGCCTCAAAATGGGGAGTTAACACAAAGAGCTCTTTATGCGCCTGGCCGTGTAGGTATTGGAAGCTGCGCTTTATTTCACTACTGGTTTGCTTGGCATAAATCGTAAGGGTTTCGTCGGCTCTAAAAGAAGGGATTTTTTTTGTTTCTTTTTTTCAAGACGTGGACTGTTGTTGAGTCTTTGCTACTTTATTCGCCCATGAAAGCGGATTTCGAGCCGTGAATGTCCCCGCTTTTTGAAGATGCTTCCGGTATATAGTAGAAATTACGTCCATCCAGACCCAAGGCTTTGGGATTGCGTGGGTTATGTGGTTAGACCTTTGGACATCGACGTGTTGACAGTGAATTCTGCCTTCTTCTTTCTTTTAATTTTTTTTTTACGCACGGTCTTCGACTTTGTTCAGCGTCATCATAGTGCGGCTTGTGATACGCAAGATCCTGTTTAATCCAGTTTGGCTCTGGAGAAGTAGGGCACGCGGAATAGACTGCCTTTTTACCCTATCATTCGTGTGTCGTATCTGTAAAAGTGGGCCCCCGTATATAAATGTATTTGATTTATTATGTGCGAGCGGGCGCGCTTCACTAGTATGTAAATCTGGTCTGTTTAAAAGGGGGAAAAAAGGACTTCCCATAAAACCGATTTGCTTGTAGCTGGAGAGCGTGCCCTCGGCAGACTAGGGCTCCTTTGTATTTTAATCTGTTAAGTAGCTTATGCGAAGGAGAATGTTCGACCTTACTGGATAAACACGTTGAGGACAGAGGTGTATTAATATCCTGCTTTTTTTCTTCCCTTTTTTTTCCCTTACCCAGTCTGTGGGAACTGAGCGCACAACAGCGACAGCTGATTGCGAGTTGTTCTGCGATCCAGACAAGTCGTGGCTTGTTACTGTCTAGGCGGGCAGCCTTTTCCCACATTTCTTACCACGACACCAGAGGCGACGATCAATAGCATGGGCGACAGGACATATAGTTAATCTGGAATATCCAGCATAATGTGTATGTTTTTAATCTGTCATTGTTTAACACAAAAAAAACATTCCAGAGTTCTTTTTTGATCATCCGCGTTTCAGTCGTGTCCACTTGGAAGTGTTTTGATGTCCGACGCGAGGCGATTAAAGGATGGCTCCGAAGTAAATACCCCATTGATCTTTTGAGTCGATACTTGATTGGCATTTCGGAAAGTTTAATGGAAAACGATGATTCTAACAGAACTACATGGCCGAACTCCAGTTTTCCCCAGACGTGCTTTGCTTGCACTAAAACGAAGCCCAATGTATACTACCAGCAAGTCTGGACACACCCAGAAATTCCCCTGTTTTTTTGATAGAAGTCATTTCCTTTTATCTTGCTGTCAACCCCCTGAAGGTGACAGTGAAGGAGAGAATGAAGACAAAACCAAGTGTCATTATGAACAGTGCTGCACACTTCCCCCTTGCACAGTAACATGAAGCGCTTCCAGTCTGCAAATTAATTAAGCTGAAGATTTGTGAATTAAAATGTGTTGAAAGGTGTATTGGGTCTTTGAAGATTCAAATTTGCAACTTTGTTACAAGAATATCTTTCCCTTTGTTTTAAATATTTTCTTATCAGCCCCATGCATTCTTAAATTTTGAATTAATTGCCTGCCAACCTTATGTGTCCCTTACTAAATTGCAGATGACAGTAACACAAAGTGCTTCCAGTCTGCAAATTATTAAGCAGAACTTTATTCTAGAAACTCTTCTAGGGTTTCATTATACCAATGGCAATACACCTTCATAATGCCTCAATGCAACTGTAGCTGCCAAGTCAGGTTTTTTCTTTTGTCACATATACAAAATTTATTCAGTGAGTTTCTGTAAAAAACCAAATTCCCCTTGGAACATAAATATATACCAGGAAAGTACAAAGTTTATTTAAAAAGACAGACGTATTACCATTGTTTCAAATGGCTATGGGTGGTTGATGGATTTTTATTTTATTACTTCACACATGACTACAAAGCCCGTTTTCAACAGTCATTCCCTTCATTGTCCACCTACCATATCATATCCTGAATTTATTGCTTATAAATGCTTATTGGTTATTAGAGAAACCTCGATTTAACATTGCTGAAACTTGTTTTGTTCACTTGAATTACCAATATCGCTAAACTTCAGTATTGGGTTCAAAATGGTCATAATGAAATGGCTTTCTCAAGAAACATGTTGGTCCACCCGAATGACGGTGGTTGCATATGACAGGTTGCCAGGAAATTGAAAATTTCATGTGAAGGATTCTATGACTGTCTTGGGCGAAAGGGGCAGACTGGTTCTGACTGGGATATCAAAAGGAATATCATAAATGTACATCTGTATTAAAGGATAAAGACATCAGTCTGTAGTTGGAGAACCTGTATATCACTTGTTTCTCAGTTGGCTTCTTCTGTTAAAAAATCAGTGTCGTCTGTGGCAGAGAAATGACTGGTGTGTTGCCCTAACACTTTTCCCCAGTTATCTTGTCATGTGTCTGTTCTTTTGCCCATTTTAATATTTCCTATTTGCCAGTTCTGGGTTTTCTTTGAACCTCTTCTATGGCCAGCATCCCAGAGTCACAATTTCACTGTTTCAGGTGGCATTGGTATTTGACATGTATTTAAGGCAAGATGTCTCATTCTCAAACACATCTGTCCTTCTCCTCATATGGGGTTGTTTATGTGGGCTTTCCCCATTTACTAATTTGCCCTCTTCAGCTTCTTGTCAGTCTGTCATGAAATAATCCCCCAATTTGCGTACTTTGCAACCCAAGGGAACAGAATACTGTGTCTTAGCATTGCTAATGCAAATTAAAAGGTTTATGTAATAGCAAACTGATAACTGATGTTGGCATTGGTAATGCAATTAAAAGGTTTATGTAATATCAAACTGATAACTGGTGTTAGGATTAGAATTTCAATGTTTGTTCCCCACCCACACAAATTGGTATGTTCCTTAAAAGCTTGTATTCTTTTATGGATGTAATGAATGTTTTTTTTTCCAATGTCACATGAACTGCTGGGTATGTAACTAGTTTAGTTTTGGACTACAGTTGAAACCTCTTGTACGCATTTGTGTTGAGGTTTTACTTTTGTGGGGTTTTTTTTGTTTTGTTTTTAACTAATTATTGCTTAACCAGGCTATCGGTGGCTTACTTGGTTGCTCTGTTGTCGCTTTGTACGTGGACTGTGGTGGTGTTTCCCTAAATTGTTTTTAATCTACTACTTTGCTGCTTGTTGCGTACTTGTGAAAGTAGAATTAATCAGAATTGATAGATTTGAGGTCAGTGTTGCACAATGTACACTTAAGAACAAGCTTGTGAGCTGGAGACCAAACACCCTACCCACAACCCACCCCCCCCTTGGTGGTTTCTAAATTTAACCCCATACATAATATGCACATAACTGCTAGTTTAGTTGCCTGTATGTCATTAATAGAGGAATTTCATTTGATTACCTTGTTTGGCATCCATTTTCTAATCTAGGGTAGTGGAGAGCTGAAGCCTTGCCTGGTAGGCAGACCTGGATAGTCTCCTTGTTTTGCATGTTTAACAGGCGGGAAAAGCATTAAAGTTGTAATGGTGTAGAATTTTTAAACAAGATTTCTGACTTGACTGACCTCATAGATGACATGATTTTCATCACTGGATTCTTGTTAGTTTGCGATAAGGAAAAAACTGCTTCCCCATAATGTGACATGAGGCTACGTTTTCAAACGATCATCCTTATTTTATACTGCCTTGTCTTAGTACCATGCATTATAGCTTTCTTATTAGACAGGGTTCATTTAACTGACAGTGCAGGTTGTCCATCTGGATGGGATGTACAAAGCCATGCGTCTGAAATCCATTGCATTTTTTTTATACATACAACTAACAAGGTGAATATGAAGACCCTTGACTGTAGTGCCAGAATGTTATAATGATGCTTACACATTGATCATTCAAATGCTTCCTCCTCATACAACTGTTAAAATGAAGCATGTTGGTGATTACCTTTTTTGTTTTGACTTCCATTATGAGTCTGAATAGAATTTTACTGATTTTAAAATTTCAAGTTGTGTTGGGACGGTTAATTGCCATGCGGTGCTTCAGAGGCATGCCTTAAGACATGTTCATCTAAATAGTTTTTAAGCTGTACATCAGATTGTGCTTACTTAGACACAGAATTGCATGTTTTGGCAGGCTAAATCATATTTCGGTGTGGAAGCAATTTGAGTAAAGTGTTGTAATGTAGCACTCTGCTGAAATACATAAGTAGAACAGTTACATTGCTATATAGGAAAACAGTCTACTTTTCTTTCTTCCTGAGCTATAGTGATATCTGTGGTATATTCCTGCATTTTGCACTTCATTTTATTCTGTAGGATAAAATCTTCCTTAATTGTTCCAACTTTGTCATTCATTGACTTAGTAAAATGTAATCACAGGAAATTTAGAAAGAGGATGCAAGAGTTGAAGACCTGAGTAGCTATAGCCAGTAAGCTCACACTTTCAACTGACTTTTTTGTTTGTGTGCTGACAAATTGAGTAAACCCTGTCAATGGAATAGGTAACAAATGACAATCAACTACTTTGGACACAATCTGGCTGAAACATTGCCTAAGCTTAAATTGCTACAGGATCTGCATACATGTCCATGTTTGGATCCAAATACACTGTCATACTACATGAATGTTAAACTTCAAAGGGTTGGTATCTTTTCCCAGCAACTTCCTCGAAGAAGGCTCTGAAATTGTCTCTTGAATACAAAATGAAGAGAATTAATATAAACGCCTTCTCCACCAGTGGAAGGGTTTTACTTAGATTGAGTGAATGCTGTTATAAAAATCAGTTGTGCTTGGTATTTATCAGGAAGGTGAAATGAGATTTTTGTAGCTGTTGGTAGTGGTAACAGTGCAGTAATGTACTACTTTACATCCTCCATATCAGTAGTTTTGATTAATAACATTTTTGTTCATCCCATTTGGAAAAATGGATGGTAATTAGGCCAATTGAGCAGATGCTTTACATTCCAATCTGTTGCTTCCTTTGCCACAGGGCAACTGCAGGAAGAGTTTTTACTGTTCCCCAGTTGGGAGGAGTTGTAGGTTGAGCTTGTTTGAATTCAAATGCTGTTTAGCAAAATAAAGCCATCTTCCCTCCAGTATAATGTTGTATATTGTCACAATTTATTTAATATATGCTAATGTTAACTCAGATTTGTGAAGTAAAAAATGTGTTGAAAGGTGTTTTGGATCTTTGAAGATTCAAAGGTGCAAAATATCTAATTTTCTCTGTTCATTTTTAAATATTTTCTTGTCAGCCCCATGCTTTCCTAAATTTAGAATAAATGCCCTGCTAATCTTACGTGCGCCTTACTAAATTACAGATGCTTGTTGTAGTTTCAGATTATGTATTTGAAAAGTATACAAGGCTACAATATTTATTGTATGAATGAGTAATTACTGCAAAGTAGTTATGAAGGTTGTCAGTTCTTTTTATATCGCACTGCACAAATGTGATAGTAGGGCACTTGACAGGAACACCATGTTAGATAATTTCGGAACAAGAACTTCTGAATACATAGTACCCAAGGATGTTACAAATAAGCTGGAACTGGCACCTTTTTTTTTACTTTGTTTGCTGTAAAAATTAGAGATTCTGTGCTAATGGTCAAATGATTTTTGAGACTGCTTTGGACAACACCTTATCCTTAGTTGCACAAGATTAAAATTGATGGCAGTGTTTGTTGTGTAACTAGCTTTGCAAGAATGTTGCTTTTTTTTTTTAGTTCTTAGTGTTGGACATAGCTAATTTTTTAAGGTAAGCTTATGTAATTGTTCTTAAGACTAACCAAGATTAGTATTAAGGGAATATGGTGTGATTTGAAGCCTATCCTGGTAGCATTGCCTCAAGGCAGGAACCAACCCTTGATGGAGTAGAGGCAGTCTGCTTTCAGGGCTCAGTCTTTCCACACTTTCACTGAATAACCAGTTAATCTAACCTGCACATCTTTGAGCCAGTGTCCGAGCTCATGATTCAAAGCAGTGACGCTGGAACACCATGCCATTTCTATGAATGGGCATTTTTAAAGTTTTAGATAACGCAGGAAAAATGTGATACTCTATACAAATAACTGCAATGGTTCTAAAATCCTCCTAGCCTGTGATATTTTCTCAGTGGAGATTGTGGTATTTTCATGCATTGTAGCTTGCTGTTTTGCAGTCTAGAAGCTCAGAACTGCCATTGTTTCTCAAAGTGAAGCTCACAGTATCTCTTGCTGTTCGATATGTGATCCAAAGTTAAGATGTGATTTGTAGTCGGTATGTTTTAACCTTAAAATCCAACCCGCTTTCTACAAAACATTTTGGTATTTTACAGGTTTTGTGCTTTGACAAAATGGTTCATAATTTTCCTAAGTGATCAAGTATTAACGTCTAATTTAGAATTTAAGTTGATTTACACTTTCACAGTATGCTGTTTATTTGCATAGATTTATGTACAGATTCAAGCATGTGTTTGCTATTTGGCATACTGCATCAGTTAAATGAGTAACAAGACTAATCACCAGTAGAATCTACCATGCACCATTCCCTTCACCTGTGGATAATACTTGTCAAATAACAAGCTATGCAGAGCCTAGTCTGGTTGCAGGTGGGCTAAAGTTACACTCTTGGCTTGGATAGAAAGCTGCTTTCTTAATCTAGCCAATTTATAAATAGCTTATCTAGGAAAAATAGTGACTAAAGTTCCACATAAAATGTTCGATTTTTTTGTTTTTCATTTTGCTTTTTCAACAATTTTAAGATGAAAAGGATTCTGTTGTATTTCAAAGAAAGCAGATTATCTTTTCTGCAGTCATTCCTCAGTGAGTCATAATAGTAGATTAATGGGAGGAGATATGAAATGCTTTAATTTTTCTTAATACGCAGTATCCTTTTCATTAGTCAGATTTGCTTTAAGCTATTAAGGTACTCTGCTATGTCAAGAATGGAGTTGTGCATGTTTAATCCTTTTAGTTTGTTGGGCCAGTACATGGTTTCATCTTTAAAGTCTGATGTATTTTAGACTTTAGTTTGGTTTTAAATAAATCTTTCTCTTCAGTTGTGTACACCTAGTGGAATCTAGTGGTAGTGCATTTAAGAGGGGCCAGGAAGTAATTTGACGTATAATACATTTTATTTATATAGCGCCTTTCCCATGCTCAAGGCACTTACAGAATATAAGAGAATGGCAGGGTGTACAGTGTATAGCTTTGTACAAACCAAATAAAGAGTAAGACAGTAAATTCAGAGAAATCCTAACAGACAACAGAATTGATGGTCTAGCGCACACACAGGTTACATGAGCATCTTGACAGAGAGGTAAACTGAGAGAAGGGGAATTAAGTCAAGTAGAGCTAAAAGCCTTCCTGAACAGATGAGTTTTGAGTTTTTTAAAAGAATTCATGGAGTCGGTTAACCTGATTAATTTCCGTAGGTCATTCCAGAGTCTGGGAGCTATACTGCTGAAGGCCCTGTCACCCATGGAGTGTAGATTAGTGTGGGGCACAACAAGATTACCAGAATCAGAGGACCTTAGTGAGCGGGCAGGCACATAGTGATGGAGAAGGTCACTGATGTAGTTTGGTGCAAGGTTAAGGCTTTGTAGGTTATTAGTAGGATTTTATTCGATTCTGTAAGACACAGGGAGCCAGTGAAGACTGAGCAGGATGTGTGTGATGTGCTCGCTGCTGCTGGTTTGAGTAAGGACTCTTGCAGCCGAGTTTTGAATAAGTTGGAGCTGTGATATAAGATTAGAAGGGACACCTGCCAACAGCGAGTTACAATAATCAATGTGGGATGTGATAAAAGCATGGACAAGTTTCTCCGCATTGGAAAAGGAGAGGAAGGAGCGAACACAGGATATGTTACGAAGGTGAAAGTAAGAAAGTTTAATGTGATTTATGTGGGCGGATTAAGAAAGGGAGGAATCAAAAATGACACCAAGATTCTTTGCAGTAGAGGCAGGTGTGATGAGATCACCAAGTTCCATTTTAGTCCCAATTTGCAGGAGTTCAGTTTTGTTGCAGTTTTATTTATTTATTTATTTATTTATTTATTTATTTATTTATTTATTTATTTATTTATTTATTTATTTTTTTAAAGAGTTCTGCTCCATCCAGGTTTTAATTTAACTAAGGCAGGTTGTGAGCTGAGAAAGCTCTGAAGTTCCACTGTTAACATTGAAATAGAGTTGAGTATCATCTGCATAAAAATGATAGCCCAGTCCATAGCTACGAATAATATGGTCAAGGGGAAGCATATAAATACAGAAGAGAAGAGGGCCAAGGACAGAGCCCTGAGGAACTCCTGTGACTGGCGTCAAGCTGGATCTACTGTTGCCAAGACTAACAAACTCTTGCCTATCAGTCAGATAGGACTTGAACCACTGGAGGGCAGTGCCAGAGATACCCAGCATGTTCTCCATTCTGGACAGTAGAATGTCATGTCTGACAGTGTCAAATGCTGCACTGAGGTCTAACAGAATTAATATGCTGGTTTGTCCAGAGTCTGCTGCCATAAGCAAATCATTGGTTACCCGTAGCACAGCAGTTTCACAGCTGTGCTGCACCCTGAAACCAGACTGAAAGGGTTCCATCAAATTATTAGATGTTCATGGCCCTATATTTAACATTTATTACACAGTGAATTTTGTATTAGTCTCTAACAGTACAAACACTAGCAGTTTGGCATCTGTGGAATTTTACTGATAATACTTGTATGTTTTTGTTTTGCAAGTACAGTTCAAATGAATTGCTTCAAAATTCCTATAGATTGATGAAAATGTAAATGGCTGTATTAGAACAACATTGTGGACCATTTCAGAATACTAATGCTTTGCTTTCAGTACTTTAAAACAGTTTCTGATCGATTCTAATGTGGCTTTGTTTACCAGATATTCATAGCAATAGGAAATTACTTTGAGCAAAGTCTCAAATGCTTTGTCCTTAGCCTAAACATGCTGCACTCAGTAGATCTGAATAGTTTTCAAACCTGGGTTTAACCACTCTACAGATACTTTTCATTTTATAAAGTTAGACAGGTTTTCATAGTAAAATTTTTGTTCATTTTTGTATACTTAATATCTTTACACTCCATGATGATGTGAAATTAATATGCAGCTGGAGTAGGATTACAGCTGAGGAAGTGAGGTTTAAAGCCTCACCTTAAACACCACTGCCCTCTTCATAGTATGTTGTGGAAGCAATGTACAGTATTGTAGAGCAATGACTATCTTTGTGCCCTTGTGTGGAACTTCTAAACCAGTAGTTTCTAAATTCAATCCTGGGGACCCACTGTGGCTACAGGGTTTTTGTTCCAACCTGATTCACAATCGGTGATTGATAACTGATCTTATTTAATTATCTGGTCTTTTTTACTTCTGCATTCAGAAAAACACAATCGTGTGTTTTTTAAATTAATACGACACTTAAGCATTTATAGTGTTAGAAGTAGATATTTCTAACTGTTGTTTTCCCATTTTCCTATGTAGTTTGCTCCCTTCATTTTAACTCTAATAGTGACAATTAACCCGCACTGCAGACACCCGGGATAATGAAAGCAGCAACGACTTCAGTGTCAGACTTGCTAATTAATAAATAATTAAATAAAGAACACCTGGAAAAACAGAATAAAAATTAGGTTGAAAATACTGTTAACAACTTAACATTTATATATTCCCCATATATCTGCTTATTACATTTTAATAAAAAAATCTGCCAAACTTGGCATGTAATTTCTGCATTGACTTCAAAACACAGACTGGGAAATGAGTCACTTAATTGGGCTAAGAATCCAATGAAAAACAGAAGTTGGTTGGAGCAAAAACGTGCAGCCACAGTGGGTCCCCAGGATCAAGTTTGGGAATTGCTGTTCTAAACTATTTGATTGGAACTTTTTTGTGTATCCATTGTTAACAGCTGTATCACTCTTGCATGTTTTAATGTTCTGAACAAAAGATATTTTGGTTATTTATCCAATAAAATCCTTTTTAGGTACATTTCCCTTATAATGTGATAAGCACCTATCATTGTCACATCTGTCTGAATGAAACAATTTAGCTCCCAGTGGGCCAATTTTGTTGAAATCTGGCATGCTTACTCTTCAAGGAAAGTTGTTCATAGTGATCAATGTGAAAAGGCAAAGAATTAAATAAGCGTTCCTCTGTAAGAAAAGAGTGAACAGTTTCACTAAGTAATGTTTTGATATTTTTTTGGCATGATAACTTATCAGCATAGCTCCAGACCTGCTCTATTTTGTATTCCAAAGCAAGCAGCAATTTTCCTTTGAAACTTTAAGAGATTAAGTCTCCATTGGATCCTTTTTTCAAAAATGTTATTTAAGAAATTAGACCTACACAACAAACTGTCAGGACAATTTTTACATTAGTAAAATTTAAATTGTCCAAGAAAGCCATTGCCCTATTTGGGCTATATTTTTAACCACACAGTGTTGTAAAATACTTATTAAATACATGATTTTTAAAGTCTACTAATGCATGTAACAGGTACAAAGTTTGCTAAACCAGGTGCATACAGTAACCTCACTCACCATCTTTTGCCAAACATTTATTTTGTTAAATGTAGATTTTCTGAAATATCCTGAGTAGAATTTACTGTCCAAAAAACTATATTCATTTGGAACATGAAACCCAAATGCACAAATGTTAATTTAGTCTAGGAATTCTTGTTTCCACTGCATTGAGGAAAGTGTGAGTGTGAAGAGTTTACCAGACATTTCTGTAACTCCACACAGATGCAGTTTTGGCAGTTTTCTTACCCCCTAACTCGGTGGTTCCCAAACTCGGACCTTGGGGACCTTCTGTGGCTGCCAGTTTTTGTTCCAACCAGATTCCATAATAAGTGATAACTGAAAATAATTGATCTCATTTAGTTAGCTGTGTTTTTTTTTTTTTTTCTTTCCTCTCTTCCCTTACTCTGCATTAAGAAAAGCAAACCAGTATGATTTTTACATAAGACATTTGGAATTGTTTCCATTTTTTGCTATAGTTATAAATGCTTAATTGTTTTTGTTTTCCTTTTTCTTCACCCTCTTCATTGTATTCTAATAATGACGATTAACATGCGCAAACAGACCTGAGTGAACAACATTAAATGATTAAAGGTTTCAGCTGCTTCAGCATCAGGTCCATTAGTCAATATTGGAATGGCAGAATTGAAATCAGAGAAAAATATTTGCATGTAACTGCTTTTATTAAATTGTATTAACACACTTTTGTAATTTCTTCATTGACCCTAAAACACAGAAACGGGGAGATAACAACTCACCTAATTAGGTTATGAGTCCAATTAAAAACAGAAGTTGGTTGGAACAAAAACCTGTTGCCCCTGGTGGTCCCCAAGACATAGTTTGGAAACCACTGCTCTTAATGATGGTTAAGGTTGGTCACAGCTACTCATCTATATCGGAGGGGTGGTTCTGTTTTATTTATGTAGCAACTCTATTTTACTGGTTTTAAATACACAATTGGGGCTAATGGCTGAATAAGTGACTTGCTAATCTCTGAATCTGCAACAAAAAAATGAGTTGGCAATCATGAAAACCTTAGTTTTATATCCTGTCAGCATAAGTGAGTGGATAAGTGAAGAGTTCTTAAAGATGGGAAATTGCTTTGAGCTTTGACTTGTCAATTGTTACTTTTGAATACATTATTAAATGCTGCAAATTGTTAATGTTTAAAATTGGATGACCGCAGAGCTTGTAAATTGAGGTTCATATAACAAGCTATGCCGAACATTTGCCAGATCTATCTTAGTTGTAATCCAAGCCCCAGAAACTGCAGTGTACTGTATATTTTGGAGACTGCTGTTATCTTCTCTTTCTGACATACTGACTGCATTGCCACAGGTCAATAACCCTCCCTAACCGACTACTCTTCCTTCTCAGAATCCTTCTACCACTAATTTCAGATCCTTGATTGCAAACTCTCTTTGCAACATAAAACCCCCACCCCATGTACCCTTTCTCCTTTGACATGGTCCTGCTTAATGCTGCCTGTTGCCAGTATCCACAAAACATTCACAGAAATTGTTCAGCATTTGGTCATTGGTAGCCCAATTCCACATTTCTTCTTGGCTGCCTTACTGGTAGGTAATTTTTTAAGCTGTCTTTTTACTGGTTTTATTGTTTTGCAATGGCATATGGTCAAGTCATTCTGGCAAATTTAATTATAATAGTGTCCATGCGTTGGTTAGAGAATTGAAAACTTTAGAGGTTTGTTTCAGTACATTCTGGATGGTAAGGCATGATGGTTAGCTGTGAGCTGCAGATTGTTTAGTTTTATTTAAAATGATGTTCATCTGGTCAGTTTACTTTTAAGATATGATGAAAATTCTTAAACATTTGTCTTTTCCCCAACCTTTTATGTATTGCAGCAGTTCTGTGGTGTTCTTGGTCACACATTTATGGAGTTTCTGAAGGGCAGTGGGGACTACTGCCAGGCACAGCACGACGTCTATGCAGACAAGTGAACTGTAGAAATTTATTACTACTCCACGAAGAAACCCCCTTAGGAGCAGAGTACCTGCGGTACTAATAACCTGGATAAGCATCGTTGAATTCCGAAACTGGCAGAGCACTTATCTTTAACTGAGAAGATCAAACCTGGATGGGGTAATCTTCAGTGCACTGTCCTATTTGTTGGCCTCAGTATTACTGGAATTAAGAAGGATTGCTGCTTTTACCGAGAGGTTCATCCAATCCCTTCATTTTTTTCCTCATATTTCCAAGCACTGAAATCACGTGGAGTATAGTGAAACTTTCCTCCCCATATTTACATTTGTTTGTATTTGGTATTTTTAAACATTTTGTTTAGCCTATTTGTAATTTAAAAAAAAAAAAAACTTTTAATAATGGCCCGAATGAATCGCCCAGCCCCTGTGGAGATCACCTACAAGAACATGAGATTCCTCATCACCCACAACCCCACCAATGCAACCCTAAACAAATTCATAGAGGTAAGTGTTGTTATGGTTAAAGCTATTTGTAGTTTTCTCTGAATGATCACACTAGTAGTATTGATATGTTTTTAATAAATGTATACATGCCTTTATTTACCTGAAAAGCAGTTTGTTTTTTTTTTTTTGAACCAAAGAAAGGTGTGTGTTTTGTTTTTTTTTTTTTCCTCTCTCCCCCCTAATGAGCATTTTTTTCAACACCATTTTATGTTCCCACACATTTAAATTGGATTGGTTTTGGCTGCTAACGCAGTTAACATTGATGGATTGTTTATGCGATCACTCATAAAATAATGCAAAAGTGCAAAATCAGCCTTGAAAGTGCTCACCAGTTTACCATTTTCATTATAAAATAAATGTGTAAAATTTTACTGTTAGAATACAAGCAGTCTTTGAATCCACTAGTGTACAGATAACCATTTAAATCGAATTTAGTCTGTTAAATGTACCTGTCTGGTTGATAAAATTGTTTGTTATTGCATACAAAGCAGTTTTTTAAAATCTAAAGAACAGTGCTTAACAGAAGAGAAATATTTTTCAAATGTATTGAATTGCTGGATGGCCATAAGATACCTGGAAATGTAAGGTACCTACATCCACCAAGATTCTCAAAGCACATTCCCCAATATTCAGTACCCAGAGCACAAGAAATGTCTCCCCCGACCCCCACAGGCAGGTAATGCAGCATACAAAAACTACCTCTGCCATTCTAGGCTGCATGATGGTGAGGATTAGGAGCGAGTGACAACAGATGTGCCTTGTATGTGTCAGAACACTTAAGATTCTCCAAATTTAGTATCTAGTGTTTTCCTGTTTGAACCAATGAAAACTGAGCTTTTTACTTATGCCGCTGCCATCCAAAAACGGGGCAAGGTTTTTTCTTTTATTCCTATTTAAATTACTAGTACACTTCAAAAATTTACATTGATTTTAATAA
This sequence comes from Polypterus bichir lapradei, assembly GCA_026402145.1. Lineage (NCBI taxonomy): Eukaryota > Metazoa > Chordata > Cladistia > Polypteriformes > Polypteridae > Polypterus > Polypterus bichir. Next base: position 3,664,301 of record JANRMT010062824.1, on the reverse strand, counting down.
GTTTAGTTCATGTCAGATTGAATGGCATTGTGCAAAAAACCCATCCCTCAAACATTTAATTTTAGTTTAGCTTTCATTTACTTAAGGCTTAAATGATATCAACAAAGCTGTTTTTATTGATGCATTTTGAGTCTCATGGGTTTGAGCTATTTCGGACTGTTGAAAAAAAGATTCTGCATACTGTTATGATTCTTTTTCCTTAAATTAGTTACATTTTAGAAAAATCAGTATTCTGCACTCTTCTCTCCATTCCAGTGAAAAATACGGAGGAATACTGGATAATTTCACAGGCAAGACATTTGATCATTATCTGGTGACCCATTTTGCCAAGTAGTAATTGCCTTTGGACCTTTCATTGTTGGTGGAATTTTTTTTTTTTGTTTCAGTTGTGTGCTCTAATATTGAGAGTTGAGCATTTGTAATATGAGTCAAATGAAGAACAAGGAAGTCAGTAGGTGTATTTACTGTTATTCTAACTAGGGAAATTACCTTGTGTAGTTAAAATGCAAATCTACTCTTTGACTAGATGGCCTATTCTGTTTGGTGGGGGGGGGGGGGGCGGCTTTAATTGCAAGTTCCATATTGATATGATTTATATTGGTAAATGTACATTGCAGTGGTTTTCATATTGTATGGAAACTTGTTTTTTCTGGGCAATGTACTCACTGTACTCTTAAATTAGGGAACTCCCTTTAGAAGAAATTTGCCTTCATGTATGGCAGACCAAATGATAAAGTAGTGTTTGCTTGGGTGAAATTTCATGTAAATGTATTTTGGTGTCGTAATTTTAAAAACAATTTGTATGATGCCAATCGTAATGTAGAACTTTCACCTCGTTCGAAGGAAAACATGAGCTAGCCAGAATTTAAATTTTTGTGGTCTAATTATGTTCAAAGAAGTGCAATGCATGCTTAATGCATTTAGTTTCCCTTTTATTTTCACAAAAACAGATTGTTTAATTGCTTGTTGTGCAGAAAACTTGGTAGTTTTATAGTGATCTTGTGTTTATCCAAAAACGGCCAGTAGAAATTAATGGGAGTACAATTATGTGGGAATATGTCATAAATACTATGTGAACACAGCCTTGGCTCTTTTAAACTATAAGCCTAATGTTCTGTATTCTAGCTTTAGCTACCATTTAGTTGCTGTTGGTGCAGCATGTGATTTGTGTCTTAATTGGAGCTTTTCCTCCCGTATGCTGGTTTATTTTAAATTTAAAAATCTGCTTAAGAATGAAGGGGTTTTGCTTCTGTAATGAAAGCTTAAAAGAAATGCTTAGGATTTTACTGAAAGATAGTACAAAGTATATGTATGTATATATATAATACACCAGGCATGTTAAACCCACTACCATTGGTGGGCCGCTTCGACGGCCATACGTGTGTCAGCGGGCCACACTGTAACAAATACTATTATACAAAGTTACTGTAGCTTTCTTTCCTGAATACTGAAAATTTTAAAAAATGTAACACTTTAAAGAAAAGCAATTTATTTCCATATCTCTGTACAACAGCGTACAATTAATCTTAGCCTCTTAGCTAGGTCCTTATATTATTCATTATATTATATTCATTGCTTATATAGGAGTCTTGCAGTGTGAGATTTATTTCTTTTGTCCCGACACTTGGCATCTCTTGTTAGTAACCAGTTTGTCAGTATCAGGCTTGAAATCTTGTGCAGCTGCAACTTTTATGAAGGATGAAAAGCGCTCAACAGCAATTCTTGAGTGATGTGGGGTTTTGGTAACTTTCATTAACGAAAACAATTGCTTACAAAGGTAAGTGCTTCCAAACATAGACAGTACTCTTGATGCCAACTTATAGATCTGCACATACAAGGGTGGCAAGTAAGCATACAAGCCTGGCACAACAACTTTGTTGTATTTTGCCATCGGAATAGAATCTGACTGCAGTTCAATCAATTCAATTTGGATATTCTTGGGCGCATTCTCAACATTGTAAGAGTATGGTGACGTTAACAGCACAAAGTCCTGTTCGTGTGAACTGAAATCGCGAAAACGCTCCCTGAATTCATTGCTCAGTAATACAAGTTGGAAAACAAATCCTCCAAAAATCAAATTTTACTTTACTAAGTTTACTTCAAAGTTTATATTGTAAAATAAGCCGATATGCAAAAAGCCCCCTGACCTACACTAATTATACAAACTCAAAATCACAAAAATCTGTTAAACTCGCCAGCTTCTCGCGTCCCCTTCAGATCTTTAGCTGTAGTCTGCACTAACTGTTCATTACAATACTAGCACAAAATTACATAAAACTAGAGCAAAAAAACGTGAAAATATGCGCGCTATTACTACTCGTGATGGTCAGTTCTGCCCAGTGGCCAGTCTAGGCAGCCCAGCCAGTAGTGTAGCCCAATGGTCTGCAACCTGTTTGACACCAAGGACTGCTTTACCAGAAGCAAATTTTTCCAGGGACTGGTGGGTTGTTGGAGGTTGGAGTTTATGGGGTGATTATGGGAGGGTTTGTAGGGCAGTTTTATACACAATTTACATTTCTATTAAGTTATAATTTAGTGATGGAAATTATACAGCTTACCATAATGCAGAATCGGTGAGAGCCCTGAGCTTGTTTTCCTGCAACCAGACGATCCCATCTGGGGAGGATAGAAGACAGTGACACACGAAGTGTGTTGCTTATGTTCAGTCTACTCCGTAATCTCGTTTTGGTTGCTGTCATTGCAGAAAACGCTGCCTCACAAAGATAGGATGTTGGAAATGGAAGCAGCTTCAGTAGCTTCTTTCGCATTATTTTAATCTTCTCCTGTCTACCAGTTATGCTGACGAGAATTTTTCTCAGCATTTCCTTGCGATAATACATTTTTAGGGTGCGAATGATGCCCAAATCCAATGGCTGAAGCACTGCCGTGCAATTGGGTGGGAGGAATTAAACGTGAACATTATCTAAGTGCGGAAGCATGTTGTGGTCAGCACAGTTATCAATCAGAAGCCAAATCATCCTTCATATTGTGAGGTTTCTGAACTCTTTTGGGATATGGGATCCCCCCCAATGGGGGCCTCCCAACCCCCAACGGGAACGACACGCCGAAGTGTGTCCTGAAAACGCTATTGCCGCGTGTGAGATTGTTTGTCTGGGTCCCAAGAGTTTAAAAACCTCATTCTTGAACGAGTGACGCATTAATAGGAATGTTTCTTGAACAAGCATCACTGCAACCGCATAAAAACGGCTTTTTCGGCGTCTTCAAATGCAGCAGTTCGCATACGTTTGCAACCCGAGATTTTTCTTCCTTTTTGCATATAACAAGTATGCCGTTTCTATAAAAGGGTGATAATGAGTTAAATTCTAATGGATGTTTTCAAGGTCACTTCGTTGTAATGAAAGTATCTGCTGCTGAATGTACTTAGTAGTAACGAGATTTCTGTGGACTCGTGTCATATGGGGAAACTGTCAGAAACATAAAAATACTTCGTTGTAATACTCTCACCGCGGTCTCTCTCCTCTTTCTGCGCCGCTGCAAAGCCCTGCCCGCCTAGCGTTCTGAAAAGTGTTCTAGGTGAAGGGGGGCAGCCTTTTTGCTGTAGCCCTTCACTGAGTGAGTGTCCATTGCTGGCAGTTCTCTCGGGCCACAGACCGCAGCCTAGCACTTCAGTTGCGACTTCGCAGCTGCAACTATACTAGCAGATGACGTTTCCGGTATCGTAATGCCATGGGAAAACGTGCTTTTGTCAGAAGGCAGAAGTAAGAAAAGTCAATAAGTAACGCCCAAGATGCAGAATGATTCAATCACAAACGATAGTAATCCTTTTGTACAAGTTTAGCGCTAACTAGGATCTGTGTTGCGGGCCGCGTTTTTGACATGCCTGTAATACACACGCAATAATAGAGATAGATATACAAACATCTATATCTGTGTTCCCGTCAAAACAAACTTAACTAGTTTGAGAAGTGGATCAAAGTTAAAATCAGAAAATATTTTGCATCCCAGGCTTTACTGTCCTTTTTTGTTTTTCAGTGTTTGAAAAAAAAAAAAAAATCCTTTTTGGCACTTTTAATGAAATGGTTTAATATAACTAGAAAACAAGCATTCACACTTCTGCTGTCTCTTATGTAGAATGGGTTTGAAATATTGATTTTATGGCATTTCCATTTGAATACAAAAAGACAGATGAATGTAGTGTTCTTTAGAATCCCAGGAAGTTGAATGGCAATCATTCTTGATGAAGGTAAATGTCCTTACACATGTGTTCCCTTACACTGGTAAGATTTGTGCCTCCATGCCTTTACTCCTGTTGCAGATATTTTTTTAATGCACTAGTTGTGTGCTCAGTGCACCATGATGTCTATTAAAATTCGACTATTTAAAGAGTGATCCAATATGCATTTTTTAATTGAATTCCTAAGAATGTATTTTGTACTGAGCCATAAATGCATGTAACACCAGTATAGATTCAGATGGCAAGGTGAAAAAAAAGATTGTTATACAGCAGCAAGTAAATTTGTTTCCTAGGCATAAGCAACAGGAAAGTCATGATTGCAAGTCCACTTAAACGTTTTAAACAGACTATTTTAATACAGTTTGGGGAAGGATCTTTTTAGAGACTTTTCCCTTTTGTCAGCAAGGATTGCTTGATCAAAATGTTAGCCTGGCAGTTTTTAGTTAAGGTTGTACTTTTTAATTCCTGTTATCTTCTGCATAAGTGTTTTAAATAGCCAAGCAGATTTTCTGTCAAGCATCATGTCCAATCTTGCTTGTTAAACATTTGTCTGCCATTACATTTCAATGCAAATAATTAGACATTTGTTTTTTTTTCTGGTAAGTACAGTCAAATGTACCTAAATGACCTATGAGCAGTCCTGTCATATTAAAATATAAAAAGCTCCTGAAGAATATACCTGTGCAGTGATGTTGTATTGACTTTTTTTTTTCTCTCTTTATTCTTTCCCCCCTCTTTCCAATTCCCTCCTTTCAACCCCACTTCTGAGCAGGAGTTAAAAAAATATGGAGTTACTACAGTGGTGAGGGTTTGTGAAGCCACTTACGATACATCCTTGGTTGAAAAAGAAGGTATTCAGGTTCTGGTAAGTGAAAAACAATTCCTTAAATTGCTAGGAGAAATGATTGTCAAGTTTTTATTCAAAAATACATTTAATTTTTTTTAGTCCTTTACTATTATATGGAAGTAAAGATTCAAAATGTATGTTTATGATTTGCACCCTTTTCAAAGGATTCAAAGCTGCCTTGTGGCAATTTTTTTTGTTTTTAATAAAATTCTGATGCGATAGGGTTTTTTTTTTTCCTCCCCCCCCCCCCCCCCCCTTCTTCCCATTCCTTCAACACCCCTAAATAACACTTTCAGGACTGGCCTTTTGATGATGGTGCTCCACCTTCAAACCAGATTGTCGATGACTGGCTGAACCTCTTGAAAAATAAGTTCCGTGAGGAGCCTGGCTGTTGCATTGCTGTTCATTGTGTGGCAGGACTTGGAAGGTAAGTAGTCGAGTAGATAAATCTCATTTACTTTTTAGATAGTGGATTTCCTTAATCTGTTACCATACTACTCGCCTTACCAGCAACTTCACTTAGATACTTTAATCCCCAAGGGGACATTCACATACTCCAGCAGCATACTGATAAACAATATTAAAATAGTGTTAAAATTGCAGTGCAAGTTAAATTTTTATCACTATTTAATATTGTTTTTATCAGTATGCTTACTGATAATCGTAAGAAAATCATGACTGTAAATGGTTGTAGAACATGCTAGGTGGCATTAGTTGTGTAATGTTACACTACCATAGACTCCATTGAAATGTGCACTTCACTAAGTTAAAGCAATTTAAGCAGCTGATGGAGAGAACAATTTGGAGACTGGCAGACAAGTTTGTGGTTTATTTGGTATTTTAATTAAAGTTTTAACTGGAGTTGAATGTTTAAACAAGGTTATTTAAAGTATAATTTTATCTGATATTCTAATCACAATGTTCAGAAAAAAAACACTTTCAATGCCAGAGAACTACAGACAGTTCCTTGGATAACTTAGTTACTGCTGCCAGGTCTGTATCTCTGTTCACATCAAGTGAGTCATAAAAGTAAAGTTGTAACCCCCACCACCCCAACCCAGTACAACATAATTACTAATACCAATGTATTAATCTTGACATTTATATCTGCAGTTCCCTCAAACAGTTGAAGTCCTCTAGTGACCTGCAGGCTACCCCTTACACTGACATAATGGCATTGAGTCTGTGGATTGCACCGGTTGCCTAATTTGCATGTGTCAGTTGCATTAGATTTCATCCAAGCCTGATTGCCGTGAATATCTACGTATTCATTTTGAAAGCTTGTAGACATCTATTAGTCTGCCGCTATACAGTGGTGTGCATAAGTTTAGATACCCTGGCAGAGTTTGTGAAATATTGACCATTATTTGGAAAATAAGTAATGCTGAAAGCTTTGCCTTTTCTGAGCACACTCCCTAATTAAAAGAAATTACTTAATTGTGTGTACCTTTTTTTTTTTTTTTTTATATCATAACTGAAATTGTCCAAATGGGCCTAATAAAGTTTACATACCGTTGAATGCTGGGACTGATTAATACACAGGTTAAAATGAAAGGTAATTAAGTCAGAGGGTCCTTACCCTGTTTAAATATCTGTGTGTAATATATACAGTGCATCCGGACAGTATTCAGAGCGCATCACTTTTTCCACATTTTGTTACAGCCTTATTCCAAAATGGATTAAATTAATTTTTTCCTCAATTCTACACACAACACCCCATAAGGACAACGTGAAAAAAGTTTACTTGAGATTTTAGCAAATTTATTAAAAATAAAAAAATTGAGAAAACATGTACATAAGTATTCACAGCCTTTGCCATGAAGCTCAAAATTGAGCTCAGGTGCATCCTGTTTCCCCAGATCATCCTTGAGATGTTTCTGCAGCTTAATTGGAGTCAACCTGTGGTAAATTCAGTTGATTGGACATGATTTGAAAAGGCACACACCTGTCTATATAAGGTCCCACAATTGACAGTTCATGTCAGAGCACAAACCAAGCATGAAGTCAAAGGAATAGTCTGTAGACCTCTGAGACAGGATTGTCTCGAGGCACAAATGTGGGGAAGGTTACAGAAACATTTCTGCTGCTTTGAAGGTCCCAATGAGCACAGTGGCTTCCATCATCCGTAAGTGGAAGAAGTTTGAAACCACCAGGACTCTTCCTAGAGCTGGTCGGCCATCTAAACTGAGCGATCGGGGGAGAAGGGCCTTAATCAGGGAGGTGACCAAGAACCCGATGGGCACTCTGTCAGAGCTCCATAGGTCCTCTGTGAAGAGAGGAGAACCTTCCAGAAGGACAACCATCTCTGCAGCAATCCACCAATCAGGCCTGTATGGTAGAGTGGCCAGACGGAAGCCACTCCTTAGTAAAAGGCAAATGGCAGCCCGCCTGGAGTTTGCCAAAAGGCACCTGAAGGACCATGAGAAACAATATAAAAAGATTTCCAGAGATCTGAAAATCCCTGTCAGTATTCAAATGCCGATTTTTATTAAAAAAAAAAAAAGTGTAGTTAGGGGTTCTGTTTTAATGGAGACGCAGGTGGGTAGACCAACCAAGATTTTGGCCACAACTACAAGAATCATTTGTCAAGATGCCAAGACAAACCCACAAGCCACTTTAGCTCAAATACAGGCTTCTTTGCATGCAAGTGGTGTTGCTGTTTCAAGATGCTCAATAAGGAGGTACCGCAAAACTGCCCACTTACAACATGCCAAACAGCATCTAGAAGAAGCCTCAACTTCTGGATCTAAGTCCTTTGGAGTGATGAGACCAAAATTGAACTTTTATGATTACAGCCATAAACGTGATGCTTGGAGAAGATGCAACAAAGGCCCATGATAAGTACACTGTGAAGCATGGAGGTGGGTCTCTTCTGATCTGTGTTTTGTGAGCTACAACAGCACAGGTAACTTAGTGAAATTAAGCAAGATGAATGCAGCATATTACCAGGAAGTATTTGCTTACTGCTTTTATTCAGTCCGAAAGCTGTGCATGGGGATCGCTTGGGTCTTCCAGCATGACAGTGATCCAAAATACAAGGCCACATCGACCCTTCAGTAGCTACAGCACAAAAATGTGAAGGTGCTGGAGTGGCCGTCAGTCTCCTGACCTCCGTATCTTTGTGCCAGTTTGGGTAGTTCTCAACTGTACAGTTAACACAAGACAATGCCACAATTTATGGGAACAGGAGGTTTTTGCCAAGGACAGCTCTGCCATCTGAGAAAAATCAAGGGCCTCCTTCGTAACTCTCACAAAAGACTTCATGAGGTTATGGATATTAAAGGGGGCAACACACAGTATTAGCAACTAAGGGTATGTGAACTTTTGAACAGGGACCGTTTTCCTTATTACTGTGTTTTGTTTAATTATGCTATTCTGTGATACCTTTTAAGAGTTTAATTTGGGTGCAATTAAAAGTAAATGAAATTTTTGCCTAATCGGTCATCTCTTCTTTAAAATGTGGTAGACGTTTTACAAATTCTACAAAGGTATGTAAAACGTAAACTTAGGGCACAACTGAATATACATTGACATTTGAACTTTTTAATTGCTGCTTACAGCATCTCAACACAGAATGCCAACAGAAGTAAATTTCTGTCTCCTGTTCTTTAGTTGATTCAAAATATTCATATTTCCCAACTTCAAATTAGAAAGTTATGACAATTTCAAGTTTGTCATGTGGTCATAGTATTTAGTGTATGTATACTTTAAGAACATGCCACAAACTTTGCGTAGTGCTCTTCATTTAGCTTCCACTTCATTTTTTTTTTTTCTTTTTTCCTTTGGCTAGTCATTTTGACTTTGACCTTTTTTATGGTCTAACTGTATGAAGTAATGCAAACATTTTTTTTTTCCTCCGCACACTGACTTTTTGCACTTAACCTGTGTTGGCATTTTGTCGCCAACACCACAAGACCTGAATGTTTATTTCCTTAAGATTTTGTACATTTCGATTGACAATTCTTGTATGCAAGACACAGGCCCTATAAATGTTTTCAGAAATGGCTTTTGCGTGGCTGTATTGGGTGCTCACTATTGGCTTCCTATGAGGTGCTCCACTTGTCAAAGAATGTCCAAAGTAAAGGGAATATATGTTCAGTACTTCCTTTTTTAGCCCATAGCATGCTCAGCCATGTATTTTTATTATGCATACTTGCTGTGTAGTCAGTCTGCAGAAGTTTACATTTTTAGACATTTTAACATTGGTCCAGATTAGTGCAGTACTCTGTATCTGAACCTGTTGTGGTACTTGGTACAACTTCAACTTTGAAAGCATTAGCTTAATTATTTAGTATAACAGTCTATTTGTGGTGAAATGTAGAGTCATTGGCATGTCTTGTTGAAAGTGTTAGTAATTTGGTTTGAAAAATGTTTAAAGACCTATTAGATCAGAAAGTAAAATCAGTTTGCTTTCAGCTAGGTTGATGCAAGTTCTCTTGCAGGTGTAAAAGAATAAGTGCATTAAGTGAGATGGGTTGTCAAGAAACAATTGCTACAGTATATTGCCTATAGGAAAACGCTTAATTTGTACCTAGAGTTGTCACATCCAGCAGAGATGATGACTTCAGGCTTTTAGTTACTTGACTGATTTTTGGTAAATTTATACTTGCAGAACTAAAGAGCATACCGTAACTGATTTTGGTCTATATAGTTGACACATTTCACAATTGTATTGATATTAAATTACATTATAAGTTACTTTCTAAGTTTTCATACCCTATTGATGCTTTATCTTCTAGTTAGCAAGCGTTTGGTTTTATTGTACTCTTATAATATGGAAGGTTTTTTTTTTAATTTTTCCTAATCTTGTTTTTTGCAGAGCACCTGTCTTGGTTGCCCTTGCACTGATTGAGTGTGGAATGAAGTACGAGGATGCCGTTCAGTTCATAAGACAGTAAGTGTTACTGTTGGTATTTGACCTAAATGTGTTGTTGCTAAAGGCTTATTAAAGTGTAAAGGAAGTGAAGAGTAACGTGCTTACTGAAGACCCTAGACTAGATAAAATGGCTCATTCAGTGGAGGAGGAGTCTGAGGAGAGAATTGGTATTTAAATGGTGTGGTCTTTTGGTTGTCTTGGCAGTGGGTGAGGCCTTAAGCCTTGTGATTTTAAATGTTCAGTGGCGCTATCTATCTGTAATTCACTTAAAATTCAGGTAATGCTCATTTTGTAAACAATGTGTTAGCAGGTTATAATGTTTTAGTGCTACACTTGAAAGATATGTGTAATGGTTTGATGCTGAAAATTATCTTGGGTTGATTCTATGATCTGTTAACGATACAATCATTTTGTTTTTTCTTTGCATTTAGGAAACGCCGTGGAGCATTCAATAGCAAGCAGCTCCTCTACTTGGAGAAATACCGCCCAAAGATGCGTCTGCGCTTCAAAGATTCCAATGGTCACCGGAACAACTGCTGCATCCAGTAGACATCCTTTTTACCATGCACAGGAAGTGAAGATAATGGCATTGTGACGTGGCCATATCTAATATAGTTAATGTGCTTTTTTATATATATATATATATATATTTACATTATCTTTTTCATAATTGTCATTAGGTGCTTCCATTTGAGATGCAAGAATACATGTGTGGCAAAAGGCTTTTGCTGCCTTGTTCTCTACATTGAGCATTAGCCATCTCACTTTATGGTTTAAGTTGCTGCTGTATTTTATTTTTTTTTATGCACAGTGTAAAAAAGGACCTTACCCTCTCTGAAATCCAGTTTGGTGTTTCCAAATTAATCATGCATTTCAGTTTAACAATGCATCTTGCAATTTAATTTGACGTGTAGGGCATTAGGTGCCAAAGTTCTGTATTTTACACTTTCTGATTTAAATTGTTCAAGTTCTTGATAAATTTGACACATTGTTAAAGTATATTTGAGAATGAATAGTCTGGGACTGTCAGATTGGCGCCTGGAAGGAAATTAGTTTGCTGTAGTACACTGGTGTACACTGAAGAGGTTTATAACAAGGGTGGGAGGATGTCTGCACAGACAGTCACTTTGTTTTGTGTTCACACACCATTCATGCACCATTTCATTTTCAGCTGCTTCTTCTCTCTCTCGACCCCCCCCAAAACCAGCCATATTAAGTTTATTCATTTTCACCAAAAATAAATGGAGCCGTAACTTTGTCGACTGTATCAAAGCACATGCTTTTCTTTCCCTTTCCCTCTTTTTTTTCTTAAACTTCTATATAAAGGCCTTACATGGCACTCTTGGGTGCACCTTGATAGGGGGCCTATTATATATACGGTTGGGAAGGGCTGTTTAAAAAAATTTGTATTTGGGGAGGGAAACTATATTGCCTTTGTCTTGTGCAGGAAATATTAGAAGTGTCCCCTTAAACTTTTTTTTTAATATTACAAATGCTTTGTTGTAGCTAAGATTCTTATTGTATAATGAACATATGGACTTGTAATTTTTCTTTTAATGTATGTATTGGAACTTTGTTTACCAACTACTGCTTTGTCTAAAATGTGATTTCTTTAGTTTTGGCTTCAATCTGTAGACTTGAATGTCTGCAATATTTTGTATGCCTTTTTATTTGATCTGCATAACTTAATACTTGGATACTTGATAATTTATGTATTTGAAATGGTGACGTGTATTAATGTTAGATCAAAATATTTATACTGTCTATGGGAACGTGTGGTATAGTTCTGTGGGAGAAATTATTTGCCAGTGTTCACCAGCTTGTTCTAAAATCTAGTGCGAAAGCTTGTACATCTAAATAAACACTGAAAGAGCCGTGGTTCCTCTTCAACTTTCTCCTCTTCTCCACCCCTCCTCTCTGTCTGTCTTTGTCAATCCTCCACCCCTGTTTCTTCTTGAAACATTTGTTGGGATTAAGAGATTAGAATCTGAAAGCATAATGTCTTTGAGTGTTTACACAATCATGCATATACAGTGCAGTGAGTGATCTGCGTCAGTTTATATTCTGTTTAATTGTGTAACTTCAGTGACATTGGTCAAACATTTCTGTGATTTGTACTAGTCTGTATAAAGAGGAGAGTCAAAAGTTGGTTTGGGCTGTCATTTGAGCCAATTAAAACTCCTGTTTGAAACATGTTTGAATATGCTGTGATTTAGGGCTGGGCGATATGGACTTGAATTGACATTAACATCAAATCTCATTTCAGATCAAAAAGATGTTCTCAAAGCACTTCAAAGGTTCTAGATCATTATTGCAAAACTGAAACGTAACGGTCCCCTGCATATGAATCAAATGACATCCATTGTCTCATAACAACAGCTCATGTCAAGGTCATGTATATACAGTCATTTGAAAAAGTTTGTGAACTCCTCTCGGACTGCATAATTGACTCTCCTTTCAACAAAAAAGATAACAGTGGTATGTCTTTAATTTTCTAGAAACATCCGAGTACTGTGGTGTTTTCCAAACAAATATTTTTAGTGAAGCAGTATTTAGTTGTATGAAATTAAATGTGAAAAACTGGTTGTGCAAAAATGTGGGTCCCCTTGTTGTTTTGCTGATTTGAATGCCTGTCACTGCTCAATGCTGATTACTTGCAACTCCAAATTGGTTGGATGAGCTCGTTAAGCCTTGAACCTCATAGTCGGGAGTGTCCAATCATGAGTGGTAAAAGGTATTTAAGGTGGTCAATTGCAAGTTGTGCTTCCTTCCCTTTGACTCTCCTGAAGAGTGACAGACTGCATGGGATCCTCAAAGCAACTCTCAAGATCTGAAAACAGATTGTTCAGTCTCATGGGAAGGCTACACAAAGCTATCTCAGAGGTTTAAACTGTCAGTGTCAACTGTAAGGAATGGAAACAGGAAATGAGAGGACACAGGCACAGTTGCTGTTAAACCCAGCAGCCAAGAACAATACAGGAGCAGCATATGTGCCAGATTGTGAGAATGGTTACAGACAACCCACAGATCACCTCCAAAGACCTGTAAGAACATCTTGCTGCAGATGTATCTGTACATCGTTCTACAATTCGGAGCAATTTGCACAAAACATCTGTATGCCAGGGTGATGAGAAAAAAGCCCTCGCGCCACAAACAGTTGCTTGTTGTATGCAAATACTCATTTAGACAAGCCAGATTCATTTTGGAACAAAGTGCTTTGGACTGAGGGGAGACAAATGGAGTTATTTAGTCGGAACAAAAAGTGCTTTGCGTGGTGGAAGAATAACGCCACATTCCAAGAAAAACGCCTACCTCCTGCCAAATTTGGTGGAGGTTCCATCATGCTGTGTGGTTAATTCAGAGACGGGGGCCCTTGTTAAAGTTGAGGGTGAGATGAGTTCAACCCAATATCAACAAATTCTTCAGGATAATCAAGTATCAGTCACAAAGTTGAAGTTCCGTAGGGGTTGGATTTTCCAACAAGACAATGACCCAAAACACGGTTGGAAATCTACAAAGGCATTCATGCAGAGGAAGAAGTACGATGTTCTGGAATGGCTGTTGCAGGAGACCTGAATATCATCGAAAATCTATGGGATGATTTGAAACAGGCTGTCCATGCTCGACAGCCATCAAATTGAACTGAACTGGAGAGATTTTGTAATGAAGAATGGTCAGAAATACCTCCATCCAGAATCCAAGGCATAAGGCATGTCAGATATTAAAAGGAAGTTGCTACTTTGAAAGCTCAGCCAATGAACAGCAAAAATCCAGAGAGTCAAGGGGGTTCCCAAACTTTTTCATATGACTGTATAAGCCACTGAGCTGACATGAAGTTCTTGTAGGCATTTTTAAGGCAGAAAATATGGACGTGTGGAAGAGCTGTGTGACTTTAAAGACCAGATTGTTAAGCCTATATATGACTGGGTTACAGCATTTCTAAAACAAGGAGTGCGGAGGGCTGAGACTGTTGTTGAGTATTATGAACAGTGGTCCAACAGGGTGTTAATTACCAAAATTTCCCAATGTAAGGTCATCCAAGGCAATCCCATCTGCTATGAACCAACAGGAGGGCTACTGTGGCACAAATCGGGTAGTTCTAGTGATGGATATTGAAAGGTGTCATATGGCGCACAGTGTATCAACCAACAAAATAGGCACCCATTCATTGAATCTGGACCTTAAATCATTGTAGAAAGGTCATCTGGTTCAATGACTTTTTGTCTGTCCCTTCACATGGACAGCTAGCTACATTTATTGTTTAGCTGGAGGAAAGGGTGGCACTAGAATGCAGCATGGGAAGAACACAAGGTAGCATAGGTAGTGTGGTGCTTTGAGCAATGTTCTACTGGGAAAACCTGGGTCTGGTATTCATGTGTATTTAATTTGAAATGTGTCGCCTACGAAAACATCATTGCAGCCCAGGTTACACCCATTCATGGCAACAGTATTCACAGGTAAAAGGGGCTTTCCAGAGGGTAATGCATCCTGCCTCACTGCACAAAATTCACAGGCCTCCAAATTCCCCGACCTGAATCTGCGAGATGGGCAGTAACAAGTAACAAGTCTGATGATCTTAATGGGGTGAACTTGCCTGGACTGTGGAATGGTTGATTTTCAATTGTTGGGAGATCTTTTAGATCCATTCCAGCAATTGGGCTTGCGAGAGCTCTTTTTGCATGGCTTATCCTTCAAGTCAAAAGTTTTAGAACACCCCAGTTTTCCTTCAGATTTAATCAGTTGAATGCAGAGAATGACCTAAAATGGTGATGGGGTAATCGGTAAACTGTCAGAGGTTTAAATTTAAAGTTTAGGTTAGCAAAAGGTCAATATTACGAATGGGCCTTCACCAGGGAAACAACTGATAGGTTACAACCTACAGATTTTTTGCACCAATTAAAGTGAATGAAACCTACAGGTGTCCCAACTTGTGTTGATTCCTTGAAAAACATCTTTCTAGAAGCAGAGTAGGACAATATTCCACTGATCATGGCAGTAAAATGGCAATTAACTAATGGAATGATGCAAAGCATAATTTATATATTATAGAGGATTGAAGATAAATAGGAAGAAGACAGAATATGTGAGGTTTAATGATTAGGATTCAGAAGTTAGCCTTCAAGGAGAGCTCTTGAGTTGGGTGAGTTTAAACATCTTGGATCAGTGGTAGCTCAAGATAGAAAGATGGCTGCAGGCATAACCCACAGAGTGCAGTGTGGATGGAACAACTGGAAGGTGTCGGGAGTATTGTGTCATTGAAGAATTAAGGTGGAAGTTAAAGTGGCAGTGAGGTATGGAGCGTAAATGTGGGCAAGAAAGGGAACACGGGAGTGGTAGATGTGACAGAAAGGAGAAGGTTGAGATGGATGTGTGGGGTTACAAATAAGGAATAAAGAATTGGAGGTATCTAAGAAAGGACAGGACCGTAGGTTGAAGGAGTACACGTGTGATTAGGGAAGGCAATGAAGATGTGGGCAAAATGGTGATAGGAATGGAAGTGCAGGGAAAGAGAAAGCAAGAGAGGCCAATGTTGAGGTGGATGGATAAAGTAAAAGAACATCTGAAAGAAAAGGGCTTGACTGGTGAGGAGGTGCAGCATACAGCTATGTAGAGAAGGTTGATCAAGCACATCAACCCCACAGAGAAGAGATGAAGAGGAAGAAGTTCTTCAAAGGCCACAGCAATGCAGAAGCTCCACTTACTGGACCATCTCATTAAGTCAGGTATGCAATTAAGGAATAGTAACATCCAGTCCTACAAAATACATTTGTCCTGAGATGTTTGTTTTTGTTTGAGATTCATATACGGACCTTCAAGACTAAGAGTTTGGGACTCTGAGAAGTTCCTTACTGGATAAAACTGTTAATGTTCAGACAATTTGGGAATGAATGATTGGCAATATAAAGCATGTCTGGTGTCCAAGGCAGATCAGAGCAGGTGCCGATGTGCAGCTCGCACCTTGTGACTGCGGAGAACTTAATGGGGGGAAATTGGCTAATTACTTGGTATTGAGGTTCTTTGTGTCGTATAGTACACTTGCACTCAGAGTTTGGAAAGGGTTTGAGGCAGAAGGAAAGGAAGGAGGAGATCAGGACTGAGCATAGAAAGGAAGTACAAGAAGAAGAGAAACAGATTGAGGAGATTGATCCCATCTGAAGGATTGGAGGCCCCGTGATAGAGTGAGAGGAAGAGCACTCCAGGGGCAGGGAATTCCTAAGGAGAAGTGGGAACAGGAGCAGCCGAGGGCCTCAACCAATCTTTTCCAGACACAGATAGATGGCGGTGGGAAGTGGGAATTGGGCTTTGAGCACCCAAAAAGATACGGGCTGAGGTAGCTGAGATGAGGTTCGAGATCCGAAGAGCGTTGACCGCGTCCGCTGGCATCTCAGCCTGGCTGAGGAGAACTAAAGGGTGGGAGACAAGAGAAAAAAGCACTGCAGGACTGAAGAAAGGGCCGATTCTGACTTTTATTCTTGATTTGACTGGATTTATTTATCGTATATACTCCTATATACGTCGAAAAATCGATCATAAAATCAGACCCCGACTTATACGCCCTTTCAAAAATGCGACACTTCATTTTTTTTTTTTTTTCACTAGGGGGCTCCTGTTCCCTTATACTCCTTCCAGACCTCCAAGTCGAATGTGGTCTGGCTCGTTTCTCGACTCCAAATCCCTTGGTGAAGCGGAGCAGCTTCCTTTATACCGAACCCGGGGGCTGGAACGGGTTCTCACATTGCATCCAGGAAGCACTTCCTGGTCAAGCGTGAAGCTCCCACTATCGACACCTGAGGGCCCCCAACAATGTACTGTATTTCTTGTATGGCCCAAAAATCACAAAAGGAAATGTCACAATAGGCTTTAATCAGGCCGTTTTTTTTATCCCAACCCCCACAACCTTGAAAAAAGACCCTTGCAGGAAATAATTGCAGGACCCCACTTCCAAGCACTGTGATGCCCCTACATTAATGGATTAAAGGCCAGAAGTCCACATGACTGTCATCATCAAGTCCATGAGAACCCTGAATACCATGAGGACTGATTGAGGTCATTGATGTCAGGTAGAATGCCTAGAGGGGGCTGGCCAGGTGGTCTTGTGGCTCAGAACCCCTGCAGATTTTATTTTTTTCTCCAGCCGTCTGGAGTTTTTTTTTTTTGTTTTTTTCTGTCCTCCCTGGCCATCGGACCTTACTTTTTTTCTATCCTCATTAGTGTTCCCTTATTCTAATTTTCATTGATTTTGTCTTTTTTCTCTTTCTGCATCATGTAAAGCACTTTGAGCTCCATCATTTGTATGAAAATGTGCTATAGAAATAAATGTTGTTTTTCCCGGTAGGTTTGGTGTGCAATGGTTGTCAAAAATGGGATAAATGGAACACAAAACAGAAACTACAATTCCCAGGCAGCCTTGCGGGTGTCCAAACAGGATGCACATCAGAGGGATGTCACCACCCAGTGTCTCCCCCTGTCCATCCATTATCATGGCCACCCGAGAAGGAAATGTACCACTCGCCAACCTGGTCAGGATGCCCATCCACAAACATCCTTCCATTAAAAAAAGGCCTCCCAGCCAGGTAAGGAGCCATCCATCCCAGCTGGGATGCCTTCAGGCCAAGCTTGTCGTCAATCACAATACTAAAGAGAGCCGAGTTTATCCCAGTACTTTTTGTATTAAAATCGCCCCCCCCCCCCCCCCCATTGGGCTTGCTTGGCTACGTCACCTTCAAGTAATAAAACAACAACAGCCAGATGTTTCCTGTGCTGATTTATCAGTCTGTCACGGCACTGTGAAACGCCCCTCCTGCTCAAGTAATACACACGGTGACATTCGCGTCCCCTCACGCATGACCTGCTTGTTTCGGGTCCTGTCGTAATATTTCAACAGGGTTTAGATCTGAACATCGACACTAATGTTATTTATCTTCACTCACTCTGATGTAAACCCACTGGTGTGTTGTGGATTAAGTGTTTGTGTTTTATTTTTTTTTTTTTGGCCTCATCGAGATGTACAAACAGCCGTACACCTTGAAGACAGGGTGCCTTAATTTAGTCCGCCATGTCTTTTCAAGTGCAACTATGTCAACAGCCGCTCTCCCTTTAGTATTAAATCTTTCCACCTTACTATTCCAACAGTACATCGTAGACGCGTATGTTAAAACAGAGGGCGCGCGTCTCAACTATCTCAGATTAGATCAGGGGTTCTCAACGTCGGTCCTGGGGACCCCCTGTCGCTGCAGGTTTTTGTTCCAACCAGCTTCTTTTTTTAATTGAACTCTTGGGTTAATTAAGTGAACTGATATTTCCCAAGTTCTGTGTTTAAGAAACAATATATTAATTAGAAAACTAAGTTTGCTAAAATATATATATATATATATTAAAATGTACCAAACAGTTATATAGGAATAATGTATTTTTTTCTTTTTAACAGTATTTTCATCTTGATTTTCATTCTACTTTTCCAGGTGTTCTAATTGTTTAATTAACCAATTAATTACTAATTAGTGGGTCTGACTCTAAAGTAGCTGCAGCCTTTGATTATTCAGTGTTGTTTACCTGGGTGTCTGCTCTGCTCGTTTTAAAGTTGTCATTATTAAGATACAATGAAGGGGGAAAAACTGCACAGAGAAAAGGCAAAGTATAATGAAATCAACAAAAGAGAGTTAAGCATTTAAATCTATAGCAAAAGCAGAAATATTTATAAATGTCTTATAAATGTAAAAATCATTCTGCTATGCTTTTTTGAATGTCGAATAAAAGAAAAAAATACTAGGTAATTAAATGAGATCAGTGTTATAAGGTGTTGTCACTGATTAGGAATCTGGTTGGAACAAAAACCTGCAGCCACAGGGGGTCCCCAGGACCGACGTTGAGAACCCCTGGATTAGATCAACAAGATCTGCACGTGGAACAATACAAAGGACTATCAGGCGCACTGCAAGCAAACGCTGAAAATAACAACGTACGTGTAGGCAAAATGATCATATTACCGTCCACATTTCCAGGAAGTCCAAGATACATGCAACAAAACTATCAGGATGCCACGGTCATAGTACGTAAATTCGGAAAGCCTGATTTATTTATCACTTTCACATGTAATCCTGCTTGGCTGGAAATTCTACATGCACTGTCGGATACATTCTGGAGGGGTGCAGTCAATGGTACGGAGTGGTGGCTCTGAGGCTAGGGATCTGCACTGGCAATCGGAAGTTTGCCGGTTCAAATCCCGTAAATGCCAAATGGGACTCTGCTCTGTTGGGCTCTCTTAAGCAAGACCCATAAAGCTGAGCGCTTTGAGTAGCGAGAAAAACGCTATATAAATGTAAAGAATTATTATTACTAGCAGACGCCTGCCGTAATAACAACCCCAAAAAGATGTTGTTGTAGAATGTCTCTAAGCAATTCCTGTAGCTTAATCCAAAAGACTCGTACTACAATATCAGGTCTGTGCTCCGGTCTTTGGGTATCCGACAGTGTATGTAGATTGTTTGAACAATTATTGCACACTTTCTGTAAATCCAATAAACTTCATTTCACTTCTCAAATATCACTGTGTGTGTCTCCTATATGATATATTTAACTGACATTTTTTATCGTAACAACCAACGATTTATACAGGAAAATAATGACTATTAACAAGGTTGCCCAAACTTTTGCATCCCACTGTAATTACATGGTGGCTCTAAAATTTGTACTAACCCCTACTCTCTCTTCTGTTTCCTTTTCCGGTATCCTTTTGGTGATGGCTTGTGCCACCACCATCTACTCAAAGCACCGTGATGTTCCAACAGTGATGGATGGATTAAAAGCCAGAAGTCTGTATGACCATCAACATCAAGTGAGTCCATGAGAACTCTAACTACAAAGAGGACTGCTTCATTTACGTTAGGTAGAATGCCCAGAGGGGACTGGGTGGTCCTGTGGCCTGGAACCCCTGCAGATTTTATTTTTTTTTCTCCAGCAGTCTGGAGTTTTTTTCTGTTTTTTCTGTCCACCCTGGCCATCGGACCTTACTCCTTTTCTATGTTAACTAATGTTGTCTTATTTTAATTTCTTATTCTGTCTTTTGTTTTTCCTTTCTTCATTATGTAAAGCACTTTGAGCTACTTTTTCTATGAAAATGTGCTATATACAGTGATGTGAAAAACTATTTGCCCCCTTCCTGATTTCTTATTCTTTTGCATG